>JANIIA010000004.1:24626549-24652176 GCA_027478495.1 Erythroxylum alaternifolium
TATGAATATCGGTTGAGTCATAAAAAATGGATATGGATATGGGTAGAGTAATACCCGAAGCGAACCCTACCCATTGCCATCCCTACCTATTATGCCAAGAATTAAACCTACTTTTAATAGATTCCAATAAAGGCAAATTATCCATATATTTAGATTTCTTAGTAGAAATAGGCACACCAAGGTATTTAAAAGAGGCAAAGTGAACACTAAATCCAGATATAGACCTAAAAAATCAATATTATTATAATTAAATATTAATATTTTAGATATTAAATCTCAAGTTTAAAAATTTTTTGTCCTAATTTTGAGTGTGCATGTTCTCTACAATGATCTTATATGAGAAAGTTTTATTTTTTAGATTTTTTATTGATATTATTTTTTTTCTTAGTTAAATATCATTTATAGATTACAAAATAAGCTAATAACAAATATATCATAAGTTGTGTAAATTTATCTTAAATGGAGACACACTTTATATATAACTTATTCATTAAATTTGCTACAAAGTTATGTAAAAAGAAATTTAATCTTGAAATGAAGTTATTGTTTTGGTTTAAACAAGTAAATAGAGGGAAGTTCAGTTATTCCTAATAACTTAATCTTTTTAAGAAGTTCTGTTAATAAAGTTTGGGCTTACGTGAGATTAGCTCTTTGTATAAAAAACCATAAAATATTCTTATATTATGAAAAGTATTTGAAAGGTGGAAAAAATGTTTAGTTGGAATTAAAGATAATGTGGAACCTTATAATAATGTTAATCATGATGTAAAATGACAGATAAAAACTGTATTTGAAGAGTATAAGAATGAGGAAGAAAGAATGTAAAAACTTAACTATGAAATTAGAAGTGGAAGTTCATTTTGCATCAGTGAGGTAATATCAATAATGTTGAAGCTTATATTCCTACCTACACCAAGGGAATAATGCAAGTAATATGAGAAAAAGAAAAATATAAATTCCTAGCTTTTTTACTGCACAAATAAAGTCATTGAGCTCAACTTCTATTGATAATGCAATATAATCCAAAGAAACAGTTCATAGTGCGAAAATGGAAATGGCTAGATGGTGGTATAATACATATATGCCATTTAATATTGGCCAATCTTATTATTATCAACTTATAGTGGATCTTATTTCCTCATTAGGCCTAGGACTGAAAGCTCCTTCAACTAATGATAGTAAAGCTAATCTTTTAAGTAAACTCTGTTATTGAAATAGAAGTTATTTAAGTGAAAGAAGAAGGACTTAGTCAACTTATGAGTGTTGAATAGTATGTGATGGTTAGACAAATAGGAGGCATAAGACCATTATAAAGTTTTTTCTTATTCTATTAAGGGGATAGTGTTTTAATGTCAATTGATATATCGTACCTTATAAGCAACATTGATATTGTATTAGAGATACGTGATGAATTTGAACAAAATTGGGCCTGAAAACATTATAAAGTTATACTACCTATAAAGTAACTAAAAAAAGTTTATAAATATGGTATAATTCTTTTTGTTTTGGACTTTATGTATTGCACATTGTATTGATATAATGCTATAAAATACAAGAGGTAGTAGATGATTCTTTATCATTGATGAAATTGTGCAGTGAGAAAACTCACTAAGTTCATTTGTAATTATGTATAGGTTCTGAATTTGATGAGAAAATATTTTATAAATCGTAAGAATTTGTGTTGTTTTATTATTAAAAGATTTATAATTAATTTTTTTATCACTTTAGTATTTTTTCAAATGAAGAAGGAACTGAGACAAATGACAAGTGATAAATGGGTAACATTTCAACATGCTAAGTTTAATATTGAAATGGAGGTTCCTAGGATTATACTTGATGATCATAAATTTTGTTGTCAATTTCAGTTTATGATATAATCGTGTGAGTGTTTAAAGTGGATTCAACAATCATTGTTTTTTTATGTCATAAAAAGGGTGAAAGAAATAGTTACGGCTAATATAAAAAAATAGGTCTTCTTTGTACACACTTTAGCTTATAGTCCTTAATGAGAGATAGGGAAAACAAATTTACTCTTTATTGTTTATTGCTGGTGTATTTCTAAATATGAGTGTCTATTTTAGACCTAATTTTATAAAGAAAGCTAAAATTGATAGGGGAAAGCTTTTAACCATCACATTAATTATTTCAGATAACGTGATACAAGATTTTATTAGCTTACAAATAGAGACGTAAAAGGATGTGTATGGTGATCTTGGGATGCCTATTGCTATACACCAAAGGGACAAACTAAATCCAAGTACATTTCTTCATTTTATTAATTATTTAAAATTACGCATCACTTCATTTGTTTATATTATTACCTTTGTTTTCTTATAGTTTCTTCATAGGATGAATTTGGAAACAATGTCTTAGAATTGTAAAGGTTTGAAGTTTGGATTCCTAGCCAATGTGTAAGTGCAATTGGATATGAAAGGAATTGGGGAATATTTGAATTCATCCATCTGAAAGAATGAAATAGATTATAACATAAGAGGATGAATGATCTGGTATTTATCCAATACAAATTGAAGCTTGACAACGGTGTAATATTGTCATTATTAATTTCAAAATAATTTTTATACTTTCATCATAATTTAATAATATAATATATTTATTTACTATAAAGATGATAATATAGATAAGAGTAAGTTGACATTAACGGTATGGGATAGCAAGGATGAGTTCATTATATTCAAGGCTTTGAGAGGTCTATTCTTAAAAATTTGTAACAAAACTAATATCATTAGCTCCATTGTGCATATGACCTTGCTTAAAGTTACTTATAAGGACCCCTTTAGAACAATCTCTAGTTTTTAGGAATTGATAATAAAGAGAAGGATCTAACATCATGGATTGTGTTAAGAAGTTAGAAGGGGAGAGTTATAGTTCTCTAGCTTTTATAGCTTTTAAGGATTTAAAAGAAAGAAAGCCTGATCCCCTACCCTTTATGTATAAAACAACTACACTTGAATTGAGATGGTTACCTCCTTATTTATGGTACACAAATCCTGGAGAAGATAATATGTATCATGTTATTAGTTCCTCATTCTTGATTTATTTGTAGGAAAATTAGTTGCTTAAGCTTTTATGAGAGCATAATATAACAACTACAAGAACCATCTCTAATATTAATAAGATTAGTTCATCTTTGTGCGCCTATAGAATATTTATGGAGGATAATCACAAGCCTAGCATATAGAATTAGTGATGCCTCAGTCCAAATATGAAAGAAGTTGTCAATTATAAGGTAATTAAAATATTGGATATAGGAATCATTTACCCTATTTTTGATAGTTCTTGGGTGAGTCCTATATAGGTTGTACCAAAGAAAGAGGGCATGATAGTGGTAACCAATTAGAAGGATGAGTTGATTCTCAGTATAATTGTCACTAGATGGGGTGTGCATTAATTTATAGGAAGTTAAATGATTCCACTAAGAAAGATCACTTCCCTGTATTATTTGTTGACTAAATGTTAAAAAGATTGGTAGGACATGAGTTTTACAGTTTCTTTGATGGATACTTAGGATACAATCAAATCCCGATTGAACCAAAGGATCAAGAGAAAACAATATGTCCTTATGACATTTTTGTTTACCAAAGGATGCCCTTGCCCTTTATATTGTGCAATACTCAAGCCACTTTCTAATATTATATGATGGTAATTTTCTCTTATATAATGGAAAAATTAATCGAGGAATTTATAGATGAAATTTTAACTTTTGGGGTTTTTTAATGTTTATTTGCTTAGTATAAAGCATGTACTATAAAAATATGAAGACATCAAGGGGATTTTAGATATAGGATTGCAACCTCTGGATTTAGTTTGTTTAATTAGGAGTTTCCTTAGGCACATTAGGTTCTATATATGTTTTATGAAATATTTCTCCAAAATCACTCAATCTTTATGGCACTTCTTACAAAATATATTACTTTTAATTTCCCTGATGATAATTTTATTACTTTTAGTAGGTTGAGGAAGGAGCTAACTTTAGTTCTTACCATGGCTACATCTAATTAAAACCTCCATTTTAAGCTGATATGTGATGTTAGTGACTATACAGTAAGGACTCTCTTAAGCCAAAAATAGAATAAGAAATTTCAAGTTATTTATTATGCTAGCAAAGTTCTTAATGAAGCATAGATTAACTATGCTACCACTAAAAATGAATTTCTAGCTGTTGTATTTTCTTTTAAGAAGTTTAGATGTTATCTTACTACTTCCAAAGTTGTTGTATATATTGACCATTTGAAATTTAAATATATATTATCAAAAAAGGATGTAAGTGAAAGTTAAATCATTTGATTCTTCTTTTATAGGAATTTCACTTGAAAATTTGAGACAAGACAGGGTCAAAATATTTAGTAGCACTCATCATTAATAAAGTAAGGAGATCTTGTAAATGAGGAACCCATTGATGACAAATTTTCTTATGAGAGATCTTGGGCTGCTCGTTAATACAAATCCCTTTTTTTGTTAATTTTGAGAATTTTCTTAAGCTAGTAATTGTTCCAAAAGATATTCCCTACTACTAGAAAAGAAATTCCTCTCTAAAGTGTAGTTGTACTATTAGAAAGTGTAGTTATACTCTTAGGATGATCCTATTTGATTATAAAAATGTTTTGATAGGATTATACGACAATATATACCTAAGGATAAGATGAGGATAGATTTTACATTAATGTCAATCTTCCAATAATAGTAGATATTATAGTGCTAATAAGACCATTGTTAAAGTCTTGTAATATGGGTTTTAGTAGTCTACATTATTCAAGGATTTTAAGAGTTATATATTGATATGTGATTGATCCCAATGAATAGGAAATATTGATCGACAACATGAGATGCTTCAAAATATGATTCTAGAAGTAAAGCTATTTGATATATAGGGTACAAATTTATAAGGTCATATCCTTCTTTATATAGCAATACACAAATCTTGGTTATAGTTAACTATTTTTTAAAGTGGACAGAGGTAGTATTTTTGCCCAACAACATTGGTGTTAGTATATTGAAATCCATAAAAAGGAACATATTCACTTATTCTGGTGTACTTTAAGTTATCATTAGTAATAATAGGGTCCATTTACAGAATTATAAGTTCAAGTCACTTTTAAAGAATAATGGGTGTATCTTTAAAATCTCAATCAATTATCATCCTTAAACAAGTGGACAAGTAAAGGTACCTAAGTAGATGTTGGAGAAATTAGTTAATATTTCTCAGAGGGATTGGACATTAAAACTTGATGATGCTTTTTGGGCTTATAATACATCTTTCAAGACTCCCTTAGGCATGCTTACTTATAGATTAATGTTTAATAAATCTTGCACCTTTTAGTTCAGATTGACATTAAGGCTTTGTAGTAATACAAAAAAACAACTATAATCTTAATTTAATTAACATGACAAGACTACTCTAATTGAATAAGTTAGATGAGTTTTAAGGAGATTGTTTTGAGAATGCCAAATCTACAAGAAGCAATCCAAGACATTTCATGACAAAAATTTTCTACGAAGAGAATTTAAAGTAGGGCAATAGGTTTTTATTTTTAATTCTCTATTTAAATTATATTTCTAAGGAAAGTATAAAATTTTCATTGTAATTTGTATAGAAGATGCAACCCTAAGGTGCCATTGAAATTAAAGGTACAGAGGGGAGGCCGTTCATGGTCAAATGAGTAATAACTGAAGCATTACCTCAAGAGTGGTAGTGTACGTTACATTTACACAATTTCTTTTAAAGCATAGCCTCATTTAGTGATTTATTCCAGCTACAAGAATTATAAAATAGCATTTGTTTGGAGGCAGCCAAACATTCTAACCTTATGTTATTTTGTTTGTTAGTTTTAATATTTACTAATATTGAGCTAAATTTCTATCATAAGTAGTTATGTGCTAGACTTTTTTAAAGTTTTACCTAAACAAAAATTTATGGGATTAAGGGGAATTCTAAACTTTAATTACCTAATTAGATTGCATTTAGTATCATATTTTTTATCCTAGAGGGTAATGTTATTTTTAAGTGTGAGGGTTGAAAATATGTAAGATTTTTCATTATTTATATGTTAACTAACATAGTTTCTTGGTTAAGTTTTAGTTTGATATATGCATTTGCACTATATATATATATAAAGCATAAAGTTGGGGTTACAGAGAATAACCAATGTTAATTACAGATGAAGGGTAGGCATCAATCTTGAAATAACACTAGGAGTGTCCAAAATAGAACAAACTTGGCCTAGAAGCACCCTAGACTTGTAATATGAAAATAGCACTAGTTGTGAAGAGTGTCTTACACTGGTCTTATTTGAGAACCTGGAAAGGCCAAATTTAATCCTTTTATATACCTCCTCACTGACCTTGGCCATCCATTTATACGTACATTTAGTTAGTTTTAGGATGTTATGATGCTTTTACTAATGTATTAGTTTAATTAGCTTTTGTATTCTGGTTTAGTATTTTGACTTGAGAATATTGAAATTTGTACGCATATTGGATTTTATTATTTAGTAGCATTTAAAAATGTTAATTGTTATACATATTGTGAAGGTAGAGTACTTCATGACAGAAAATTTATATTTGATACATCAAGGACTTTAAGGAGTTTCATGAATGCTTTTTATATCCTTACTCTTAATATATAATACTAAGGAAAATATTGTTTTAAATGTGAGGGTGACATTAAGATTTATGTAGGTAGGATTGAGTTTGAGACAAATTGCCTACCTTTTAGGCTCAATACATTAGTGAGCTCCCTTAATACTTGTATGAAATTTGAAGATTCTACTTGGTAACCCTTTCCTAAAGAACCTTCATACCTAAAAGAAAAACAAGTGTTTACTCCCTAATTCATTGATTAATATAGTATTTACTTTTGTTTTAATGCTTTTAGGAATAGGATGCAAGAAAATAAGTATGAAAGAGATGGAGAAGTGTATAAAAACGAAATATAAAAGGAGAATTTCATGCCAATTTAAAAGGTTTAAAAAAATGGAATTTAAAAAATGTTTTAAAAAAGAAAATGAATGTTAAAATTTTAGTGGTATGGATTCTTGTGTTTCAAAAGTATGAAGGAAAAGAGGTAAGTGTAAGAATATGAGTTAGTGGAATAATAATGATTTATTTCTATAGATTTATTCTTATTATTTATTAGTCATGAATATTTTTGTTTTCCTATTCCCTTCCTTTTTTAGCTTTGCTTAATCCTTCAGCCCCATTAAAAATACATTCAAGTTCTTTTGATTTTTTCTTATACATATCTATTTGAGTAGTGGAGATCAAATGATTTTTAAGCTTATGATAAATTCACTTTCAATAGAAGATGATGAGGGTATCTCTCTAAAAGTTTTAAACGCTTCATAAGGGCATATCAAATTCATGGTGTTTGAAATTGATAAAGGAGGTGAAATAATGTTTACTTTATTTGCATTATGATTTGCTTACAAAATTTTTTAAGTTTTGTAATTATTTTGAGACTTTAATTTATACATGTTATGTTATAAATTATGAACCTAACTAATGAATATAGGTTAATATTTATAGACAGTATTTAAGTAAACCCTCAAGATATTATAACTCCTCTAATTAGGATGCCTAGGGTTTAAAGGCTTCTGGCATATGCTAAATGTTATCATACATCTACAAAAGTAGAATTATTATTGCTTTTAGTTTACTATAGTTTAGTAGTTACAGTTCATACGTTTAAGGTTAGCTAATGAGTTAAGTGAAGGAGAATTTGATATATCTATATTTTACATATTATTTATGTAGCATCCGAACTTGGGCCGGATCGCTACAGTGGAGCCCGGCCTCCACCGCCATCACTCCAGGTATTGAGGTCCTACGGGATGCAAAACACGGACTCACCTGGGCGATCCCTCGCGTAGGGGGCCCACATTAATCCCATATCGGTTGGAGAGGGGAACGAAGCATGCCTTATAAGGGTGCGGATACCTCTCCCTTGCAGACGCGTTTTCCATGCCCCAACGCACCGGATCCCATCAGAACTCCGAAGTTAAATGTGCTAGGGCAAGAGCAGTACCAGGATGGGTGACCTCCTGGGAAGTCCTGCGGAAAAACAAAACCGTGAGAGCGCAAGGCCCGAGAGGCCGAGGCTCAAAGCGGACAATATCTGCAAGCAGGTGGTCTGGGCTGTTACAATTTAGCATTGATTTACATGAAATCTAAAACTTTTATAACATGTTTTTACTATTATTGTTTAATGTTTAGTTCATTGTCTTGCATGATGAATTAAAGGAGTAAATGCAAGATTTAGTTCAACTATCTCCACAGTTCCAATTGAAGAGATTTTGAAGTCATTTAGAAGATAATAAGATGAAAACAACTTTATAGATAACACGGGAGCTAATTGATGTGATGAAAATTAAATGAAACACAAAAACACAAAATTAAAGAATCACTAAAGCAAGTGCGCCTATCATTTCCTATAGTATAATTTAGGTGACTTGAATGTTGATTTCATGAGGACTAAATTACTAATACTGATAATTTTTTATTATCTAATTTAACAAAACAAGTTATTAAATCAATCAAGACAATAGATAAGAATGAACAACTAGTAGATAGATAAGATTTAGATTAAGAATCCCCCTAGAACCTTTCCTATGCTCAAATTTATCCTAATTTAATGCTTAATTTTGGTTAATTTTATTGGGGAATTCCTAAGTTACAACTATAGTCTCTCTTGGGCAATTTTGCCCATATCCTTTAGTTGGTTAATTGAAATCTCCTTCTAATTAAAACCCTTAAGAAAACATTAAGTTACTATATGAATTTCAATGTCAAAGTTTTTAACCTAATTTAGAAGATTTATATAGTCATATATTTAGTAATGCATGTAACTCTTATTATTCATATTGTGATCTATTCATAGATATAATCTCTCGATCCTAATATATGAAATATGATATTAAATTAAAACAATAGCATATTTTAGTCTAGCTTAATAAAATCATTAATATTGTCAAGAAAACTAAAATCTTGCATTAAATAAAAGAATTCAATACAAAACAATAAGTTTGAGGGTTTATCCCATCTGAACCTATATCTTAAATAATTCATAATAAAATGAATAAACTCCATAATAAACAATAAAGAATAAAGAAAAGAGATTAATTTCTTATTACTTGACTCTTGAATGTTCTTGATGAATCCTGTTGGATCTTTTTATTTTTCTCCAAAATTATTTTTAATCTCAGCTACTTTTTTTTTACCTTGGAATTGATTTCTAGTCCTCCCAGACATCTCCCCACTGTTTTTCCTTCTTTTTCTTTGTCTTTCTATCATGAATTCGTAATATTTTTATTCAACACAGGACCAATATGCTTCATAACTACCAAAAATCCTAATTTGTGTAAACTTTAACAATAATAGAGGTCAATAACATGATATTATGTTGACCCTATATTAAGTTAGTTACATTTTTATTTTGCATCTGAGACACCTCACTTGAAACACAAGCCTAAATTTGGGTATCACAATACCTTGTAAGTTCCATATTAAGGAACATTGCACAATGTTTAGGTTGTGTTCTTTATATGACCACCTTATTAAAGAAGTAGAATACACCCTTAAGTAAAGCAAAGTTGAACATGGTTCCATATAGATATTGTGTTTTGAAAATGGGATCATGTTCAACTTATGTTCAAATAAGACTACTCTAGAACTTTTCCAACTTAATTCGGGATTGAGCTATACTCATTATTATTTACAACGAGAAACAACATAAGATTAATGCTAGTTACAACTTGGTGTCAGGTGTTGGTTATACCTTAACTTGTGAAGAATAAAAGTTTTAAAATAGTATCAACGTCTACAGTGGGGTTTGTCCATAATTAGTACTTAGACATAAATTACGAGGACATGTGATTTCTTAAGTTTACACTCTAAATCTCTATTTACGTAACCTAAATATTTATAATAGAGATAACCTAGGTATCTCTTGTTAATCTTTTAATCCATTTGGGAGGGATTTATAGTATACTTTTAAGAGACTTCTTATTTTTCTTTTAGGATATCTTTCTTCCCTTAACATTACTGAATATCTAGAGCACAAATTGGAGGAGCTAGTGATATCTTCTCTTATTCTTTTCTTCTATGTTGAGAGTAATTTTTTTGTTGTTTAGTGGCTAGAAAAATTAGTTCGAGTGAGATATGTAGCTTGTATGGAATTTTCAATTTTCAATATATGATTTAATTATTAATTGGTTGAATTTATTCTCTTGTTCTTAATTATGATTTTATGCCTAATCACCATAAATCAATATTGGGGATTATATAGAGGATCTATAAGTTAAGTAGAATCTGTGTACTAGGAGAATGAACACTTTAACACTAAAGAATAATGATATTATACACTTTTATGATAACCTTACAAATTGACTATAGTTAATAAGTTTGATTACATTAAATCACACATTTTTAGGTGGTAGTTACTTAATTAGATATACATATGTTCTTCAAAGCATGGAATAGATACCTTAAGTTAATTGTTATTTCAACTTAGATAATCAATTGAATACAATAATTTGAATTCCATATAAGTGAACATCAAATATATAATGTTTATTTATTAATCTTTTCTCTCAATTTATTTGTATTGTTTTCTTTATTTAGTAATTAAATTCTTTTCAGTCAACTCTCCAATTTATTTTGGTTGTTTTTTAACTAATATTAATCGATTTAGTAATTGGTTCTTTATAGGATCGATATTCTAAAATCACTTTAATTTTAGTAATTTATCTACAATTGACTCTATATGTTTGCAACTATAAATAGTATGTCAATAGTTTTGTTCAGCAACAATTATAAGAATATCACATAGTCTAAGTGTTTAAAGTTCAATATTTAACCATAAAACAAACTTGTATAAAAAAAGTGACATTAAAATGGAGCATTTATTGACTTAGTGTAAGTTGGTTGATCCTCTAACTAAAAGATTTCTTGTTACTATCTTTTATATACATGTTTATATTATATATATTTTGAAGTCCTTGGACATTATTAGTTAGAGATGAAGATACAATTTTCTTCGCATATATTATAATGCATTATTTATATGTCGATGATCATCATTTTGATCTTAATTATACAAATTATGTTGCATTATTATAATAAAAATGAAATTATTAACATTTGTGTCAATCTTAAATATATGATAGGTCATTAAGCATATTTACAATTTAACCTTAATCATCAGTCTCTTGACACATTTAGGTATGTAGAGATATTTATAGGTTTATAAGATATAAAGGATATAAGTTTTAGTCCAATAAAAGCTTTCTTTAATTCACTTTAACATACAATAAGAGTAAACATATTTTTACATTATAATTTAGCATAAAGCTAAGGGAAATTGAGACCGATAAATGAAATGTGAAACTTTATAAATCATTTGGTTACAATTATTGTTTGCCACACTCTTTTTTCTCATTCATATTGTTAGATATGCATTATTGCATTTGATATGTGTCATATATAACATATGTAGTTGATATCTTCCTGTATTAAAAGCCTTAGAGGACATAATGGTATAGTTTAATTGTCTTTAAATCAAATATGTCATAAAGGTCAACTAATAAAAGATCCTCTTAGCATTTATTATTTTTCTTTATTATAAATGTGACAATTTAATATTTTTTCAATGGGAGAATTTTGGAACTTGTCCTTATTAGAGATTTATTAATTACTAGTTTTTAAAATTAAGGATTAAAAAATTAGAATTTGATCTAATATAAAGAATGTAAAGTATCCTAACAAATGATTTAATTTAATGGGCTAAAGTCTAGTAAAGAAAATAAAACCTTATCAATGTGAGCCAAGTATTTATTAGATATGTGATAGTGAGACTTGAAAAAATTAATATAACTAACTATTAGCTTTCTTGTATCTGCTTAAGTAAATTTCACAACTATTAAGTTTTCACTTAATTATGAAGAGATTTGTGAATTAGGAAAGGAGCATAAATATCTTGCTTATGTCGTTTCAAGCAACTTTTGTAAAAGATAGTTGAAAGTTACATTAACTTGCTCAAAGGTCGATGAGCTTACTTAAATAAAAAATAAATAGTAGGACAAATATGTTCTCATAATATCTCTATTTAAATAAATTCATGATTAATCATCAGCAGATCTATAAAACCCCAAACTTTTCATTTCACATGTCTATAAAATATAATTTCGTGTGAATAATGTTTTTGGGCTAATGTAAATTTTATTTTCTCTAAAAGATGAATTAGGATCCCAATCCTTACTGACAAGTATTAAAGTCAAATAATAGTAAAAAAATATTGGAGTTGACTAGTATGGAAATGGACCAAAACTAAATTCAATCGGATGGATTTAAGACAGATCAAGATTGACCTTGTTTTAAATAATTATGGAGTAAATTTGAACTATTCTTGGACTAAAACATAAGGACAAGAATCAGTCAAAGTTACATATACTTAAAGTAAATCAATTCAACTTATATGTCGATATTTAGGTGTAACATGTTATTAAGTAGACATGAAATTTCTATCAAAATTAGACATATTTTTCTTAATCCATTTAATTATTTTGGATAAGAAATAATACATGTACATGTGAATGAAACTTAAGTGGCAGCTGTCACATACACAAAGAAGTTCTTATTATTTTGGAACAAGAATGCATGAAAATCTTATGCTATCACATTTATGAAGGAGTAGATGTGAAGGACATAAAATTTACATGGGACACCAATTCATAGTATGGACAAGTGTCATTTTGGTGAGACAAAATCAGAACAATTTGTTATATGTGGGAGACAAGCATTGTCATGAATCATACAAGAAATTAATAGCTTAACTAAACAAGATGGTAAGAGAAAATACAATGGACAGCTGTTGGAAATTAAGCTAGCAAGGTGTTGGACAGCTTTCAACAACATGTCGCTTGTAAAACAAAGATGATGGGAGCTGCTCCACCTTCATTCCACTGAAAATTTAGCTCTCCTTTAGACCAGAATTGTTTAAGAATAATTTAAGTTGCTCCCTTCATGGATAGGCCTTTCAATTTACAACCTTTGGTAATAAATTCAGTATGTTGTTTAAGCCTCCAACCATAGACAGCACCTCCAAAAATGCTAACTACATGCAAAGAAACGATGGGTAGCACATTACCATCTAATTTTAGGTATGTTAAATGACTCTTGTCCATCCTCTTTAGCTGGAAACATGAATTTCCTTATGAACTGTGTAAACGTTTGAGCATGATTTGAAGACTGTGGTAATTTTTCCTAACTATGTTTAGTGAAATTCTGTATTAGGATTCTCAGTTTCCTTGAACATTCCTAGTGTTTTAGCCATAAATTAGTCCATAGAACTCCAAATTGGGGGATTCCAACAGTAAGTGGTACTTAATACATAGTAATAAAAATATCTAGAAGAGACCTAAACCCAATTCTAGCTAAATGATATTGAAAATTGAGATTGATTATGGTAACCTAATATTGTCCCTGTGTTGAATTAGCTTTTGATACTTGGTATGTGTTTCATAATTTAAAAGGTGAAATGGAATTATTTTTTATGATATGGAAACTAGAGACATAGGGTAACAAATTTCTATAAGACTTCAGAACCCAATTTGAGCGTTTGATATGTGAACATTAAGGAACAAGTGGAGGTATGGTTAAATGAAGAGAAAAATAGCATGGTAAATGGAGAGGAAAACAACATGTATATCCATGTCTTATGAATGTTATTCAATGGATATTAATTGGAAGCATGTAGATGTTATATATGTGGCTTAATGGCTGTTCAATGGCAACATGTATGTTGTACATAGTTTAATGGTTCAAGGAAAGGAAAACAGTAGGTATATACTATATACATTATTTAAATGGAAAGAAGACAACATGTATATTTCATGGAAGTGGTTCAATGATTGTTCAATGGTTGAATGAAAAGAAAACATAATTTTAATCTTACAAAATGCTAGAATTTTAGCTAAGCCCTTTGTCATAAAATTTGTAAAACAAGGTGGTAAGTTTTGGTTATACTTCGTAGGTTTTAGAAACCCTTCAAAGGTCTCCCTTATAGCTGAGTAAGACCATAAAGTTTTCTCGTCATTGTAGACAAGGAACTAATAAAGGAAAAGCACCGAACACGTGAGGGTGATTAATAATCAATAAAAAACAGTGAGTGTGTATTTAAATTGATTTCGTAAGGATGGATTTTACCTTACTATGAAAAGCATGTTTATGAATAATTTCATTGGTGCTACTACTTGAATTTAAAGGTTAATCTTCATGAGATTTACATATGCTTTGATTTAGCATTGAATTGAGTTCTGAATGCACTTGGAAACTAATGAGATGTGCACACACTTTGAATTAGCATTGAATTGAAATTTGTATATGTTTTGATTTGTCATAGAAATGGATTTTGAATATATTTTTAATTAGCATTAAAATAAGGCGTGCTTATGTATTAATTATGATTTAGCCTATAGTACGCCATTAGGTCTTTTTATATACGATTATATCGATCAAAGTATGTCCTAACATGTATGGCAGTGTTTGGGGGGCGTCTGTCACTAACATGGGTGGTGTTGTGTCTATCAGTATGTCCTGTGAGTTGCCCTTTGTGAGTGTAGGGTATATATTATGCTAGCACTGTTACGGGTAAACGACGCAGAACAAGCTCCGTAACCACTGATTTATATATAGTGCTAGCATCATTATAAGTAAGTGATGCAGATAGTAATATATATAGAGAGGTTAACTAGGCACGGGTAAGTGATGCAGAACCAACTCTGTAGCCTTACACCTAAGGTACCATATGGCAAAGAAAATTAGTGATAGGTAACCATGTTTTAAAAGAAAGTTCATAAAAGTATTGTTTGCCATCACTGTTTACTTTACAAGAAAAGTGGAACTTGATCTCAGAAAAATATGTACGTTTTGTTTTACATATGCATTGATCTTATAAAAGAAAAGAATGTGATTTGTAAGAATATTGATTATTACCCGAAAAGAAAGGAAATTGTTTTCTTTTATGGAGGTTAATGTTTCTATAAATGTTTTTTCTTGGAAGCCAATAGCACTCACTGAGCTCGTTTAGCGCACCTTTATTTTCTGTTTTTAAATAAACCTCCCAGGTGTATGCCAGGGGCTCCAGTACTAGGGACTCTACCTTATGAGTAGTCAACTTCATCGAGTGCTATTATGTGGGCATTTTTATTTTCATGATATTTCGAGAACTATTGCATATCTTTGAACATATTTTGGAAAGTACATTTGTATAAAGAATGGATGTTTATAAAGGTTTTTAAATGGGAAACATGATGTTGTTTTAGCTTTTCAAAGCCTATTGATGTAACTATTTGAGATTGCATGTGAGTGGATTTGAAGTCCACAATTTGGAGTTGAGAAATTAATGAGATAATAGTAATGTTTTGAACTCTTACAAGGATTTTGAAAGTTTTGCAAGTCAAAATACGATCGTTGTGTTACCGAAATTTTTATTAAACTGAAAAACAAAACTTCGTTGTTCAATGATTGTTCAATGGTTGAATGAAAAGAAAACATAATTTTAATCTTACAACATGCTAAGATTTTAGCTAAGCCTTTTTTCATAAAATTTGTAAAACAAGGAGGTAAGTTATGGTTGTACTTGGTAGGTTTTAGGAACCCTTTAGGGGTGTTCCTTATACCTGAGTAAGACCATAAAGTTTTCTCATCACTATAGACATTAGAATAATAAAGGAAAAGCGCCAAACACGTGAGGTGGTAACGATAAATGACAAACAGTGAGTATGTATTTAAATTGATTTTGTAAAGATGGTTTTTACCTTACTATGAAAAGTATCTTTATGAATAATTCTTTTGGTGCTACTACTTGAATTTAAAGGTTAATCTTTATAAGATTTATATACGCTTTAATTTAGCATTGAATTGAGTTTTGAATGCAGTTGCAAACTATTGAGATGTACACACACTTTTAATTAGCATTGAATTGTAATTTGCGTATGTTTTGAAATGGCATAGAAATGGATTTTGAATATGTTTTTAATTGGTATTAAAATGAGGCTCGCTTATGTATTAATTGTGATTTAGCCTGTGGTACGCCATTAAGGCTTTATACATATGAATATATCGATTAGAGTATGTCCTAATATGCATGGCGGTGTTTGGGGGTGTATGTCGCTAACATGAATGGTGATGTGTCTATCAGTATGTCCTATGAGTCGCCCTCTGTGCTTGTGGAGAATATATTGTACTAGCACTGTTATGAGTAAGCGATGCAGAACCAGCTCCATAACCACTGATTTATATGTAATGCTAGCATCATTATGGTTAAGTAATGTAAATAACAATCGATATATAGAGGTTAACTAGGCACGGGTAAGTGATGCAGAACTAGCTTCATGGCCTTACACTAAGGGTACCATATGGCAAAGAAAATTAGTGATAGGCTATGTTTTAAAAGAAAGTTCATGAAAGTATTGTTTGCCATCACTGTTTACCTTACAAGAAAAGTGGAACTTGATTTCATAAAAATATATACGTTTTGTTTTACGTATGCATTGATCTTATGAAAAGAAAAGAATTTGTTTTGTAAGAACATTGATTATTACCTGAAAAGAAAAGAAATTGTTTTCTTTATAGAGGTTAGTGTTTGTATAAATGCTTTTTATTGGAAACCAATAACACTCACTGAGCTCGTTTAGCTCACCTTTTATTTTCAATTTTTAAATAAATCCTCCCAGATGCACGGTCAGGGACTTTAGTAGTAGGTACTCCACCTAGCGAGTAGTCAACTTCGTCGAATGCAGTTATGTAGGCATTTTTATTTTTCCTTGTACATATTTTTTAGAACTGTTGCATATCTTTAAACATATTTTGGAAAGTACATTCATATAAAGAATGGATGTGTATAAAGATTTTCTAATGGGATGCATGACGTTGTTTTAGCTTTTCAAAGTTTATTGATGTAACTATTTGACACGGCATGTGAGTGGATTTGAAGTCCACAATTTGGAGTTGAGAAATTGATGTGATAAGAGAATTTTTTTGAACTTTTACAGGGACTTTGAAATTTTTAGGATGTTAAAATACAGTTGTTATATTGCTGAAATTTTTATTAAACTGAAAAACAAAACTCCGCTATTTACATTTCTTATTGTGAATTGAAGCTTTTCCCTAATAAGGACAATATGCTTAGCTTCACAGGAACTTTCTAGCCAACTCAGATATCGACTGGAGTGTTGTCATAAAGTGTTAGGCAAGTCGCCTAGTCATTACACGATAGGGGCCTGTCGAGCCAGAATTTTAAAAATAGATTGCCTCTGATTTTTACGTTGTTTTAAAAGTGAAGTGACCAATAAAATGTTATGATTTTCATGCATATGATTTCATAAACTAAAAGTTTTACATATAGCAATTTTCTTGAATACACAACACGATGCACAGATGAGGCCGTGGACGTCCTAAAAGAGCCATTCTAACGACTCCTGCACCTGAGTCACCACCGGCACAGGAGGATGACCACATTTTAGAGTCAGTAAGTGCCTCTATGAATTAACCACAGTCCCAATCGTCAAGGCCAGTAGAACCAACCGGAGTGAGTTTCAATGCAGAACAGATGGCTTAAATTCTTCTTATAGCAATGCGACAGTCACGTGAAAGCGTGCAAGCTTCTGGATGCTTAATTTAGTACATCTGTAAGTGGGCGCCAAGACTTTTGACGGGAGTGGAGATCCTGAAAGTGCACTCATATGGTTAGATTAGGTTATGAAGATATACAAAGTTGTTAGGTACACAGATGAGTAGAGAGTTGTGTTCTCCACCTTCCTCCTAGAGGACAAGGCTAAAGATTGGTGGGAGGCCATTAAAAGACAACATCTAGATAGGGTATCTTGGGTAGAATTTCAAAGAGATTTCATAGACAGATTCTACCCACAGAGTTATAGGGATGCAAGGGTAGAGGAATTCACCCATTTAAAGCAAGGTTCGACATCAGTGACAAATTGTGAGAAGAGATTTTTATAACTTGTCAGAAGTGTTTAGTTTATTGCTGATAGTGAAGAGCAGAAGTGCAAGAGGTTTGTTACGGGCTTAAGTCCTAGAATATGGATTCATATATCACTTGCTTCATAGACACACTATAGGGAATTAGTTGAAGCTATAATAAAAGTGGAGAGAAATGTAACAACAATCACTCAGAGTTCAAGATCAGAACAAAAGCGCAATGCACCAGTTAGTTCATCTTAAGGTTCAATCAAAAAAATAAGTCAAGATGCAGTGGTGGCAGGAGGTTTAGTAGAGGCAGATTATCCAGCTAAGGATCTTTTAGGTCACCCACTAGGCCCAGAGACTCCCGTGATAGTAGGACCCCAGTGTCAGAGTGTGTTTACTTACGAAAAAAGACATTAGGTGAATTTCAAATGAATATGATAGGTTGCTAACATTATGGTCAGAAGGGTCATTACATCAAAGATTATCCACAGTAAGTCACCATAAAGAAGTTGGTGGCTGGATCTTCAACACCTCTATAAGCTATAGGGGGTTACAAACAGGGTAACTGAGCTTCTTAGACCAGAGGGTTGAGTTTTGCTGGATCTTGTAAAGGTTTCAGGGCCAGGGGAGAAACCCCTCTAGGATTGGCAGGTAGACCTCGTACACAAGCTTGAGTTTTTGTAGTCACTCAGTAGTAGGTCGATGCCACACCAAAGGTAGTCATTGGTATGATTATTATTTTTAATCATGATGCAAATGCTTTAATAGATGTTAGTGCTACACATTCTTTCATGTCTATAGATTTTTCTGCAAAATTAGGTGTTGAGCCTCAGTTATTAGAAGTTGGGGTAATAGTTTCAATTCTAGCTGGGAACTTACTCTTCGCTAAAAGAGTATTCGTAGATAGTAAAATACTGATTGGAGGTAAGGAATTCCCAATAAACCTTATCGTATTGGATATTTGAGATTTTAATGTTATTCTCAAAATGGATTGGTTATCTATACATCGTGCAGTGTTAGATTGTTTTAAAAAGGAGGTTTGGCTGAGTTGATTAGGGAAACAAGAGATGATATTTCATGGATTACAGAAAGTTCTTTCCAATAGTGTCATGACTGCCATGGTAGCTAACAGAATGCTCTGTAAAGGATGCTAGGGATATTTGACTTATATGATTGAATAGAATAATAATGAGATTCAACTTGGAGATATTCCGGTGATCAAGGAGTTTCCCGATGTATTTCCAGAGGATCTTCCAGGATTACCCCTAGATAGGGAATAGAGTTTTAGATAGATATATCATCAGAAAAGGAAGGATGATAGTTTAAGGTTGTGTATTGACTACAGACAGCTGAATAGAGTGATAGTTCGTAACCAATACCCGCTCCTGAGGATTAATGATTTGTTCGATCAGCTACAAGGATCTAAGATGTATTCAAAGATTGATTTAAGATCAAGTTATCATCAGTTGAAAGTCTGCAGCAAGGATGTGTCGAAAACTGCCTTTAGGATGAGGGACGGACATTATGAATTTTTAGTTATGCCCTTTGGATTAATGAATGCACCAGCTGCTTTTATGGATTTGATGATAGGGTGTTTCAGGAGTACCTAGATAAGTTTGTGACCGTATTTATTGATGAAATATTAGTGTACTCAAGAAGTCAGGAGGATCATGTAGAACACCTTTAGATTGTACTACAAACCCTACGAGAGCACCAGTTATACGCTAAGTTTAGTAAGTGACAGTTTTGGCTTGATTCATTTAAGTTAAGGGACTTAGTGTGGATCCCCAAAAGATTAAAGTTGTTACTAATTGGAAGCTTCCTACCACTGTGACAGAAGTCAGGAGCTTTCTTAGATTGGCAAGCTATTATAGGAAAATCGTTGAAGGATTTTCCAGAATAGCAAGTCCACTAACAAAGATGATACGAAAAGAGGACAAGTTTGAGTGGTCAGATGCTTATCAACGAAGTTTTGATGAACTGAAAGAAAGGCTGACAATAGCTCCTGTGCTCACATTACCAACGGGAACTGATGGATTTGTAATGTATAGTGATGTCTCAAGACAGGGATTAAGGTGTGTACTTATGCATAATGATAAGGTTGTAGCCTATACTTCTAGGCAATTGAAGAAGCATAAATAGAACTACCTTACCTAAGATTTAGAATTGGCAGTAGTAGTTTTTGCATTGAGAATATAGAGGCATTATTTTTATGGTGTTCCCTGTAGGATTTTCACTGATCATAAGAGTTTATAATATTTATTTAATCAGAAGGAACTAGACATGAGGCAGAGGTAGTGGTTGGAGTTAATAAAAGATTATGATTGTGCGATAGAGTACCATCCCGAAAAATTTAATGTAGCGGCAAATGTTTACGCGTAACTATGCAACACACACTACTCGTTTTATGCTAAAAAATCACAAGTGTACGGGTCGTGACTTGTAGTTAAAAACTGGATTGATGCCCAGACACCACATAATTTAGACCAAACTTTATTTAAGAAAGAAAATTGTTTAATGGAACTAATCTGGAAAATTAAACTAAAATTAAAAAACTAATGATAAATAATAGACAAAACCAAGATGCAAAAAATTGGAATCAAGAATTTAAAGACTAGAGATTACTTTATCCCTATTTTATCTCCCTCTTATTTTATTAATCGAATTATGTCTCACTGAAGATTTCTGAATGTATTCATTACCCTCTCTCAAGGTATAATTAATTGTCCCTAATCAAATTAAATGAAATCAATTGAACGATCTCTCAACCTACCCAATGACTCCACCAATTTAACTAGTTATTAAACTATCCTATAAGTGATCAATTGACCTAGCAGAGATCTCTCTTCTAACTAATCAATTGACACGATGATTGTACGTCTATAGGTTACCAACTCTCGTTGTACAATCCTACACAAATAATCTTACTCACACCCTCGATTTATTGCAAGATACAAAAATAATCAACAATCATCATAGGCAACTTCATTCAATTCAATAAAATAGGAGTTTTAACATAATAGTTCAAAAGCAATCCTTAAAACTAAATCAGCCACTCATGGTCTCCATAACATCATCAACATTCAAATAAACCATTTTACAAAGAATAAAAGAAGTGAAATTGATAGAAAATTGAATAAGGAAACTCCTTCTCTTCTTTGCCAAAATCTGGAAATTATAGGGGTGATGTATTATTTTCACCAATCTTGACAATAATCCTTGACTTCAATCCTTCCTCAAGGTTAAAAACATGTGCTCTTCACTCAAGGATGGTGTTTCTACAGAAGGGTTTCATCCCTCCCTTGTGATGGAGGCTTAATTATTCTTTAATAGTCCAGAAATCCTAAGTTTAATTTAGCCCCATATAATGACTCAGATTATAATTCCCACGATTGTAGGAATTGGCATGATTCCCACGATCGTAGGAATTGGCATGATTCCCACGATCATGGGAACTTGCAACAGATAGAGTTTTTTTTTCTTCTCCTCTTTGATCTCTAACTCAATCTCCAAGATGCTTCATCTTCTTTCCTACATAAAAATAGTCCATTCGTACCCTAAATTATCATCAAACATAAAAGAACAACAATGGAAATCAAACTAAATGGAAATCAAACTAAATGAAAACATTTAAAATGAATACTAAACTACAACAATAATCAACAATTATGCAAGAAACACATTCTAATTACTTAGAAAAACATAGACTAATACATTACTATAAACATCCCCACTCTTAAATCTTTGCTTGTCCTCAAGCAAAATAAATACAACCAATCAATTCTATCACTTCATTTTCACAAAGAATAAAGCATACAATTCCTTAAATTTAAGCCAACTCAAATATAAAGTTAAAACACATATGATGACTACTTTTTCGTTGGTATACATAAGAAAACTCAACAATTGGCACTCAAAGATAAGTAAAGATGCAAAATGAATCTTCCTCACAGTTTTCACTCATTTCTCTCAAGTGTTCGGGTAGGTGTATCTGGGCCTTGTGATGTGTTTGGGTTAAAAGGGATGTTTGGATTTTGAAGTCCGAAAATGGGACTATCTGTGTTGGGTTTTTCTGGTTTTGTGTAAGGGAATAAATGTTCATGAAAAATGAAATCTTGACTAAATGGTGTTTGTTGCATATCAATCACGAATAGTTTATAAGCTTTTCTGTCGGTCGCGTGTCCAAGTAATAAACACTTTATAGTCCTAGGTTCTAATTTTTCTTTGTGGGGTTTTGTGTTTGTGGCATAACATAGACATCCAAAGATTCTAAAATGGTAGTAAGTGGATGGTATGAGATATAATTTTTCATATGGTGTTTCCCAAGATAAAATTTTAGTGGGTAGGCGATTTATAATGTGAGTTATGGTTAAGATAGCATCCCCCCAAAAACTTTTTTGGTAAGTTGGCTTTAAACCTAAGGGCTTGAGTTATTTAAAGGAGGTGTTTATGCTTACGTTCTATGACACCATTTTGTTGGGGTGTATAAACACATGTTTCTTGATGGATAATTCCGTTTCTCTCAAATAATTGTTGGTTGGAAGTATTAACAAATTCGACTCCATTGTCTGTTCGTATCTTTGTGATTTTTTTTGGCTAAATTGAGTTTCAATCATTGAAATAAAAAGGCTGATTGTATGGTGGACTTGGGTTTTGCTACTTAAAAGGAAGGTCTAAGTAGCTCTACTAAATTCATCTACAACGGTCAAAAAGTATGTGGATCCATCAAGGGCTTTTGTCCCATATGGTCCCTAAAGGTCTATGTGAATTAACTCAAAGGGCCTGGTTGTTATTATAACATGTTTGCCGAATTATTTTCGTGTTTGTTTTGCCAAGGGACATGCTTTGCAAAAGAAATCATTGGACGACTTAAGGTGACAAAAACGCAAATGTTCTAAGACCTTAGTGGATACGTGAATGAGTCGAAAATGTCATAAAATAAAAGTATTGAAAGCATTAAAACAAAATGTTCATTGAGATAGAATTGAAAAGATGGGCCTTTCTTCAATTTTGGCGGCAGAAAATGATGAGGTTCAAGTTGTAGATGCCCCCAATTTCTTCCCAACTTGCCACAATGGAATTAGTCTTTGGGTCCTGCAACACAACTTTGTCTGATATAAATATGACAGCTAAGTTATTTTTCTTTACATGTTTACAAACTGACAAGAGGTTGTGGTTGAAAGTGGGAATGTACAGAATATCTTCTAATTGAATTGAGGCAGTTAATACTATGTTTCTTTTTTGGATAACAGATCGAAATGAAACATCGGGTAACATAACAGGGCAAACATTAGGTGTAAGATTGGTGTTTTTGAGTAGGTATTGACTGTAAGTCATGTGGGTCGATGCACCTAAGTCCACTATCCTTGAAATGCAGTCATATTTAGAGCTAACACTATCATTATGGTTAGAATGCATACCTACGTAGCTATTAAAAGCTACGTGATTGGCTTCGTTAATACTTTTGCCCTTAACTAGATGCATCAGCTCCTGAACTTGCCTACTCAAAACACTAAATTATGACTCCTGCCTGATACTGTCACCATTTGAGCTCCCCTAACCAGTCTCAATTGGGCTCTCAGCTACTGCTCCAGCGTAGCCATTTCTTTCTCTTGCGCATTTCTGCTTCAATTCCTTGAACAATTCAGGTTCTCCATAGATTTTGAAGCATGTATCCACGGTATGTCCCTTCTCATGGCAATGAGTGCAATATTTTTCTTCTTTCCTCACATATCTCCTCTTTCTGTTCAACGAAAATCCTTCTCTGGTTTCAGTTTTTCTATTTCCGAGAGGCTTCACTGCGAGAGCCACATTCGTCTGTCCTGTCTTGTTTGCAGACAACCCAGCAACATTTCTCTGCTTCTCAATAGTAAGAATCATCGAGTATGCTTTATTTACAACTGGCAGAGGGCCATTCAACATCACTTGACTCACTACACTCCCATATTCCTCTCTAAGCCCCATAAAAAATTGGACTAACTTAGTGTTATCTTCCACAGCACTATTAAGTTTACCAACCTCACACGGACAACTCCTAAAAGGCATAACACATCTTAAGTCGTCCCAAAGTCATTTTAGTTTTGTGAAGTAACTCATCACAGATTCATTCCCCTGTTGTAGGTTACTGATTTCTTACATTAGTTGGTAGTTTTGGGGTCCATTGCTTTCACCATATATAAATCTTAACTGTTCCCATAGATTCCTAGCAGTGGTAACTACGAGAAATGATTTTGCTAAATTTTTAACCATAGAGTTTGAAAGCCATGAGATTACCATATTATCAGTTGTTCTCCACTTCTTTAGTAATGTTGGGTTGTGTTCTAGCTCCTTACAACAACCATTGATGAAGCCGATTTTGTCTTTGGCTTTTAGAGCAATGATCATCGCTCTACTCCATGAGAGGTAGTTTGTCTCATCCAGCAGTGTTGTCATTAGGATAGCGCCCGAGTTTTCTGAAGTAGAGATCTCATACGAGTCACTCTTATCGTCGTTTGCATCGGGTTGTGTTTGGGTGGTGCTTGAATTTCTCTCACGTTTATTGGTCATTGTATATCAAAAGCCTGTAGCTCTGATATTATATAGAAGCTAAGGACAGAGAATTTGGGTAAAAAGCTCTCGTATATTATCATCTGTGCTATGAGGTTTATGTACAAGATTTATAGTGGAAACGACAAACGTAACAAACTTCTAATAAACTACTGACTGAAGCAAAATTGGAGAAAAAGCAAGAGCAGAGCAGCGTGTGAAATTACAAGCTGAAAAAATGAATGTGCTGTTGAGATTAATGGTCGCTTCACGAATGTTCTTGGGTCTTCTTTAGATTGGTTCTTTGTTAGGCCTTGAAGGCTTTATTGATGTGTGATATCTTAGACTCTACAGAAGTGAGATCCATGCTATGCAAAGACGCTCCCAATCTATTACTATTAGATTGGTGGCAACTGCGCTTTTGGCTAATGTTCGAATCAAGAACTTAGCACAGACTGATGGGCTTGAGATATTTAGGAAAGACGGAATCACATGAGATGAGATGATCTCGTCGACTTCAAAATTTTCAATCACTTGTCTCCACTGGGCTGGTGCTGACAAATTTTACCCGGAGCAAGCGACTCAACTGCTATAAGATTTGCAAGTCTTCATGTTAGTTTTGATATTTCTACATAGGGAGTCTGGAGAAATTGGTTTTACACAGTTTTGATATACACTCAATTTATATACCTATGCTATAGAAGCTTGCCCATCCTCAAAATAGTTTTGTGGATACAGAAATGGGAGAACATGATGCGGACTTCCCAACAAACAGGCAGTTGATATTTTAATAGAAAATGGACAAACACAAAAATAAGCGTTGTTTTAAACCGCTAAATCAACGAACCAATCAAAGCTGTCGAGTTATTGGATCGAACAAGCTGTTGCGTTGAGCTATTCAGTTACACATAAATGTCGATCTAGTTCGATAATAACTAATAAGCGAATCACGGGATTGATCATTGTTTTGAGTTCCGTACCGTACCGGCCAGAAAACGGTACCGAAATTTGAATTTTGGTACTAGGTTTAAATACCGGTTGGTACCGGCCAATACCGGTTGGTACCGGCGGTACCGACCGGTATTGTAAATACCGGTCAAATATC
>JANIIA010000004.1:24659367-24672252 GCA_027478495.1 Erythroxylum alaternifolium
AATAAGGTACGAATTAAATTTCGCTTTATTATGATTCGTGTTAATCATTTTATAGAATTAAATAGATCTTAATTTTCGAGAAATCAAAAATCACGAAAACATTTCGTGATTATTCCGCTGCGGTTCGGATCAGATCTGGTCCCGATTTCCCAACACATATATCACTTTTATACTAACATTCTAACTTATCATTTATCTATTATGAGATATTCTTTTATATATGCATGTATATTGTTTATGTAATGTGATTTACATTGATGAATAGTATTAGGCTTATTTCATCAAGTATGTGAGTTGATAGTAAAACTATAAGCTTTATAATACTACTCTAAATTGTCCCTAATTGATCATTATTAGTGGAACAATAATGAATTAAGGCTAGTATATGTTTGATTGATGATGACATTTTATTGATCATAGATATGAGTTATCAAATCAGATACATAGATATATTTTAGAGAACATATATTGGACTGACCCATAGAGAGAACACTACATGGTTTCATGCCATTAGTGATTCTCAATATGGTTTAACTTTAGTCCTTTGACCTGCAGTCATCATAGTTCCCTATATGAGGAATTCAGCGTTTCAACATTAGACTAAGTTATCTTTAACTGGATAATAAGTAGTCTTATATTGGACATTAAATGAATCATGCGGAGGGATACGAATGACGTGGATGGGATTTATACCTCTCTTAAATGAGATAGATATCATTTAGGCTTCTTGACAAGTTTGACTGAAGAAATGCATGGCTGTGCTTAAATAAATTGATGAGGAGTCATCAATGTCATTTGTTATAGTCAATCAACATAGGAATCAAGAAACTATGATTAATTAAAGGTTGACATGTACCATGCCTTATGATTAATCTTGATATCGTGTTACAAAGGGATTGAATTTGTAACCACAATTACAGGTTAAATCGGATTACCGATCCTCATTTAATTTAGGTAGTCATAATGTCTTGCTAGAGGCCGCTTATGACTTATAAGCCTTGAAGTATGATCAAGCCCATTGCCAACATCAAATGAGCCTACAGGGTCACACACAAAGAGTGATGTAATTTGGGCTTATTCTCTTGGGCTTAATTTATTAGGCACTAAATAAATATATGTGGATATATTTATTGGGTTAAATTGAATTAAGTTATCAGGCTTTTATTATATGAGATATAATTTAGACCGAAACTTATTGGGCTTCCATAGTCCTAATTGATTTAAGATTATGATATTCTTATTCCTATCAAAATAGGATTGTCCTATTCCCACTAGGAATAGGGATAAGGGCTTCTCTATAAATAGAGGGCTTATGCCTTATTAGAGTTCATATGAAAAAGCCCCAGCTACCTAGTCCCTCATCCCCTTTTCCCAAGGGAAAAAACAAACTGTGTGGTGCTCTAAAGTGTTTTAGAACGTGCTAGCATACATTAGCCACTGGCCGGATCGTTCATCCTCATGTGGATACCGGTAGAGGATTTTTGCGAGTTGTAGTGTCAAGATATCTGAAAATAATTCCAATGCGTGTGCTTCAAAAGGTAATTCCGTACACTTCTTGCTGTAAAATTTCGGTTAACCAAGGCATAAGACCTAAAATCCTATGGTCCATTCCACTACGCATTGTGCATTCTTGGTCCATAAGTGATCCAATAGTTATCTCACCAAATGGGCCTAGCAACTGTGCCAACGAGTTGTTTTATCACCAAAGGTGCCCAACGATTGCGCTTGTTTTGCTAATCGAAGGTGTCCAGCGACCATGTCAATGGGTCGTTGTGCCCATTACAAAGTGGCCAACGGGCTATTTTCTCAATTAACATGTCTTGCAACTATGCCAATGGGCTCTTTTTCCCATCGAAGGTGGCCAACGAAAATGCCAACGGGCTATTTTCTCACCGAAGGTGCCCAGGGACAGTGCAAGCAGGCTGTGTCTCTCACCGAAGGTGCCCAACGACCTTACTAATGGGTTGTTTTTCCCAACCCAAGTACACTAATGGGCTATTTTCTCACCAAAGGAGCCTAGGGATCATGCCAATGGGTTACTTACCTACCGACCATGCCCAAGGGCAATGTCAATGGGTTTTTTTCATACCGAAGTTGCCCAGCAATAATGCCAATGACTTGTTTTTCTACCCAAAGGTGCTAGCGACCTTGCCAATGGGTTGTTTTTTCCAACACAAGTGTGCTAATGAGCTATTTTCTCACCAAAGATGCCCAAGGACTGTGCCAATATGCTATTTAGCCCATCAAAGTTGCCCACCGGTAATGCCAACAGGCTTTCTTCACACCAAAGACACCTAGGGACTGTACCATCGGCCTATATTCTCACTAAAGATGCTAGGGGATTGTGCCGACGAGTTGTTTTATCACCGAAGGTGCCCTGCAATCATGCCAATGTGTTGTTTTGCTCACCAAAGATGCCCAGCGACAATGTCAATGGGTTGTGTTGCCTAACAAAAGGTGAGCTAAAGAGCTATTTTCTTACCATATGTTCCCAGCGTCCTTACCAATGGGTGGTTTTTTGTACCACAAGTGCCCTTGTAGGTTCTTTTCTCACTAAAAGAGCCCAACGACCATACCAATGGTCTACTTAGTACATCGAAGGTTGCCAATAGCAATACCAACATGTTGTTTTCTCATAGAAGGTGCGCAATGATCGTGCCAACAAGTTGTTTTCTCACTGAAAGTGATTAGCGATAATTCCAAAAGGTTGTTTTGCTCACCAAAGGTGAAAAACGATTAAGACAATAGGTTGTTGTGCCCAATGCAAGTATGCCAATGGACTATTTCCTCATTGAAGGTGCCCAGTGACTATGTCAATGAGCTCTTTTTCCTACCAAAGGTGCCCAATGACATATCGAAGGTGCCCAGTAACTGTGTCAATGGGTTGTTTTTCTCACCGAAGGCACCCAGCGACCTTGTGAATAGGTTTTTTTACCCAATATAAGTGTGCTAAAGGGTTATTTTCTCACCAAAGGTGCCCAGGGACCCTGCTAACGGGATATTTAGCCCATCGATGGTACCCAAGGCCAATGCCAACAACCATTTTCCATACCAAAGGTGCCCGACGTCTATGTCATTGGCATATTTTCTCACTGAAGGTGCCAAGGGATTGTGCCAATGATTTTTTTTCTCACTGAAGGTCTCCAATGACCTTGCCAATGGGTTGTTTTACCCAACAAAATTGTGCTAACTTACTATTTTTACACCAAAGGTATCTAGCGACCTTGCCAAGGGATATTTAGCCTACTGAACATACCAAGGGTGATGTCAACATGTTGTTTTCTCGCCAAAAATGCCCATCGACCATGCTAATGGGCTCTTTTCCTACCAAGGTGCCCAACGACAACGCCAATGGGCTATTTTCTCTCTAAAAGTGCCCAACGATTGTGCCAACGAGTTGTTTTATCACCGAAGGTGCTTAGCGACTATGCCAAAGTGTTGTTTTGCTTAGTTAAGGTTTCTAGCGACCATGCCAATGGGTTATTGTGCCCATAGCAAGTTTGCCAACTAGCTATTTTCACATTGAGGATGCCCAACGATTATGTTAATGGGCTCTTTTTCCCATCAAAGGTGCCTGACAACAATGCCAATATGTTGTTTTCTCACCAAAGGTGCTCAAGGACGGCGCGAACTGGTTGTTTTTCTCACTGAAAGTGCTCAATGACCTTGCCAGTGGGTAGTTTTGTCCAAAAAAAGTGTGCTAACGGGCTATTTTCTCACCAAAGGTGCCTAAGGATTGTGCCAATGAGCTATTTAGCCCACCGAAGGAGCCCAATGTCAACAGTTTTTTTCATACAAAAGGCACCCAACGACTGCACCATCGAGCATGTTTCTCACCAATGGTACTAGGGGATCGAACCAACGAGTTCTTTTCTCACAGAAGATTCCCCACAACTATGCCAACAAGTTGTTTTATTCACCAAATATGCCCAGCGACTATATCAATAGGGTATTTTGACCAACAGTGAGCCAACAAGTTGTTTTCTTAACAAAGGTGCAAACGACCTTTCCAATAGGTATGCTAACGATTTGTTTTCGTGAAAAAGGTGCCCAACGGCCAAACCAATGGGTTGGTTAGCCCACCTAAGATGCACAACGACAATGCCAACAGGTTGTTTACTCGCCGAAGGTTCCCAGCAACTATGCCAATGAGTTGTTTTCTCACCAAAGGTACCCAATGACTGTGACGAAAGGTCGTTTCGCTCATCAAAGTTGTACAGCAACTATGTAAAAGGCATATTGCACTCACTAATGGTTTGCCAACGGGTTGTTTTCGCATTGAAGGCACCTAATGTCTGTACCAATGGGCTTTTCTTGCCTCTGAAGGTGGCAAATAACTATGCCAATGGGCTATTTCCTCACCGAAGGTGCCCAGTGATTGTGTCAACGAGTTGTTTTATCTTCTCGGAGGTGTTCATCGACCTTATCAACTGGTTATTTTTCCCAACACAAGTGAGCTAACGTGCTATTTTCTGACCAAAGGTGTCTAGGGACCATGTCATAGGGAAATTTTTCCCATCAAAATTACACAAGGGCTATGCCAATAGGCTGTTTTCTAGCCAAAGGTACCCAGCGACTGGGCTAATGCGCTCCTTTTCTAGCCAAGGTACCCAATTACAATGTCAATGGGCTATTTTCTCACCAAAAGCTCCTATTGACAGTGCCCATAGGTTGTTTTCTCACTGAAGTTGCTTAGCAACCATGTTGAAGGGTTGTTCTACTCACCGAAGGAGTGCAGCGACCATACCAATGGGTTGTTATGCCCACCAAAAGTGTGCCAATGGACTATTTTCTTATTGAAGGTGCCCAGTGACTGTGCCAATGGGCTCTTTCTCTTTTTTCTCATCGAAGGTGTCCAACAAAAATTCCAACTAGTTATTTTCTCACCGAAGATGCACAACAATACTATAAATAAGATGTTTTTGTCACCAAAAGTCCCCAACAATCTTGCCGATGAGTTGTTTTTCTCAAAAAAAGTTTATTAACGAGCTATTTTCTCACCAAAGGAGCACGGAGACTATGCCAATGGGCTATTTTACCCATAAAAGATGCCCAAGGGCAATTCCAATAGGCTTTTTTCATACCGAAGGTGCCCAGCAATAGTGCCAACGGGTTGTTTTTCTCATTGAAGATGCCCAGTAACCTTGCAAATGGGTTGTTTTGTCAAACACAAGTGTGTTAACGGGCTATTTTCTCACCAATGGTGATTAGGGATCATGCCATTGGGCTATATAGCCCTCCAAAGGTGCCCAACGACAATACCAACAGCTTTTTTCAAGTTGAAGGCACCCAAGGTTACCAACGAGTTGTTTTCTCACCAAAGGTTCCAAGGGACCATGCCAATGGCTTGTTTTCTCACCGAAGGTGCCTTGCAACCATGCCAACGGGTTGTTTTGCTCACCAAAGATGCCCAACGGGTTGTTTTTCTCACCAAAGATGCCCAGCGATCATGTCAACGAGCTGTTTTTTCCCAACAAAGGTGAACCAACGAGTTATTTTCTCACCAATTTGACAATGGGTTACTTTCCTACTAGAGGTACCTATAGGCAATGTCAAGTTGATATTTTCTTACCAAAAGCTCCCATCGACCGTGCTAATGGGCTCTTTTTCCCACCAAGGTGCCCAGCAATAACATCCACAGGTTGTTTTTCTTTCTGAAGGTGCCCAATGACAGTGCTAACGAGTTGCTTTATCATCGAAGGTGTTTAGCGATTGTACCAAAGTGTTGTTTTGCTCACTAAAGATGTGCAATGACCATGCCAATGGGTTGTTGTGCCCACCGCAAGTGTGCCAACTAGCTATTTTCACATTGAAGATGACCAATGACTGTGCCAATGGGCTCTTTTTCCCCTCGAATGTGCCCATCGATAATGTCAACATGCTGTTTTCTCACCAAAGGTACCCAGCGATAGCGCCAACGGGTCTCATCGAAGGTGCCTAGTGACCTTGCCAATGGGTTGTTCCCTAACACAAATGTGCTAATGAGCTATTTTCTCAGTAAAGGTGCCCAAGGACTGTGCCAGTGGGCTATTTAGCCTATCGAAGGAGCCCAATGGCAATGCTAATGGGCTTTTTTTCATACCGAATGAACCCAGAGATTGCACCATCGGGTTAGTTTCTTAACAGGCTAGGGGATTATGCCAATGAGTTATTTTCTCACTGAAGGTGCCCCGTGACCTTGTGTACAACTTGTTTTGTACACCAATGATGCCTAGCGACCATGTCAATGGGATGTTTTGCCTAACAAAAGTGAGTTTACAGACTATTTTCATGCCAAAGGTGCCCAACAACCTTGCCAATGGGTTGTTTGGCCACCACAAGTGCTCTAACAGGTTGTTTTCTCACTAAAGGAGCCCAATGACCATACCAATGGGTTGTTTAGACCACCCAAGATACCTACTAGTAATTCCAACAGGATGTTTTCTCACCTAAAGTGCCCAGCAACTATGCCAATGAGTTGTTTTCTCACCAAAGGTGCCCAACAACTATATTAAAGGGTTGTTTTTCTCATCGAAGTTATCCAACAACTATGTCAAAGGTTTGTTGCATTCATTGTAGGTGTACTAACAGGTTGTTTTCTCATTGAAGGTGCCTAATGACAGTGTCAACGAGTTGTTTATCTCACCAAAGGCACTCAGTGACCTTGCCAACTGATTATTTTGCCCAATACAAGTGTGCTAACGCACTATTTTCTCACCAAAGGTTTCTAGGGACCATGCCAATGGGAAATTTAGTCCATCCAAGGTGCACAAAGGCAATGCCAACAGGTTCTTTTCTCATCAAAGGTGCCTAACTACCGAGCTAATGCACTCTTTTTCCCACTAAGGTGACCAATGACAATGCCAACGGGCTATATTCTCATCGAAAGCTCATAATAACTATGCGAACGAGTTGTTTTCTCCCCAAAGGTGACCAGCAATCATGTCGAAGGGTTGTTTTGCTCACCAAAGGAACCATGCCAATCGATTGTTGTGCCCATCGCAAGTGTGCCAACAGACTATTTCATCATTCAAGGTGCCCAGTGATTATGCCAATGGCTCTTTTTCCCACCAAAGTTGTCTAATGAAAATGTCAATGGGTTGTTTTCTCATCGAAAGTGCCTAGCGATAGTGCAAATGGGTTATTTTGCTAAACACAAGTGTGTTAACGGGCTATTTTCTCACCAATGGTGACAAGGGACTATGCTAATAGGCTATTTAGCCCACTGAAGGTGCCCAACGACAATGCCAACAGGCTTTTTTCACACTGAAGGCACCCAAAGACTGTACCATCGGGTTGTTTTCTCACTGAAGGTGCCAAGCCAATGGGTTGTTTTCTCACCGAAGGTGCTTCATAATAATGCCAACGGGTTGTTTTGCTCACCAAAGATACACAGCGACCATGTCAACGGGCTATTTTTTCCTAATAAAGGTGAACCAATGAGCTACTTTCTCACCAAAGGTGCCCAACTACATTGACAATGGGTAATTTTTCCCACCTCAATTGCACTAACGGGTTGTTTTCTTACCAAAGGTACCCATTGGCAATTCCAATGGGTTGTTTTCTTACCAAAGGTCCCCAAGAATTGTGCCAAAGGCTTGTTTCACTCATTAAAGTACTCTAGCGAATGTACCAATGGATTGTTATACCCATCACAAGTGTGCTAACGGGTTGTTTTCTCATTGAAGGTGCCCAGCGACTAAGCCAATGGACTTTTTTTCCTATCGAAGCTGGCCAATGACAATGCCAATGGGATTTTTTCTCATTGAAGGTGCCTAGCAACTCTGCTAACGGATTGCTTTTCTTACTAAACGCACCCAACGACTTTGCAATGGGTTGTTTTGCCCAACACTAGTGGGCTAATGAGATATTTTCTCACCAAAGGTCCTAATGGGCAATGCCAAAGGGCTTTTTTTCATACCGAATGTGCACAACAACTGCGCCATCAGGTTATTTTCTCACTGAAGGTGCTAATAAATCCTGCCAATGAGTTGTTTTCACGTCAAAAATGCCCCGAGACCATGCCAACGGGTTATTTTGCTCACCGAAATTGTCCAACAACCATGTCAATTGTTTGTTGTGCCCATCACAAAAGTGTAGTTGTTTGTTTTCTCATTAAAGGTGCCCAGTGACTATGCCAATAGGCTATTTTTTTCATCGAAGGAACCTAATGACCTTGCCAATAGGTTTTTTTCCTAGCACTTATGAGCTAACAAACTATTTTCTCATCAATGATGCCCAAGGACTATGTCAATGTGATATTTAGCCCATTAAAGGTATTAATAGACCATACTAACAAGTTTTTCTATCACTAAAAGTGCCCTGCAACTATGCCAATGGATTGTTTTGTTCATCGAAGATGCCCAATGACCATGTCAATGGGCTATTTTCCTAACAAAGGTGAGCCAACGGGCTGTTTTCTCAGCAAAGGTGCCCATAACTGCACTAGTAGGTTGTTTTTTCCAGCCAGATGCCTAATGATAATAACAACAGGTTGTTCTCTCATCAAAGGTTCCCAACAACCATTCCAACAAGTTGGTTTCTCACTGAAGATGCCCAATGATCATGCCAAAGGATTGTTTTCCCCACTAAAGGTGTCCAGCAACCATGTTGTTGTGCCCACCGCAAATGTGCCAACGAATAGTTTTCTCATTGAAGGTGCACAACACTTGTGCCAATAGGCTCTTTCCCCTTTGAAGGTGCCCTTCGATAATGCCAATTGGATTTTTTCTCACCTAGGGTGCCTAACGACTAAGCCAATAGGATTTTTTTCTCACTAAAGGCACCCAATGACCTTATAAATGGGTTGTTCTACCCAACAAAATTATGCTAACCTGCTATTTTCTTACTAAAGGTGCCCAGAGACCCTACTAGTGGGATATTTAGCCTACTAAAGGTGCCAAAAGGCATTGCTGACAAGAGTTTCTCTTACCGAAGGCACCCAACAACTATGCCATCAGGTTGTTTTCTCACCGAAGGTGCGAAGGGACCTTTCCAATGAGTTTTTGTCTTACTTAAGGTGCCTTGTGATCGTGCCAACAAGTTGCTTGGCTCACTAAAGTTATGCAGCGAACATGCCAATGGGTTGTTATACCTGTTGCAGGTGTGCTAATAAGCTATTTTCTTATTGAAGATGCCCAATGGCTGTGCAAATGGCTTATGTTTCTCACCGAAGGCACCTAACGACCTTGCCAATAGGTTGTTTTTGCCTAACACTTGTGTGCTAATGTGCTATTTTCTCTTCAAAGGTGCCAATGGGATATTTAGTCCATGAAAGGGGCTAACGGACCGTTCTAACAAATTGTTTTTTCACCAAAGGTGCCCCGCAACTATGCCAACAAGTTGTTTTGCTCACCAAAGATGCCCAGGGACCATATCAATAGGCTATTTTCCTAACAAAGGTGAGCCAACGGACTGTTTTCTTAGCAATGGTGCCTAATGATTACGTTAATACGCTCTTTTTCCCATCAATATGCCTAATGTCCATGCTAACAAACTATTTTCTCATCGAAGGTACCCAGAGATAGCACCAATGAGTTGTTTTCTCACTGAAGGTGCCCAACAATTGTGTCGAAAGATTGTTTTGCTCACTGAAGATGTCCAGCGACCATGTCAGTGGGTTATTGTGCCTACCGCTAGTGTGTCAATGAACTATTTTCTCGTTGAAGGTACCCAGTGACTCCGCTAGTGGGATCTTTGTCCCATCGAAAGTGCCCAACGATAGTGCCAACAAGCTTTTTCCTCACCGAAGGTGCCCAACGATTATGCCAACGGGTTATTTTTCTCGCCGATGGCACCCAACGACTTTGCCAATGGGTTGTTTTTCCCAACACTACTTTGCCAATGGGTTATTTTCTCATGCATGGTTCCTAGGGACCTTGCCAATGGGATATTTAGCCTACCGAAGGTCCTAAAGCATAATGCCGATGGGCTTTTTTCATATTAAAGACATCAAGTGATTACACCATCAGCCTGTTTTCTCATCGAAGGTGCCAAGGGTTCATGCCAATGAGATGTTTTGCTTACCAAGGATGCCCAACTACCATGTCAATAAGCTATTTCACTAAGAAAGGTGAGCCAATGAGCTGTTTTCTCACCAAAGGTACCCAGAAATCTTGTCAATGGGTTGTTTTTCCCACCTCAAGTGTGTGAACAGGTTGTTTTCTCACCAAAGGTGCCCAATCACCATACCAGTGGGCTACTTAGCCCATCGAAGCCACCCAATGGCAATTCCAACAGGTTGTTTTCTCTCCGAAGGTGGGTAGTGACCATGCCAACGAGTTGTTTTTCCAACGAAAATGCCCAGTGACTATGCCAAAGAATTGTTTTGGTAACCAAAGGCATCCAATAACCAAGTCAGTAGGTTATTATGCCTACTGTAGGTGTGCCAATGGGCTGTTTCCTCATTTAAGCTACCAAATGATAATGTCAGTAGGCTGTTTTCCACCCGATGGTGCCAACTGATTGTTTTGATCACCGACGGTGCCCAGCGACCTTACCAATTGGTTGTTTTGCCCAACAATAGTAAGCCAACAAGCTATTTACTCTCCAAAGTTACCAAAGGATAGTGCCAATGGGATATTTAACCCACCGAAGGTGCATAAGGGTAGTGCCAACGGGCTTTGTTTCATACCAAAGGCACCTAGTGACTATTCCATAGGGTTGTTTTCTCACAAAAGGTGCCAAGGGACCGTGACAATGTGATGTTTTCTTACCGAAGGAGCCTGCAATTGTGTGAATGGGTTATTTTGCTCATCAAAAGTGCCTAACGATCATGTCAACGGGCTGTTTTGCCCATCAAAGGTGAGCAAACAAGCTATTTTCTCACAAAAAATGCCCAGCGACATTGGCAATGAGTTTTTTTGCCCACCATAAGTGCACCAACGGGTTTTTTTCTCACCAAAGGTGCCTAATAGCCATACTAGTGGACTACTTATCCCGCCAAAGGTGCCCAACAGCAATATTAATAGGTTCTTTTCTCACCAATGGCACCCAAAAATAGTGCCAATGAGTTCTTTTTTTACCGAAGGTGCCCAACGACTCTGCCAACGGTTTGTTTTGCACATTGAAGGTGTTGAGTGACTACTTCAAGGGGTGTCAATAGATTTTTTCCTCATTGAAGGTGCCCAATGATTGTGACAATCGGCTCTTTTTCCCATTCAAGGTGCCTAGCAACCATTTCATTGGGTTGTTTTGCCCTCAAAAGTGAGCCAATAGGCAGTGTCCAGCAACATTGCCAATGGGTTGATTTGCCCATCACAAGTGTGCTAATGAGTTGTTTTCTCACTAACGATGCCCAACAACCATACCAGTGTGTTGCTTAGCCCACCAAACATGCCCAATGCCAATGCCAATAGGTTGTTTTCTCACCGAAGGTGCACGGTATCTGTGCCAAAGGTTGTTTCACTCACTGAAGTTATCTAGTGACCATGCCAATGGTTTGTTGTACCCATCACAAGTGTGCTAATGGGTTGTTTTCTCATTGAAGGTGCCAAGTGATGGTGCCAATAGGTTCTTTCTCCTGCCAAAGCTGGCCCATGACAATGTCAACGAGATTTTTTCTCACCAAAAGTGCCCAGTGACTTTGCCATCGGGTTGTTTTTCTCTCTGAAGGCACCCAACAATCTTGCCAATGGGTTGTTTTGCCTAACACTAGCATGTTAACGGGATATTTTCTCACGAAATGTGCCCAGCAACCATGCCATTGGGATATTTTTCCCACCGAAGGTGCCAAAGGGGAATACAATGAGCTTTTTTCATACCGAATGCACTCAACGATTGTGCCATTGGGTTGTTTTGTCACTGAAGGTGCCAAGATATCGTGCCAATGAGTTTTCTTCACATCTAAGGTGCCTCGAGACCATGTCAATTGATTGTTTTCTTAATTGAGGTTGTCAAACGATTATATCAACTACCTATTATGCCCATCGCAGGAGTGCTAGCAGGCTATTTTCTCATCGAAGGTGCCCAACAACTATGCCAATAGGTTATTTTTATCACCGAAGGCACCCAGTGACCTTGCGAATAAGTTTTTTTGCCCAACACTTGTATGCTAACATGATATTTTCTCATCAAAGGAGCCCAAGGACCATGCCAATATGATATTTAGCCCATCAAAGGTGCCAAGGGACTATGCCAATGGGATACTTAGCCCACTAAAGGTGCCAAGGGACTATACCAACAAGTTGTTTTGGTCAATGAAAATGCCCAGCGACTATGTCAATGGGCTAAGGTCCCTATCAAAGGTGAGTCAAAAGGCTGTTTTCTCAGCAAAGGTGCCCAATGATTGTGCTAATGGGCTCTTTTCCCTAACAAGATGCCCAACGACAATGCCAACAGGTAATTTTCTCATCGAAGGTGCCCAGCAACTATGCCAATAAGTTGTTTTCTCACCGAAGGTGCCCAACAATCATGCCAAATGGTGGTTTTATTCATTGAAGATATCTAGCGACCATGTCAATGGGTTTTTTTGGCTAACACTTGAAGGTGTTGGATCGCCTATTGCCCGAGTAATCACAATATGTGGAAAAATGACTATAGGATTTCGTGTCTTATGCTTTGGTTAGCCAAAACTATACAACAAGAAGTATATCTAAAATTTCACTTGTACAGAATTACCTCTTGACGCAGATTGGTATTTGTTTTTCAGATTTTAGATGCTGCAGCATGTAAACATCCTTTACCGGTATCCACACGAGGATGAATGATCCGAGTAGTAGCTAATGTCTACTAGCACGTTCATAAAACACTTTTAGAACACTGTACAATTTTTCTCTCGAAAAGGAACGAACGGCTAGGTCTAGGTGGCTAGGGTTTTCATGTGTCTTCTAATGAGATATAAGTTCTCTATTTATAGAGAAACCCTAATCCCTATTCCTATTAGGAATAAGAATATCATAATCCTAA
>JANIIA010000004.1:24833654-24861989 GCA_027478495.1 Erythroxylum alaternifolium
CAAGGAACTTCAAGATACAATGGCTCAACTTGAAGCTATTCGACATGAAATCCGAAGCATTTCTGTCTTGAATCCTGCTCCTATGACTCGAAGGCTAGTGGATAATCTCCACAATACATCCCCTTCCAATAGTATTCTTCAGTATCTTGTTCTTGCAAATTGTTTTTAGAGGGTAGTTTTTCCCAGTTAGGACTTGCTAATCTTTGTTGCCTTTGATACAAGACAGATGACAATGTAACTGAAACTCCAGATTCAGAGACTGCATCCCAAGTTACTGGTTCTAGAGTTTCTGCTGAGCAAGCAAATGTGCAGAGTGTTTCAACAACTACCATATTCAAGGTTTCAATTGGAAACATTCTGGCTCTTGTACTTCCTTTTTTACTCATTAATGTCTTTGTAGTATGCAGCCTGTTAGTGTTAAATTTCCCTTCATTCAAGCTTTGTTGTAATCCTAGGGTTTCAGTTCAAAAGCCTCAGATGCATCTTGTATACATAGCCAAGCAACTGCATTTGCAAGGTTATCTGAATCCTCGGCCTTGAAGAATGCATCATCACAGATTGGTCCAAATGCAGAAATACTGATTGAAGATCCCAGTCTTGCTGATGTTTTGCCTGTGTCTGCTGAAAGTGCCGGTTTATTACCGAAGCACAAGGGTAATGCTCTTTTCTCCCTTTTCATGTAATTATGATCCTTTTTGCCTCCATTGTGTTCACTTTAGAGCACACTTAAGTCGCATATCACTATATTACTCTAGTATACCTATTCTAACATGGATTAAAAAAGTTTCACATAGTAGTGTTGATGTTACCAAATCAGAATTTATAGTTCCTTATCGTACTGTAATTTTTCCTATCTGCATATATTTGGAGATATCAATGTGATGATCCTCCAGATTTGCTATATCCAGCTCTAGAAAGCTAACTACTACTAAAAAAAATTAATTGGTTAATCCTTGTCTGATTTTACACTCTCTTCAAGCTTAAACTCAGTTAGCCAATGTTCTCTTCCTCAAGTAGTGACAATAAACACCGATGTAACCTATAGACTTATTACTTTGATTGATTACTGAAGTAAGAAGTTGCAGATGTTAGGTAGTGTTTTACCACAATTTTTTTGGTGCAGTACTTGCAGCCCATATATTTTCTTTTTATATTAGTTCGATATCAACATGGCTTGAGTTACTTATTGTTAGATTTTTCATGAAAATTTCTTTGTTCATGTAAAATTCATTTGTTCTTTTCTCGTCATAATTCGTGCAGAAGTAATGTAAATTTCACTTCTTGATTTACAATTGCACCTTCAAGGTTTTTCTGTTTTCTTATTTTGTGCTTCCTTTACGTACTGTCAAACTGTTGGTACATCATAAATGTCTCTTTATCGAATTACTTTTTAAAAACTAGATTATTGCATGATCAGTTGCGTTTTATTATTCATTATTGATTTTCTTGACATTTATGTCATTAATACGTTTGTTGAACTAGTTCACCTTTTGAATACATAATATTTTTATGCTAAGAGAAGTCTATGGTTCATATGTCAGATGATGTGAAAGGATCTGATATAGTGTTAGAGGCTATCCTGGAGGCTGAGGTCGCTCACAACGCGAAAGACTTTTTTGCACAAATCCCAGAATCAAATAAAATATGAATGAAGGTAATTTGTGGTCTATGTTATTCATCATTTTGTTTGTGCATAAAAGGAGCATTTGCATGTGATTCTTTGGAAGAAGATTTTGTGCAATCGCAGAATCAAGTAAATTGTGAATGAAAGTAATTTCTAATCTGTGTTATTCAGCATTTTCTTTGTTCATAAAAGGAGCATTTGCATATGATATATTGGAATATGCTTTAGTACATTTTCTATGCTGAAGTGAAATTGAGAATGAAGCTTGAGATGATTTCGAGTTATTTTCAATAGACTTGAGAGATAATGGCTTCTTATCTATAGGTGAGCAGTTGGTTTTAATTTCAGCATTTTATTACAAGGTTGATGGTTGCCTGTAGGACATGAGTTTCGATGTAGAAATCTGCTTGAGAGCGAGCACGGTCCACTAGATTTGATGTTTTGTAAGTTATCGGAAATTGTATCAGAGAGTTGATGTTGGCAGTTTGGATTGTGTGTGTTTTCTCTTTAAAATTACAGGTACCCCCAGTTTAAAGCCATTACCTCGTGGTGTGTATTGGGAACCGACAGGCTTCCATTTAAGATGGGTGCTGATGAAATTTTCGGTAGTTCCTATAACCATTAGGAAGGTTATGCGATGATACAAAGAAACTGTTGGATGAGTTCCAGTATCCTGTCCTGTTTGCTGTGAAGAACAGGAGATGTATTTTGAGAGGAACTTCCATTGGACTCCATAAGATCATAGCTGTTTGTGACGGTTGTTGATGGAAAGCAGTGAAATTTAGACTCATTTACTCTTTCCTTTTCTTCCTTTTTGCTTTAAAAAGAGTAAGAATTTTGTGGATCTATAAAGTGGATTCCTGAGAGAATTATCTTGTCATGATATAAATTGTGTTGTAAATGGAATGAACAATGTATATATTGTTCCCATTGCTGTTAAATTAGCTCCACGACCTTTTGGAGGATATATATATATATATATATCCAGGACCTTTTGTGTGTGTGTGTGTATATATATATATATATATTGAGGAGAGGTTGGCCGTTACATTTGGTGGATATTTGATAGTTTGGATACTAAAAAAATAAAAAGACGGACACACAAGGTCCTGGGGGAAGGAAACTCTAAAAACGTTTTATTTTCCTTTTTATCTTTATGAGATGAGGGAAAACTGAGCTAAGGGAACGTTTGGTTTCTAGGAATAAAGATGTGCAATTAACTTCCTTTTTTAAATTTTTGCATATTTGGTCGGATTGATATATTTATTTTAAATAATTTTGAATTTTTTTCCCCCTCTATCTAAGGTAGCTGCAGATATAACCTAAATCAGATGTTATGTGTGTAATTGAAACTCTTTTTTTTATTTTTTATTTGTTTCCTCTCAACTGAAATTTTCCACGATTGTTTTATTTAATTTACTTTATTTCAATAATTTTATATCATAAAATAAGTTCATTATAATTTTTAATTTTATTATTATAAAAAGTAATACACGTTTATTTACAAATTAATTTTTAATTATTTCTTTATTAAAAACAAATTTTTTATTAATATATAAATAATTTAATTGTTTATTTATAAAACCAATCACATAATAATCAATCATAATTAAAAAAATTGTCATTATCATTCTTAGTAATAATATAACTATTAAATTCAATAATCTCATTTCTAGGCTTGCATACCAAATACGCATAATCAATAAGTCTATTCTTATTTTAATTTCCACTTTTTATTCAATAATTATATTCTTATTTTAATTTCTACCTTTCATTCTCATTCTTTTCTGTTTATTCTAATTTCTTAATTATTGGTCACCAAACGCGACTTTAGAGTTTTTTAACTGTGGCATTATATGACGTCGTATTGTAACAGTGTAAGGAATTTAACATAACATCGAAAAGAATGAAAGAAGGGCGGTCCTGTAAATAAGGTGAAAAGGAGGGCTTTCAAGAAAAATGTAGGGCATTTTAAGGGAGGGTAGAGGCAGGAGCTTGTCGTCCTCGTTCTGTGCTGTGTTTTGGAAAGCAATTAAGCAAATGCCAGAAACGATAGGAGCTAACTTTGAGTAGCTAATAATAATAATAATTCAGATTTTTAGAGTGCATGTAATAATACTAGAGTTATGAGCGGGGAGTATAGGGAGTAGATGTTCTTTTTGAATCCCAATTCACTCAACTTATTTTTCTTCTTCAACTCCACTCCTTCATGGCCAACAACCCCTCCGACCCTCCCACCGATGATTTCCTCCAAGAAATCCTCGGCCTTCCGAGCTTTCCCTCTTCCGAAGCCGCTTTGCCTTCTCCGGCTCAGGCCTCTATGATGCTTCAGCTTAGCTCTGGTGACCCCTCCGCCTCCCACCTCTCCTCCCTCTCCCCCCCCGGATTTCATGGCTTTCCTTTAGGTCTGAGCTTGGAGCAGGGCAGGGATGCTTTTACACAACCCGAGGAAGCTTCCGGAAGCGGGAAACGGTTTCGCGATGATGTTGTGGATGGAAGAGGTGCTGCTACTGTCAAAAATGTGAGTCAATTTTTTTTTTTTTGTATGTTTGTATGTGTGTGTCTTAAATGTTTGGTTGATAGGAAAGTCAAGGAAATATTGAATAAAAATACTTTGGTGTACTTCTTTAGTAGTCTGACAAAAACATAAGCTGGATTTATAACTAGTGGTATTCATTTGATTCTTTTCTCAATTTTATGGGTTTTCCGCATAGTTTTCAGCATTCCTTCGGTAGTTTTTTTTATATACTTCATACTTTTGGAGATTGGATGTTCTTATTTTGAAATTTTGAGTATGTTTTCATCCTTATGGTTTCTTGTTGCCTCTCCATGGTTGATCACAGAGGATAGTTTTTGGAGGAATTTCAGTTTTTCCAAGCCTTATTATAGTTGAAGAATAGGAGAGAAATGAGTTTCATGCAGAAATGTTAAATTGGCACTGATTAGGATTTTATGTTTTGAGATTCCAAGATTTGTTCTTGACATAGAAAAAGTTACAAGCAGACTCTCGTCGGCTAGTTGAGTAATTGAGAAGCAGGACACCTATGTTCATGTGCGAATGCTGATGTAGTAAATTTTCGTTTAAGGTTGACATGATTTTTCTGTGGTTCCTGTCTTGTTGGTTGGCACGTGTCCTTGAAGTGATATCTGAAGTTGCAGTTCTTGTGGAAACTGCAGTTGTAGCCTGTGTTAGCAAATTTGTCTAAAACTCTGTTGATTTGACATCAATAATGAACGTGGCAACGGGGAAAAAGAAGTTAAAAAGTCAAATTCTCGATTTAGCTATGATAGGTCAATATGTGTATTTTGTTTTCATATTAATTTGGAATACTAGGCAATTTTTGGTGCACTGACTTAAAATATGGAAAATATGTAGAAGGTGAATTGACAATGAAGAAACTGAGATCATAAGCCCTTAAGAGGATAGATATCTTGTTTCCTTAGAATTAATAAGGTTAAATGCCTTCACCTTTGAACATTCATACCTTAGGATTGCTCCAAAGAATTATTTGATTTTGTGAACCACCTTGTTTATCGAGCTTAGACTTTTGCAATTCATGTGTTTCATACAAGAGCTCCAGTCTAATGTTTTTTTCGGATATATGGTGCTTTTGAATGTTTGTGCATGCTGGTGCAACTATTAAACTAGCCAAAAATGTTGGATCTTCCTTCACAGAAGGTCTAATTACTGGTAACATTCTAAGCCCCATATAGTGGGAGTGCCTAATCCAAGGCAAGGGTTGAAATAACTCGTTGGATAGCTTAGGTTGAGATCTTATCTGTATTTCCAGTCTTTCTCGCTTCCATTCCTTGGGCTTTCTATAAGCATGTTAGAGCTTTACTTGTGATAGCGTAAGCAAGTGCTTTAGTAGGATTCCCGATGTAGCATTCTCACCAGTCTTTGAATCTGCATAAGTGTAGTTGTATGAGTCCCTCGCCCAATATCAGTCTTTTTATAAGCCAAGCATTTTATTTATTTAAAAAGATTTTCTTTATTCAAGTTAACAATGTTCCAGGATGTAATCCAAATCTACTTGTTTCAGATTCTAATGACAAAGATGATAGTGTCCTCACTCTGATTGAGTATAGCAATAAATGTGTCTGTGCTTATGTGTAGCCGTTTGAGGGTCTAGCTGTTTGAAGTTCTCCTTCTAGTGATCAAATTGATGTGCCAATGGAATTCACGGGATGTTAATAAACCAGGATAATGTTGTTATGGTATAGAGGGATCCGACATTAATCCTTTTGTCTTGGAATTGTTGTCATAGCAAGAAACTAAAAATAGAAGATGCTACCTTTTCTTTGGACAGCTAACAATCTGCCAAGTCAGTTATTAATGTTTTTCTATTCTTCTGCATCATGTTGCTGTGGTTGGGTTGTGCAGCTTGGAAGATGTAGTGTTGTTTGCCCATCATCCATCTTTTTTTTGTAACTTTTCTCATCATTGATTATGCCTTCATCTTCCTGCAGGTTTTTCATGTTCAACCAATGCCCGCAACTGTTGCCACTTGTCCACATCCACCAGCAATGCGTCCAAGAGTACGGGCTAGAAGAGGACAGGCCACAGATCCACATAGCATTGCTGAAAGGGTATGTGTAACATAGCATGCTCTCAAAATCGACCATGAAAAATATGCATTATTACCAAGAGTCTGTCATGGTTTGTATTTTCTGTACACAAGAAAAAGAATGACATTATGGATGGAGATACACATATCTAGGATAATGTAAAAGAGAAAGGTTCACTTAGATTCTTGGAAATTCTTTTTTATAGAAAATGGAACTCTATTTTGTCAGTCAGTTGTCAAACGATTGCCAAATGGACTTAAAGTTGTGTGTACATGCAAGTGTGGTTCACAATTCTGGAAACAGACCATCAAACAAATATGAAAAGGATCTGTCCGTCAACCCTTTGTTATGTGATGTTTGGGGTGAATCATCTTCAGCATGGAAAGTTGGGAATGTGAACACAATGCTTTTGAAGTTGCAGATAGTAAACGAAGAAAATGTTTAATCTATTTCTTGCATTGCAGCCAACATGTTATATTTGGCATTAGTTTCTACTTCTCTTAATTTAATTCTTTCCTATAGTCAGTGCACACTTGCTCTTATATTTTTACCTTTTGTCACAGCTGCGCAGGGAGCGCATAGCAGAAAGAATCAGGGCATTGCAGGAGCTGTTTCCTACTGTCAATAAGGTCAGGTTTCCCTTATGGCAAGGATTTATTTGTTTTTCATATTGCACATATAACCTTTCTTAATTTGATATTTGGCTCCTATCCTGGGAAGAAAAGGAAAGTTTATTGTGGAGATTTTAAAATGATGATGGATTTCCTTTGTTCTAAGTTGATATTGATTCCCTTTCCGAGTCATGATTTTCCAAATTTGCATGATTTTATGATAGTTGACGCATCACCAACCCTGTAAACTTGCTCCCCGTAGCTTCGGTGCAAGATAAGGAAAACAAAAACATAATTAATGCAAAGATGGTTTTGGTATTCAAGTGTGCATGAGGCATGAAACGTTAAATTTTGACATGCAACGTTTTAACTAAAACATTCTTCTTGTTGTGAAGTAGGTATGGCTTACTGTCTTAGCTTGAGTTAAGCTTATATCTACCTGTAAAAACTGGATTGTTTTCAGAATATTCATATGAGCTACTCTACAGATCATTTTAAATCCTCTAGTTCCTCTTCTATGGCTGAACAGGGAGGTCATAATAGTCCCATAGATAATCGCACATTTTGGGTGTAGAGTTTTCAGGAAATATATGTTCATGTGTGAAAAACCAATTGATATTAGTTATGATTACTGTCTTAGCATGTCTTGGCAAATTATCTTTTGTCAGCTGCATTGCAAAAGTTAACAAGAAAGGTCTCAATTATTGCAATTAAAAAAATTGGCCCTTTTAGGAAACGTTTATTCTTGTACTTGTCTTTATCCTGGCAATCAAATTATCTTACTGATGAGGGTAGATATCATTACACTTTTACTCTCTGGCTAAATTTGATTAGTTTTTGGAGAACGACTAGTTTTAAACATGAGAAGTTCATAATTTATGCCAAAACTTGTGTCTTGGTATGGATGTCGTAACTAATTGCTTCTGCTATGTGGTGGCAAATGCTTGAACATTGCTTCAAGACCTTGATATGTGAAATTTGTTTTGGTTTGAACAAATTGTATTGCATCCTTTTGGAACAGTTAAAAGAGGCTAATGGAATTATCAGATTTTTGTTGTTGCATTGACAATGACTCTTTGAGTAACTTCCTCTTTTACATGTATCTGGTTTGGCACCAACTATGGTATAGGTTAAGTGCACTTGTTACGTAGAAATTGACTTGTTTTATAAGTTATTTAGTTACTGTGGATCCGACTGTGTCCCGAGTAGTGAACGTTGACTAAACCAGTATTAATAATGATGATGACCATGGCAGTAATACCTCATAACTGATTTAAGCTGGGGAATATGTAACCTTTGGTTATTATTTTGTGAGGTAACGGGTTCAATGTTCTAGGAGGATGTCCCTATTATGAGTGATATGTGGTTGATTTTTTCCTGAGGGATGTACATGCGAAATGGAATGTGTACTTCTTTCAGCCTAAGTATTGACCTATGTTTTCTACCTTTGGCAAGACTGACCGAGCGGCCATGCTTGATGAAATTGTGGATTATGTGAAGTTTCTGAGGCTCCAAGTAAAGGTATTAAGATAAATCCTATTATATTTTTGTTTGGGAAGAATCTGCGATTCAGTGGAATCACTTAGCATCTCTCATGGCCATGGGTGATGCATAGTGTCTATTTCATGGCCATTGACTAACTTTATGAAGTATAAATTATCTTGTTTGATCTTTATTTGATACTTTATGCTGAAGCGCAGTCAGCTTTCAAGTAGCTGCCAAACCTATGGATGGGGTTGATAGGAGTCTATTTTTTATCAATCCTAGATGACCTTCATGCCAAAATATGGCTGTGACCTGTCACCAATAATGAATTTCAATAACTTAATATTCTTGGAGTTGCTTTGATCTCAATGATACCAGCTCGCCTGGAGTTCAGAGTCGATATACTGAACTCTTCAGCTATTCAGTCTTAGATAATTGGGCAAGCTTCGGTAGAAAGAAATGATGAACTGGGTTTATCGCTTTTGTTAGATTTAGATGCGGTACTTATGGGATAAACAAGCTTGCATTTGGAAATACAGTGTCCACAAAAAAATGCTTTCATCATTGTGTATCAGGTTCTTTTATTCATCATGTTGCTATGATCTCCGAACAGGTATTAAGCATGAGTAGACTGGGCGGAGCTGGTGCTGTTGCACCTCTTGTAGCAGACATTCCCCTCTCATCAGTTGAAGTAGGTTTTTCATCAATAATAAATTCATTGAGATTGCCTTTGAATTGTTAGCTAAGCTTTGTACCTTCGATCATAGGATGAAACTGGTGAAGGTGGAGGAAACCAACCAGCCTGGGACAAGTGGTCAAGCGATGGTACGGAGCGACAGGTAGCAAAGCTCATGGAAGAAAATGTTGGCGCAGCCATGCAGTTTCTTCAATCAAAGGCTCTATTCATCATGCCCATTTCATTAGCCACTGCAATTTACCATACACAGCCAACAGATACCTCTACTGTTGTGAAACCAGAAACCAATAACCCTTCATAGACTCCAATAAGAAAGAAGGGTAAGCATCCATCCCATCGTCCCCTTCCAAAAAAGATCACCAATCTGCATTTGGGCCCCACAAGTTATTAGTCATGTTCCAACGCCTCACAAATAGCTGTTGGCGTAGGTTCCACAATTGCAATCAAAGTCAGATGCCAGAGTAGTTGCCCTTGCCTTTCCATTTCCAGCTTTTAGTTTTTCTTTTTGTTTTTAAATTCTCATTACAGGGTTTGATGTCAATGCCTGAAAGGCCAAAAGAACGCATTAGGGCCTTTGATGTCTTGCCAAGTTAGGATTGCGGAGGTATTGTCAAAGCTCCCACTTGGATGTGCTTCCCTCCTTTTGGTACCGGTGATGGGAGGTGGTGGAAAATGATGGTAAAACACTTTATTTAGTGGGGGCCTAATTTTTTGGTAGTGGCGTGTGGGACGTTTTAAAAGTGTTATGTAGGCTGGTACATGTTAAATATACTTGAATATAGTAATTAAGGGGAAACCGAAGGAATGCAAAAGTTGGCATGGATAACGAATGCTGGTTTTTATAGTCCAATAGGGAATTATTGTCTCATACTTTTGCTTAAGGTGGGGAATATGGTGTGTCCAAAAAGCAATTTGACTTATTTTCTTCCAGATCATTATTGGAGGGTTACATCATTACAGATAGAGATAGAGACAAATTAAGAAGATTTTTTTTACCTCCTCGGGGCATTAGTTCTTCACTGCCTAGAACTAAGCAAAGCATAAATAACAATAGATACATGGGACTGGGTAACTCGGTAGTCGGTGTTGTGGATTGAAAGGCTTGTATCTTTTGAAGTAGTGATTAGAGATGATGGGATCAGATTGCAAGTGCAGCAATTAATTTAACCCAAGCATGCAAATCCATGTCATTACTCGGTAACTATGTTGATGAATGATCATACGTAATTTATAATTGGTTTCTCTCACAATTGATTTAACGTGAAAACCGAATAACTAGTTGCGTCTTGATGGTGAATGAAAGGTAATCCAGAGCGAGCCCTTGAAAGAATGCGCTAGGGGATGAGTTGTGACAACGAGGACGTTGGGTCTGAGCTCCAACAAAACCTCCGTTTGGTCGTGATGAGCTGATTGATATTATTCCGTTCAGCAACCCAACTTTAGCGTCTGACTGATGGTCGTGGCTGGTTGGCTGTCTGTCTGTCTGTCTGTCATATATCGACTTTTATGTGTTCCTAGTCAACATCCTCAATTTCAGTCGGTCAATTCCAAATGCGTACATATTAAATATCAACTGGAGCCATCAACGAGAAAACATTAAAGTAAAAATTGATATTATTTGACAAAAGAAATCTATACACTGTGTCTAGCAAAGGCCCATATTATAATGTTAAAGAGTTTTGTATTATATTGGCCGATATCGACCGACAAATAGGACAAAAATTTAGCTTTTTAGTATCAAGCTTCGGTACTGATTGGTATGACAATCTCGCATGATATCGGCTTATTCTGATTATCGACCAGTGCCGTAAACTTTAAAAAATTGAATTTGTAACCACCCACCTAATTACCCAGATGAAAAGCATGAAAAAGAGTTCTTTGGTCACAAGTAATAAATAAAGACAAGAGAGAGAAAACAAATCCTGAGCGTGTGAAGTTCGTTAGAAAGAAATAAATGGTGAATGGGTGAGTTCCTGATTCAAATCTTAAGTTCTCCCATAAACCTTCTTCACATCATCAGTTGCTTGATCACCAACTTCTACTTCATGTGGTGATTCATCATTCTTCAATCCCGCAAAAATGAGACTTGAAGATTTAATTAAAATCAGCAATTGTTCAAGCTTCTCATGCGGCAACATCCCAACATGACCTTACCTCCTTATCAACTGAAATTTCTGCAAAATTACTCTCTCATCTAATTCTTAATTCTTGCAAGCAGCCATTAGACAAATTTACGAATGGTTTTTCTCTCTCTCTCCTCTCTCTGTCTCCGGCTATCCGACATCTTACAACTCCCAACCCTGCTCCAGCCACCATCATTTCTCCCTCACTGACTCACATGTTGCTGTCGTCGACCATTACCCCGCGATAGTCTCTTCCTCATGTCGCCTGCGTGCCTAACGCCCAAGCCTTCACAACCGCCGCTTGTTCCTGTTGCTATAAATATGAACTTGATACCCAGAATTAACCCTCTTTTTTGAAACTGACCTCAACCCAGTTGAATGAAGGCTGAGAGTGCAATATAATTGCATTTGAGCTTATTAAAAAAAAAAAAACAAAGGCAAGAGAAAAAGGTGAATAGAAGAAACTATAAAGTCCCCGGCGACCCAGATGGACGTAGCCATGAGCTAAAATAGTTCGGTAGCACGGACCGATCTCGACCGAAACGGCAAAAATCATGTTGTTTTGTAAATTTTTTTAAAAAAAGTAAAGATGGATAGGATCGGGCCCGCCCTGCCTGTGGTCTATCTTGCTGTCACGGGCTGAGCTATAGGTCGACCAGCTCCAACTAATTGAACTACAGGCTGGCCCACGGGCCGTTTAATCGCTCCTAATCTGACCATTGACATCTTAAATGGAAGGCAAGATAGAGAACAAAATCATAACAAAGAAATATGGTCTTTTATGTCAGTAAAATATGCTCTTTTATATTAGTAATAACAATAAAAGAATAAATATATTTGCAATAAATTGACATTTTAAATATTTGATTAATTCAGTTTGTAATTGTATTTAGTATTATAAAACTAGATAGAGTTCTAAATTTAAATTATAATTTATCCAATAATATATAATGACTTAATCCAAATTTATTTTAAATGAGTACTAATCCAAAATTATTTTGAATGAGTACGAAATACACCATAAATTTTTTACCATTAGTTTAAATGTACCAAAGATAGAGAACCTACGATTAGAGTTTTTCAAAATTATATTAGGTAATATTGAATGTTAAACTTGTTAACCAAAAATTAATAGATTATCATAGAACACATCAACATGAAGTGACCAAATATAATTGATATTACCAATCAATTAGATTAATAAAGTTTATACAAAAAAGTTAAGGTAAATTCTTTTCTTTTTCTTAAAATTTGAAATTATATTGACTAAACATGTATAAATTAACCAACTTATTAACTCCCGTAAGTTAAGTCACAAAATTGAATAATTTGGATTTTAATAAATAATTTAAATAATTAGCATTACATCTTAAGTCCAATTCCACTTATTGAGCATGTAAGAAACTTTTATCCAATAATGAAGCCCAAATCGTTAAACTCCAATATTGAGCTATTGTTAATAATATATCTTTAAAAAATTATTCTTTTTATTTGATATTTTGATGTACTTATTATTATTATATAATGAAATTATAATATTTTAAATATTTTGTTTTTTTTAATTTTATATTTGCATAATGATTAAATGATCTTTTTTCATATCAATTGTGGTTATGATTTATATATGAAATATGTAAAAAATAATATTAATAAAAATAAATAAATTATTACTATTTTAAAATTATAGTATTGTATTTTTAAGAAAAAGTTGATGTAAAATTATAAATTATACAATAGAATATATTTAAGGACTATTTTACAATTTAAAAAAATTTAGGAAAATTTTTATAAATTTAAAAATTACTCGAAATTATACTCGATATTGACCGATACCGATATAATACCATACTAGAACCAAATATGATACCAGTACCAGTACTGACACGGTATCCATAACATTGATTATGAAACTACTTAATCTGTACAAGTAAAAGAGTTTTTGCATTGCTTCGTTAAATCGGTAGCGTTCTACGAGAATTGTCAATTAATTATTGACTATTCATATATTTAAATAGTTAGGCTACTACAACAATAACCACCACCTAGTAAAAATCTCACTGAAAAAGCAGTATAAAAAGTTCTTGTACTATACAACCTTACCCCTTATTAATAGAGAGACAATTTCTGATAGACTTATATGATGAAGAAAAAAATATACATATACATATTGAACTATTAAAATAAAATAATTAACAATAAAAATAAATATAAATATAAACCTAGCAAATGATAATAAACATAGACCTAACATATAGTAAATAGTTAGACTAATGATAGTAATTATTGATTAAAAAATAAAATAAACAAATTTAAAAGACAGAACAAAATACTGATAAAAAATCAATATATAAATAAGTTAGATTTATGTAAAGTTTTGTCTAAAATTTTATTATATTTAATTTCACTCTAATTTAATGAATACTTCTATTTTGTTGAACTAATAAGAAATTCTTAAGTTAAAATTGTATTCTCTTTTTAGACATATAATTTTTATCCCTAGATTAGTCAATTGAAATCGATTTCAATTTAAGATAATTTAATAATAAAATATTCACGTTGTAAACTCTTGATATGTTTTACTCTATTATAGAAAGATCTTGCGATTCTCTATCAAATAAATCACATATAACTCTCTTTATCTATGTTGTGATCTAGTTACACATGTTATCTCCCAAATCTTGGTACATGAATCAAATAATTGAACCTTCTACTTTCACTCTTTCAATTCAACTAATTATAAAAATATGCATAAATCTCAATAAAACTAGGAATTTGTTAAACTAAGGATTAATTTGGTACATAAATTCTAAGGTATGTCTCACTTAAATTTATATCCTAATTAATTCATAGCTAAACAAGAAATAACAATGAAAAACAAGAAAGAAAACAAGAATAAGAAACTATTGTGATAAGTCTCTTAAATCTTTGATATGTCCTATTAAATCATTGTCTTTCTCACACGAATGAATTTCCTTAATCAATAACAAATATAGAATGGCTTCTAATTGACTTGCTAACTCTTTTCTAGCCAGAAAGCTCTCTATGCTCTCTTTCATGAGTAACACGGCCCCAATATAGGTTCGTGTTACGGGCCTTATTATGAGGTCTGTATTTCTTGATCCGGGGGTAACATAGGGTTTGTAGGATGCTAAAGGAGAGATAAAAGTCGCCATATTAGAATATGTTCCCAATACGGTGATGTATAAGTGTCTTGCTCTAATGTCCTCTTATTCTTCCATAATTGCTCCAAGTTTGTCCAATTCTTCTTTAAATTCTCTCTTTTTTCTTGAAGAGACATAAATAAGACCAAAAAATATTTCTTATTTTGAGTATCAAATCATCTAAAATAGTCTAATACATAAGTAATATGTTATACAAATAATGTCAAATTTAAAGTATGCACAACATGCATTATACTCCCCCACACTTAAACAATTGCTTTTCCTAAAGCAAATCAATTCTATCTTTCATTCTCAAATAGAAAACATCTATGAAAAAGTGTTAAACAAATCAAACATACCAATGAAGATTTTTCTAATACTTATGCAATCACAAGAGTCATCAAAATGTTGTGCAACTAACTACTTATATCAATTTACAAGTTAATTCAATTCACTTCTTGATCTTTCAAACTTTAACTTGAATCATAACATTCAACTTTATGCACAAAATTAACATAAACAAGATAAAATATTTAAATTCTAAATATATTCGCACCCCCTTATTAATAAAACATAAAATTAAATAAAATAAGAGCATTAGGAGCTTGTTTGAAAAGTCAGTTAGCCTTTTTACATAAAAATAATTACCTTGTTAGAATACTCCCAATTACTCAACTAAGTCACTATCTCAAATGACTACTAGCATCACTTTTTAACTTAAAACCTTTTTTATTAGTTTGAAGCCACCTAAGTGAATATATTCAATGCTCACTTATTCATATATTTTTTGTTTTTATTTGAAATAATAAAAATGCTCAAAAAAATCTCAATTACTTGATGCATATATATTTAATACAAAGAATATCATATTGCTTATAAAAAATTAGATACTCCAAATTTATAAAACAAATTAAATTCACTTATTCATGAATTTTCATAACTAGCTGGATAGACATTCCAGATTACTAAATATTAGTATGGTTTACAAGGTAAAAACAATTTCTAAAAGTTATTTTCTATTGATATTTTCATGATAAAATTGAGTGTCATATCATGTATAGTCTTAATCCCTCTCCTAAAATTAAGAAAAATATTATTTTCATTGTTTTAAATATATAAGAATAATAAAATAATGAAAAGGTGAAAGAGATATAGTAGACGATGTGAAATTCTTTGATTTAAGACCTCTGATCCAAGTCTAGATGGAATTCCTTTGTATTGAATTGAAATATAGTTAAGAATTTTTACGAGACATGAAAAAATGTTAGTCAAAGGAAAAAAGTACCAAAAAATATATAAAGATAATCAAGATTAATATCACAAATAGAAAACAAAATTATAAGATCAAACCAATCCTCTAGAGGAAGTTGAGGTATATGTAATGATACATAAAGCACTAACTTCCACAGGTCCTCTGGGCATCAAAATTTATCATGTTCACTAGGCTCCTAATGGATGACTCAATGATTATTATGTGTGTATTGTCTTGATTGTCTATAGCTCTACTAATAACAATTAGAACATTAGTCTACTCTGTCGATGGCATTATAGGTTCCTTTGGCTCTTTAATAACTATATCCTCTATCCTCTCCTCTTCAGCTAGCTCCATTAGATCTGCATTGTTGGCCTCATAATCATCGTGCTAACACTCCAACTTTTTATATTCGATTTCTCCTCAGGCTCTACAAACTGCTAAGGCTCTATAGGTCACATCAACAGAGGAAGGATCTCCACCTTAAAATGTTACACGATCCTTATTATAATATCAACCAACCAGTTTATGTATTACTCTATATATGTAAGTATGGTTGGATGAGCTAATGGTGTAGTGCTTTGTGGTAGAGGTGGAGTTAACACATGCTTGGCTTCTATAATCTAGTCCTTTTAGGTGGGAGACTCCTTTACTACTATAGTAGTGCAACAGTGAGCACGAAATGTTTTCCTCTTCTATCCGTCCAGTTGATGTATTACTACATGATCCTTACTACATGTTGATACTTGTGTAGGTATCAACAGTGAGACTCCTTTGCTACTCATGTTTTCCTCTTGTAACATTAGAGGAATTAGTCCCTCCTTTTACTCTAAAGATTATTATAGGGGATGATTTGAATCGCAGTATGAAGTAGTAAAGGTATAGGCAGTTAAACTATTAGAAGTTTGTTTGATTTACCTTATTTTTTATAGATCTTAGGCGAGTCTTATGCAAGTTGTAGAAAAGAAGGGAGCAATGATGGTAGTACCCAATGAAAAGAATGAATTGATTCCTATAGGAAATGTCTTGGTGGAGAGTGTGAATTAATTATAAGAAGTAGAATGATGCTATTTGGAAATATCACTGTCCTTTTCCTTTTATAAACCAAATGTTAAAGCAGCTAGCTAGAAACATGTACTACTAATTTTTAGATGACTTTTGGGCTACTTATAGATTCCTAGGGCTCTAGATGATTAGGAGAAAAGAAAATTCACATATCCTACGATGCATCATTTGTAGTAGGATTCCCTTTAGGTTGTGTAATGCGTCTGCTACCTTTTAGAGTTGTATGATGGCCGTTTTTTATGATCTACTTAAGGAAATCGTGGAAGTCTTTATATAGATGATTTTCTATTTTTGGTGATTATTTTGGTTTATTCCTCTATAATTTAGAAAGAATGCTTGAGAGATGTAAGGAAATTAACCTGGCATTGCATTGGGAAAAGTGTCATTTTATGGTACTAGAGGGTATAGTTTTAGGCAATAAAATTTCATATAGGGTTATATAAGTAGATAAAGCAAAATAGAAACTATAAAACTATCACCCTTTACTTTAGTTACAACTATTAAAAGCTTTTTAAGGTGTGTTGGCTTTTGTAGAAGATTATTAAAGACTTTTCTAAAATTGTTAGGCCTTTAATTAAATTGTTGGAAGAAGGTATTCCATTTAACTTCACTCAAAAGTGTTTAAATGCTTTTGACATTCTTAAGGAAAACTTGACTAATGCCCTGTATAGTTGCACCAAATTGGAATTTGCCTTTTAAATTAATAAGTGATGCAAGTGACTTTGCAGTAGGTGCAGTTCTTAGGTAGAGGGAGGATAAGAATTTTTAGCCAATTTTCTATGCTAGCAAGACTTTGATGGATGCATAATAGAACTATACTACTATAGAGAAAGAATTGCTAGTAGTGGGTTTTGCATTTTATAAATTTAGATCTTACCTAATCTTGTCTAAAGTTGTTGTTTATATTGACCATTTTACATTAAGATACTTGCTACATAAATCAAATGCTAAACCTAGTATAGGAATTTGATCTAAAGAATAGGGACAGGAAGGGAGCTCAAAAGTTGGCATCAAAATGTATATCTCGATTATAAAACCTGAATTTGGAAGAGTTAAATGAAGAGGACTTAAATGATACATTCCTAGAAAAATGACTATATAATTTAGAGGAGGTAGATGATCCTGAAATCCCTTAATTTATGATTGTTGCAAATTGTTTAGCAGCTAAGATCTTACCAAAGTTTTTTTTATTATTAAAAGAAGAAATTCTTAACTAATTTGAAGGACTATTTTTGAAAGGATCTGTATTTGTTTTGTATTTATGCAGACCAAATTTTAAGAAGATGTGTACCTCACTCTGAGGGGTGTAAGATTATAGGACATTATCATATTAAACTAGTCAAAGGGCATCATAGTGCTAATATGACGACTCAAATAGTTTTTAAGTCAAGTTTTTATTGGCTTTCAATTTTTCAAGATACTAAAAGATATGTATCTTTGTATGATAGTTGCCAACGTTCAAGTAATATTTCTCACTGTGATGAGATGCCTTAAAATTTTAATCTTGTGTATGAAGTATTTGATATTTGGGTTATTGATTTTATATGTCATTTTTCAATTTCATTTGGTAATAGATACATATTAGTTATTGTTGATTATGTTTTTAAATAGGATAAATCTCAAAGTTTAGCTACAAATGAGGCTAGAATCATAGTAAAATTCATTATTTTTTGGTGTTATGACATACCTAGAGTAATTATTATTGATAGGGACACATACTTTTTCAATGTGCAATTTGAAAAAGGTACTTAAAAAGTGTGGCATCACAAATAGAATTGAAACCCCATATCATCCTCAAACTAGTGGTTAAATTAAGGTAGTTAATAGGGATTTAAAAGGTATTCTGGAAAAGCTTATAGAGCTCTATAGGAAAGATTGGCCAGTTAAGTTAGATGATGCTCTATAGGCCTATAGAACAACATATAAAACACCAATTGGCACTACACTATATATTTTTGTTTATAGGAAAGCAGATCATTTACATGTAGAGTTAGAAAATAATATTGGGCTATTAAACTCATGAATTTTGATCTTTAACTTGCAAATGAGAAGAGGAAGTTACAAGTCAATGAGTTAGAAGAATGAAGATTGAAGGCCTCTAAGAACTCCAAGTTATACAAAGAACAAACTAAGAGATATTATGACCAGAGGATCAAGCAATCGAAGTAATCTAAGCAACTTAAAGAGGGAGACTAAGTGCTTTTGTACAATTCTAACCTAAGATTGTTCCTAGGTAAACTCAAATCAAGATGTTTAATCCTTTTACTACTAAAAAGGTATTTCCATATGGCACAGTCGAGGTAAATCATCCATAAAAAGGTTATTTTAAAGTCAATTTCCATCCCTTAAAATTTTTGTTTAGAGGTGAACGTGATATCAAGAAGGACGAGCCCAATCTTTATAATTCATATTAATTATGCATGGGTGCATTTGGCTAAGGACATTAAATAAGTGTTATTCGGAAGGCAACCCAATAATTGGATAATTATTGGTTCTTTATATTCTTATCAATTTAGATTTCAATTTTAGGATTTTATTAATTAGTGGCTCATATTATGTTAAATCGATATTTGGATTGGGGTTTTATTTTAGGTTTATGAACATTTTCAATGATCTTATCCTATTTTATGTGTTGTTGGTATGTTTTATGTAAGTAGCTCAAGGTTGAGCATGTTAAGTCAAGAAGACTTTACTTCTTCTATTGATTTTGATGAACGTCAAATAATAATAATAATAGAAGTATGTGAACTACTTTGATGAATTTGTTAAGTGCACAGAGAAATATAAATGACACAAATCATTAAATCGAGACGATACTTAAAAGCTGAATAAGACAGATCAGACGAAATGATCAAGCATAAGACATCAAATGAAGCATAAAGCATACGAATCTAAGCAAGATGATGTAATTGAAGAATGTGCTAAGAACGTCAGTTAGCTGAAGTTGGTTACAGGACTCAACTAATAATAGACTTTATAAGACTCAACAAGCAGATTTCTCAAGAAGACCGTTGGAGACTTAGGCTATAAATATTAGTCGTAGTCGTAAACTTTAAAATCAATTTTTGCATGTACAAAAATACTTGGAGAAATTCTGTGCTCAAGTGCTTATGCTATGAAAAATATTCTGAGAGAAAAGAAAGAAAGAAAGAGAGCAAATACATCTGTAATGTGAGTGTGAAAACTCAAACAATATCTTTTCGAGAGGAAAGGAGGCTAGAACCTGAAGAGGCTAAGGAAGCAGAAAAAGAATACTTTGTGAAAGAGATCTGAAGAGGCTCTGAAAGTGTAAAAATAATACTTGTAACATTGAAGGAGATAGTGAAATCTCAGACAAACTCTGAGGACTAGACGTAGCCCAAGGTTAAGAGTGAACTAGTATAAATCGCGATGTCATATTCTCTAACTCTTACCTTTTTAATTTTCTTGTTGTTAGAAGAATAGATACTAATTTCCGCTATTGCATTACTCATCAAATTAAGTGCATTGTTTTAAACTTGTAATCGTCTGAATTTGTCAAGAAAATCAAGAAGGTTTTAAAGATTCATATCTTAGATAATTTAACACAATTCAACCCCCCTTCTTGTGTATTTTACATATTATACGTGATTTCTATATTAACTAGTGATTTACTTCAAATTTGTGTGATTTGGATGAGCAGACTCATAATCAAGAGGCAGGATTAGGAAAAACATATAAGATATGATTTGATAAGAGTTGTCACCTAACAGAACTAGGAGTCACATAAGATGTGATTGATAAAGTTGTTATCTACCTAATTTAGGTTTAGTTGGTTTGCTGAGCAAACTTAAGATCAACTATATTTGAATAAGATTCTAGCCCACTAAAAAGATTAGAGTAATCTTTTTGAATAGTGGTAAGGCCAATTATTTCAAATAAAATTATGGGAGGAACCAAATACATGATTAAAGCCCTAATCTTATTTGGTAGTCACAACATATAATTAATTACTTTCTTTTATTACATTTATATTTCTATTCTAAATGGAATTTATCTTGTTTAGTATAGTTGATACTAAAAGTTAGTAAACCAAATTTCTTATATATAGGATTATGTTTGAGAAGAGTTCTCAAAGTTAGAAAAGAAAATTGTATGCCCATTATTTGATTTTACTATAACCTTTGTTAAGGATTCAGTGACAAAGTTTTAGAGAGATGTCAAAATCATATAGATGATAAAATATATTGACATTTTGAGTTGGCGAATATCTCACAAACTTTGATGACAATATGTAAGATATATGTCAACATCATGATAACAAGATGCAAGTGGTTGCATAAAGTAGAGCTGAAAGATATAATACCTTGATGAAATTGTTTTACTTAATTTAGCCTATCAAATGCATAATCATGGACATTAATGAAAGGCTTTGCTATAGAATGATAATAAATGTAATTATAAGAAATGATTGGATGACTTCTTTTGCCTATATGAAATATGGTAGAAATTATATAAATTTCTAGTTCATGATTATGAGTATGTGATATAAAATTTAATTTAAAATTATTATAATGTTCAATGTATGGTAAGAAATAGATTGTTGAGTAAAAGTAGTTGATCTGATTTTATACAAATAATTTGTATGTGTTAGATCAAAGGAGACTTATGCTTAACATAAATGGCAAGAATATAAATTTGGATAACTGAGACTATCCTTTTATACCATGTTGGTTAAATCAACATAACGAGAATCATAAAGTTACATAGAAGGATATATGTATCCTTTTGATTATGCATCGTATGAAACTTGTTAAGTTGAAGTATAACTAAATCAACCTTTGATGAAGGAATGATGATGGTATTAAATTGTTAAATTAATACATGCGATGTATTAGATGGAATAACAATTCATAAAAGGATGATACTTATATTTCATTAGATTAGTAATGACTTTATATGATATAGGCATATGTATTAAATGAATATTAGTTTAAATATTTTGAAAAGTTCAAATGGTTTAAATTTAAGTACAAATTAAGCATTGAGAATTCTGAAGCACTTTGATGAGATCAATATGGTGAGTTTTAGATTTTTGGTTATCTATAGGGAATGAGATTCTTTGGTGAATGCTTTCATAACCAAATTCCATAAGAGTATGGATTTATCTAAGGAGGAAAATACAATATGAGATATTGTATGATGCAATATTATTTATTTTATAGTTATTCCTAGTACAATGACTTACCTTCAATAGTTCTAATTAAATCATTTAGTGATATTTCATATTAGATATGGAACGCTATGTCTTTGAAAGAGTCAAATTTAATAATTTAAGATGTGATGCTTAGCTAAAACATGTATTATCCACTAAGTTTAGAATTAAACTGGATAATAAAAGATTATGACATATCCAAAAGTTTAGATATAATCTTACAAACCTACCGAAATGAAAGTACATCCAATTGGAACTAGCGCTTTTCTTAATACAGTTGATGTGCTGTTGAAAGATTAGGAGACATTGAAAGATGTACTTTTATGATGAATTCAAAGAGTTTGTTTCGGAGATGATTGTGAATTTATCATGTCTAAATGAAGGTTAGTGAGAGTATAATTGTCCTCTATAATAAGAGTATGTAGAGACATATTATTTATAGAGAATAACAATTCTAATTTTCAATTATTGAAAATATAATTTTCCAAGAAGAAATTTTGTTAGATATGAAAAGGAAACAACTTAATTATGGGAATTATATCTATAGAGATAGATTGGAAGTTGATTATGAATTCTAAGTTTAAGTATATAGATAATTTATTAAAGATGTTTAGTATTCGTGATACTTATGAAGTATCAAAGTTATTTATTATTCTGTGTATGATTTGATATTTGAGCTCAAGGTTATATGGATATTAACTTTATAAATAAATCCTAATTAAGGTCTATTTTACTTAGAACAATATCATTCAAGATTGGAAAGCTTCTAATGTAGCAATGGTTGCTAATTAAGCCATAATACAATTTTCATTTAGTATAAATAATTAATTGGATCAATAAGTTCTTTAGTGAACTTGATATAGTTTCTTGCATTGTTCAAGACAGTAATCCACTGTGGAATAGTAGATTCATTAGGCATGTAAAAGGAGCTAAGTCTCATCAAAGATACAAAGATTTATTTAGGCAGTTGTTTTTAATTATAAGGATTAATTACCAAAAAAACCAAACTTTTGTCAATTTTTTAATTATAACCCGAACTTTAAAAAGTAGCAATAAAATGCCTAAACTTTTAAAATTATTTCCCTTTGAAAAGGTATTTATCTACTCACCATCTTATCTTATCTATAATTTTTCGAGCTATGATTGTTTTTCTCCTACCTATTATGCCTAAGTTTCCATTTTATCTTTTATTTCTATCACTAAAAATATAGGTAAGGAAATATCCTATCTAGGTGACGACATGCCATGATTAATGAAATGATGGTTTTGCATTCTAGAAAAAATAAGATCTAGTTCCTTTGCTCCCCAATAAAATCAAATTTGGTTGTATATGGGCCTATAAGATGTTGGACGTGATGGTTAGGATAAATGCTTTAAAGCTTGATTGGTTACTAAGAGATATACACAAATGTATGGCTTTGACTATAGTGATGCCTTCTTTTTGTTAGTTAAGGTTACCTTTATTTTCCTCTTCATTACCATGATTATGATCCACCTATGACCTTTTCACTAGATGGACATCAAAAATGCTTTCCTTAATGGCAATTTGTAGCAGACTATTTATATGGAGCGACTGCCTCACTTTATTGCTAAGGGTGTCTCAATTAGTATGTCTATAAATGTCCTTATAGCTCAAAGAAACCACTTTGTTTATAGTTGACATAATTCAATTCTATACTTCAATCATTTGGCTTGGCTTATTGTGAAGCATATCATTGAGTATTTTATCATCATTCTTCTTGTTTGTTAAGCATCTATATAGTTATCGGTATACTAACTTCCCATGTTGACAAATTGTCATTATAGGAAGTAATGATGTCGATGTTGCATACCAGAAACAATAGTTGTTCAAGCACTTTCACATTAGGGATATTAATAGAATAATTTTGTCCATAAAAGAGAAAACTATTTTAAGAAACTTAAATCCCTGCATATCTTTTTAACAATACAAGTTTTACTATTTATATACCCATTTAATTAGTTTAAACTTTTTATTATATTAGAAGCCAAAACAAACTTCAATAATAAATTATTTCCTCACTGTAATAATCCTGCTTAATAATGTAGTAATTTAAAATTAATCATATTATCTCTTATAATAAAATTTTGAATTACATCTTGATAACATTGAAATAATTTTATCTAAAAATGACATCTATATTTCCTAAAAGAGGTATATTCTTAATATTTTAAACAAAATAAGATGCTAGGATATAGACGTATGGAGACTCCAAGAACCCTAATGTTAAGCTCTTACCAAAAGAAAGGGAGCCATTATCAGACCTTGGTAGGTGCGAGATATCGATTAAAAAGATTGAGTACCTTACAATAAGACACTTAGATATCTCATTTTGTGTAATTGTCTTAAGCCATTTTTTGGATTCTCCATAAGAACTCTTTTACATGTTGCAAATTGAGTTATTAGATACACCAACAATGCGATAGGAAAATGGCTTATTTATACCAAAAAGGGGTATACAAAGAATCTGGCTATACAAATGATTGTTTGTTACATTTTCAACTCCACTTGTGATTACTATAGCTTTATTTAAGGAAACTTGATTTCATTGAGAAACAAGAAATATAAAGTGGTGGTTTTTTCTAGTACAGAGGCTGAATATCAAGCAATGGCATAAGGAGCATATAAGCTTATATAGTTAAAACATTTACTATAAAATTTTGAAGTTTGGAATATTTGGATGAATGAGGCTTGATTGTGACAATCAAACATCATTATACATAGCACTAAATCTTATGTTTCATTAAAGAATAAAACATATTAAGATTGACTGTCACTTAAGAAAGGAACTCCTCATAAGATAAATTTCTAATTAAAAATTAAACCCAAGTGATCAACTAGCTAAAATTTTTTATGAGCTTCTAGGGGATATGTGGACTAAATTATATTCATAACAAGCTTCGTACATATGATATATATGATCTATCTTGAAGGGCTATTATATTGTAAATATATTTTAGGACTATAATTAAGGTTAGAGTCAGGCCTGTGGTTTAGCCTATATAATTATATTTTACCTAATATAAATAGAAGTAATGGGAGGCTAGAATCTACATATTCCACAAATTTTAATTATAAAATTTTACATAAACAAATTTAAATATTATTTTTAGTAGTTATAAATTTAAAAACATAATTTGCTAACAAATTTTTTTAAAGAATGAACACATCCCTTCAAAGTATGTAAATACAAACCACTATTAGAGGACCAGATCTGCCATTTTGCCAAATTCCATACCAAATGAACTTGTATTTGGGAGGTAAGTTCCATTTGGCAGTAAATATGATCATTGCACTTAGGATTAATTAGGTGAGGCACCAGTTGCTCTTTAATTATCCTTATCAGCTCATGCAAGAATATTCCTTTTTGGATAGTTTACTTTTTAAAGATTCTCTTATTTCTTACCTTCCGTAAGGCATATTCTATATTGCCTAAGAAAACTGTATAAACTAGCAAATCTATATAAATCTTGATAATAAATCATTTAATATCAAGATTTTATTCTTTCTAACTCCTTAAACAGGAAACATCATCAACTATAGACTATCAATTACTTCTTCCAAATGACTTCTAATAGTCAATCCTTTTTTGATGACTTTATAGATTAATCCTATTGTTATTTTCATTTATGCATGTGGTACTTCTAAATAAAAACAAAGTAAATCATTAAAAGGAGGAAAACCAAAATTTAGATAAAAGGAAAGAAAAGGTAGAAACAAGGGATATAAATAGAAGATCTAAGTAATACATTCAAGTTGTGTTAGCTACTTGCCTTGAAAATATTCATAATCAATTTTTAACTCTCACACATGTAATTTGTGTCTTATTGAGTGAACAACATATTAAAATTATTTAACTAGCTGATCTAAAAGTTTAAAATTTTTTCATGTGTTTTTAAATTTTAATTTTTACTTGTGATCGAGATAATATTTTACACTAATATTAGACACCTCAGAGACTTTAACGATAGTGAGTTAAAAATGAAAATACATCAAAATTAAATATTAAACTTAAGGTTATTAGTTTATCAACTAATTTATTCTAAAAAGTGAGTTAAAACATAATAATAAATGATTTATTATAATATAACATTATTTAAGACTGACTCTAGTGATTTAATAAAAATGTGACATTAGATTTAATGATCAAGTATAGAACAACAACATACTTATGCATGGAAGCATTGACTCTCTTGTTGAAGCGCAATGTTGCAAAGGAAACTAAGTTTAAATTTTAAAGAAAATGTAAGAAGGTTTCCTTAGCAAATCCATGTTTTGATGATTATCTCTTGTTGTTTTGCAAAATTTACTTGAAATTAATGGAAACTTTGATTGTTAGTTTGAATTAGTTCTTCTAGACTGGGAATCATTTTTAACAAGAGCCACTTTATTCTAGCTTCAAATGCTGATCATCTTAAAGCTAGAGTTGCTGAGTTAATTGGCATGTTTAGAAAACAACCTCCAATTTTGTACTTAGGCCTACCTATAACCAAAAGGATATTGAAATTTAATGATTGCATATCATTGGTGGAAAAATAGAGAGAATATTACAATCTTAGACAAATAAGGCCCTATCTTGTGGGGCTAAGCTCTAATTGATCAATGATGTTTTTAACTTAATGCACATATATTAGAGTTCTCATCTATTTCTCTCTAAAAGTATTGTTAAAACCATTGAAAGGATGATGAGAAAGTTCTTGTGGAGTAATTCAAATGCTAGTAAAGGATATTGCAAAGTGAAATGGGCAGAAGTATGCAAGCTCAAAAAAGGAGGTTTGGTAATTATTCCCAATAAATAGAGTAACAAAATTTTTATGGTGAAAGGACTACTGAGAGTACAAGTGGGAAAAAAACACTTTGGATGAGATGCCTGAAAAACTACATTCTTAAAGGAACTACTATATGTGGTCTATCTTCTAAAGCTACTCATTTATGGTTTTTAACCAAATTCCTAAAGATGAGGAATTCCATTGAGCCAAGCATAACTTATGGAACTGGAGATGAGAATAGTGCCTATTTATGGTAGATAATGGGATATGATATAACCCTCTTATTAGTAATCAATAAATAATATAGGCCTTAAAAAGTTTCCCTGATAAAGCTAGAGATTGCTCTTTAATAAAAGAGGGTCAATAGTATGGCTTTCTAGCAAAAATTGAGCATCTAATTTCAAGTTATGTTTTAAATACTAGTCATCAAGACTGTTAATTATGTCACAATCATCTTCTACGACACATTACAAACAAATTCTGTAGGGAGAAGCTAATCTAAATTAAAACGATCTATTGGTGGGATGGCACAAAATGTTGTGCTAGAACTTGTTTTGTCCTATGTTTAGCAATCATAAACAAGTTGAGTACAATAGATAGATGGATTAGGGTATTTAAACACAACTGGTACCTGTGTGTTTTGCATGTAAATGGATGAGACTAGGTAATATTTGTTCTATGATTGTAGTTTCTTATGGAACATAATCAAAAGGCTATATCATTGGCACATCAATGTAAATGCTCTACCTGATAACATGTAATGGTTGCAGGCTAATCCATTCATTTTTAAAGCTTATCTAGCAGTTTATATGATATCAATAGGAACCTGCCTCTAAGAGATTTGGAAGGAAATATTCATGAGAAAAGAGACTTTCTAGTATAAGGGAATATGACTCACTCTTTGTGAATTTAACTTCGTCTTTTAATGTGGGTTAGTTTACTACCCATACAGAGGTTATGTAGTATGGGAGCTTTTGTGTAGGGTACTTTCCCTCTCCCCCCTTTGTACCTTTTTTTTATTGATTAATTCAATTATTATTTTTTAAAAAGTATAAAATAGCAGTAACTATCACTATAACAAAAATGACATTTAACTACGAAAAAAGTCGTCACTAAAAATTCCAAAATCGTGGCTAATAGTAATTATCAATGATTTATATTCGTCACAAAAAACGTCACCAAATCTCCATAGTTGAAAACTATAGGCGACGTTTTTCACTAATTGTCGCTAATAGTTTTTGCTTACGCTTTATTTTCGTAGCTAAAAACTATTGGCGACATTTTAGGAAATCATCGCCAAAACATTTTCGCTACGGTTAGTTTTCGTAGCTAAAAAATTTTAGCTACGTTTCCATGCAAAAGATTTTTAGCTACGTTTTTTAAAACATAGCCAAATGTTTTTAGCTACGTTTTGTAAAATGTAGTCGAATTTTTAGCATACATTTTAAAGAAATGTTATACCATGTTAATTATAATTATTTATGCCATTAAATCCATATTATATTGTATATAATATTTAAATTTTTTGTTAAATTATTATATAAAAATATAATACAAAATTAATTAATAATTTGAAGCATTGTGTATAAAAAATAATATATCATTAAATTATAAAAAAAATATTCTTGGCATACAAGATTTTAATTACAACTTTGAAAATTCTTATAGATAAAATAATAAATACAGAGATCATTTTACAAATTATAAATGTTGAGATTACAAAAAAATTACAACGTGACTAGAATGACTGTAGGTTTGTCCATGTCGATGAGAGCAACTTCATACGT
>JANIIA010000004.1:24897554-24909258 GCA_027478495.1 Erythroxylum alaternifolium
GAAACCATCAGACAAAAATTCAAGATATAACAAATCACAATTCACATCATAACCATTTTAAATCGTTCATACCCCAAAAAATGTCAATTGAGTGCATATACAGTATTTCCAATGTGTACAATCAACATTCACATGTGTATGCTAATGATATGCATGTGAATGCAATGCATTTCATATATTCTCTCTGCTATTTCTCATGTACACTGATCTAGGGTTCTAACCCTTAGTATGGAAAAACGGGATACTACATAGAGATTAAGAAAAACCTATGTATGAATAGATCTACCGTAATTAAAAGGAGTTTATTCCAAACCTAAAGATTGGATGACATAAAATCCTTTAGATTAAAGTCAAACCTAATAGCAGAATTTACAAATTGATAAAGCAATCTTAGTACTTTTAATTTTAATAATATTGATTGATAATTCTAAGACTAGTTGTTAATAGTCTTAAGTAAGTTATTAACATACGATAGGAATTTCTAAGGATCAATAATCAATAAAGCAATTGTATAATAAGAGGGTAATTAATTAAGAATTTTTAGGGAGAGTCATAACCTAGACATTAATTCTTGATATCAATCATTTTCTAAGTGATTTCTTATTTCTCTGTTCACCATTATTGCCTATTTTGTTTTAATTGCTTATATTTTATTATCTTTAGTTAAAAATTAAAATCAAATTTATAGACTAGTAATAGGATAATGGTAATTACTAATACCTATTATCTTCATAGGATTCGATCAGTACTTTCCAGTACTAGTTAGAGTTATTTCATGCACTTATGATTAATTCAAAATTGACGCACTAAAAGAAGTCAATCACTTTGAAAAGGTTAAAACAAGATGAATCGGTGTAGGAATATATGAGGAAATTCACATTTTTGATGTTGGACGTGCAGAACATGTCTGAGGAAGATAAGTTGTTCATCTTCATAAGTGGTTTGCAAGGTTAAGCACAAATGAAGCTTTGGAGGCAAAACATGAAAGACCTCCTAAGTACGATAATGGCTATAGATGCCTTGGTGGATCTCCAAATGCCATCAGCTATTCGAACTAGCAATGAGGGTAATAAAAATGATAGGACATGGTGTAGCTCGGAGAAAGGCAAAGGGAAGGTATGTGAATCTTATTAATACAAGTCCAAGAAACGAAAAAATGGGATATTTCTTTTTTCAATTGTGAATGACCATATTTTACTTTTGAATGCCTAAGACAGAAGGTGGGTAAGTAGCAAATAAATTCCATGGTCATGAAGGATCAAAAAGAAGTAAAGGATAACTCGATGGAAGAATTCAACCTTAGTAATGATGCTTTGTTGGGCGCAATGAGCCTTATGAAGGAGTGTTTGAATAAAAGGAAGGATAAACCCAATAGAGAGAGAATATGGTATATGGGAGATGTGCCAATAACTAATAAGTCTTTGAAGGAACCACATTTGGAGGAGCACCTTATATTATTTTGATGAGGGTGTTGAGTTCTTCGAGTAGGGGTGGTTAGTTAGCCCTTTAAGTCCCAATTACAAAATCAAGTGAGAATTGAGGAGCCTTGACTTATATTTGACACTTACGATGAAGAAATAAGGTAAAGAATTGCAGGTAGGTTAGGAAAATGGGCATTGTCAATAAGTTGACATTCATTAGTGCAAAAATCTTAGACGAGATGTAAAATTGGGATGTGAGACCAAAAGATAGCTTGAGATGGGCCTTAGGCTGAAGGTTAGCTGGACCACATGCATGAGGGAGGCATATAAGAGCTCTAAGGACTTAATGTGTGCTCAAATAGATGGACCGTGACTAATGGACTTGACATAGGTAAGCATCGGACCTAATTAGTGTTATCAAATGATTTGGGCTTAGATGGCTCATTATCAAAGGATAGAGATCAATTAGAGATCTTGGATGATGTGGTGGATAAGATCATAGTGGATATATATCAGCCTTAAAAGATAAAAACCATGTGGGAGGATCATCTGAAGATAGTAAGCTCTTCATAGATATATATGTATCAATCCTAGTCAAATGTAATCTCTTATCTTGTTAGTTGTGATGTAGAAAAATCCTATTAGATAGAGACCTATTTCGATGGTAGGGTAGTCTAATTGTTTAGTATGATGTAATCTGATAAGGATAGAAGTGATCTACTTAGTTAAGTTTAATTAGGATTTTGAATAGTAAAGCTAAAATTGTCTATAAATAGCTTATTTGAGTTTTACTCCTAGAGAACAGAGATAAGAGAGGAAGGAAACATATTAAGAGAGAGCATTCCTTTGTATAATTTTAAGGAAGTAATAAAGGTTAGTTTTTACAGTAGCTCTTATGTGTTTATTGTTACCTATGATTATTTAATACTTTCATATTATTTTTACTCGAGTGTGAGAGTTGAACACTTTGAGGCATTTGAAAACAAGGTTTTGTTAGTCAACAATCATGTAGGAAAGATGAATTTTGCTTAAACAAATATAACTGACATTATCGTTTAAAGGAGTAAACGAGACTTTGATATAAATTTTGTTTATAGGAAAACCTTTGTAATAGTTATCTTTTAGCTATCTTATGATGTCTCGTGTATAACACATTTTTGCTGGATATATGGATAGTCTAGCCAAAACTGAAGTAGTAACGGACAAATATTAGAAGAAAATAATTTTTTGGGATTTAAGGTTTCATTTTGAAACCCTAAATCTCTAAATTTGAAGTTTATGGAATTTTTTAAATTAACTAGAAGGTTATATAAATTAGATTGATAAAATTTTTAAAAAAATCCAACTAGTTAAATTTTGCACAAAGTTTATAAAAGTGATTTTACATATTACTAGCATTCTCTCTCCTCAGAAAATCACTAAACTCGAGGAATTCATTAAGCCCATGAAAATACTTGATCCCTCGCAAAAGCTCAAGAATGAAATTGAGGGATTAGACCTTGGGCCCCATTTGAATAATGAATTGGAGGTGGAAATAAATTAAGCAATTAGGATTCAAGGTGGAGAAAATTTGGAAATATGGGTAAGAAACTTCAAAGAACATTGAGCTTGAGAATTGTAATCAACTCGTTTGGGATTTTTAACTCAAAGTCGTTGCTTGGAGACACATGGGTATAGGTTTTGTCTTTATAGTCATAGACCCAGTAAATAATTAAGTTCAATCCATTATCACTAAGATTTGATAAGGTTGTGTGGGTTTGTGATATTCAAATTGGAATTATGGATTTCATATTTATTTAACTTTTAGGGATTATATACGTGGGATTATGGGTCGAGTGTCTAGCTTTTAAGTCAAAGCTTTTTTGCACTTTTATAAAATAAATTAAATTAACAAAATTTTAATTTAAAAATGGTGCATGTGATATATTGTTAATATCGAGATATCTATGTGGAAAATTATAAATTGAAAGATTGATTTGGGGATAATTGAACATAATATATTTACAACAACAACAATCTAGTAAAAATCTCGTTGATATGTGGGGTCTAGGAAGATTGAGTAGTACACAGCCTTACGCCTAATTAGTAGAGAGGTTGTTTCCAAATGACCCATATGAAAATAAAAATAAAAATAAAATAAAGTGAAATAAAAACAATAAAATAATAAAAGTAAAATAAAAATAAATAATCAACGTAAATAAACATAAATAATAAATAATTACTAAATAAAAATAAAATAAGTAATAAACTAAATAATACGTAAAGAATAAATAATAATAAGAAGTAAAAGAAGAAGAAAAATAAGAACAACAATATGACCAACAACAACAATGATAATAATCAAGTTAAGTAGGAGAAAAAAACTTGGGTTAAATCCCTAAGAGCTAAGTAGTACATATTAAAAGTTTAGGCTATTTATGAGAGGAAAATGTTAAAAGACTATGATAAAGATAAGGATCTCTTTATGAGAGATCCTTTATCTGTATTCTAGTATGTCAAAGCTTTCTATTGCGGTTCATGTCCTCAGTAAGTACCAGCAGTGTCATATCATTCTTGATTACCTCCCCCAATTCTTCTTATGCCCCTTTTTTTTCTTACAGCCTCTAAGTACAATCTTCTCGCACCTTCTCACAGAAGCGTCTAAGTGTCTTCTTTTAACATGTCCAAACTACCCAAACCTTAGAGTTAAAACCAATGATATAAAAATTGGATCAAATGATCGATTTGACATAATTAAGCACAAATTGGACTGATTTTTGGTTCTATTTTTATTTTTGACCATTATGAATGAAAACAGGTCGGTTTAAAAATAAATTGACCAGTTCCTTTTGAACCATAAAGAACTATATGCTTCTTCTTATTCTCTAATGCCCAAACCAATAAATATTTGGTCTCCTCCTTTTTGGAAATGGCTAGTTGCCATTTACACTAGAGCACCAAAAAGATGTCTAAGAATGCTAAATCATAAGGCCCAACCTAAAAATACATTCAAACTCGCATGCATTTATACCTCTGTACTTAACACAAAATCCAATAAATTTTTACAAGTCCTAAGCTCTGACTCACTCCGACACACATAGGTGAGGCAGTTCCAGGCAGTTCTAACAGTAGCAATGTCTAGGTAGGATGAAACAATAAAAGGCTTAGGAAATGAAGGGTGGAGATTGAAAGAGAAAAGAGAAGGAGAGGAAATTTAACTCAATTATTAAGGCAAAATGATCAACGGAAGAGGATAACATTTCAGAGGAGGAGGGATATTATTTTCAGACAATCACAAATTCACAGTTTACATTAGATAGTGATTTTAGGGGTTTAGGATTGGGAGAAGAGATGAGAGAGAGAGAGAGAGGACTGAGTATGAGAGAACTACTTTAGAGTCTTCTAGATGGGAAAAATTAATAAAACATTAAGGGGTTTTATTTTGCTCTCACTTTTCCAATTTTCATATACTATTACCGAGAAGAGAAGTATAAAGAGAAGAGATTATACTTGAAATATATGGTAAAACTTTAAAATAAGAAGATATAAATATCAATTTATTTGTGATATTACGAATATTGGTATTTGTTGATCAAAAATCAAAGACAAAATAAAATTTTATTTAAACTTTAAAGAAGTATATTTAAAGAAGGAAATTAAAAAGTTATTAATTAGTAATTTAGTATAGATAACTAATTTTATTAAAGATAATTTAAGAGTGTTAAGGATTGATATTTAAACTTTAAAGAAGTATATTTAAAGAATGAAACTAAAAAAGTTATTAATTAGTAATTTACTATCGATAAGTAATTTTGTTTAGGAAAATTTAAGAATGCGTTAAAGAATGATATTTAAACGTTGAAGAAGTATATTTAAAGAAGGACACTAAAAAAGTTATTAATTAGTAATTTAATATAGATAAGTAATTTTGTTTAGTAAAATTTAAGAGTATGTTAAAGAGTGATGTTTAAACCTTAAAGAAGTATGTTTAAAGGACATTGAAAAAGTTATTAATTAGTAATTTAGTGTGGATAAACAATTTTGTTTAGAATAATTTGATAATCTGTTAAGGAGTAATGTTTAAGTTTTAAAGAAGTATATTTAGAATAGGGAATTGAAATTTTTAGTGCCCTTTAAACGTACTTTAACTTTTTTAGTGACTTTTTAGATTTATTCAATCTTGGAAAATATTTCAATTTATGTTTCCTATTTGAATTGATTTTCTTTAATTTTTCAATTCTTTTTAAACCTCTTTTATGTTTCTTACTTACATACTTGATTCCTTATGACAAAATCACAAGTTAATTCTCCTTTTTATTGTTATTTCTTTTGATGGTTATGGTGATTAAAGTCAAACATATTAGACATAAAAGACCTAAGAATCAAGAAGACAAAGTTAAAGGGTTTTTTCAATTTTAGAATGTTATCTTTTATCTTTTCCTTTCATCTTTCTTCTTTGGTTCATTATTTTGTGACTTATTTTTGTTTTAATTAATTTTATGATTTGTTATAATTATTTTTGTGACTTATTTTTATACAAAATTAACAAAATTATTTTTCTCATATTTTCAAGTTAAAAATACAATGGAGAATATGGAATCATTAGAAATTTATTCAAGAAACTTAGCATTGTTTACTTGTGGTAATTCTGATCTAGCATGGAATTATTTTTCTTCTTTTCAAGCATCTGATGAGAATGTCTAATATAATTATATATTTTACAGTAGAATATTTAAGGGGAAAGGAATTTATATGATGAAAAAACATCTTGTTGGTATCAAGAATAATATTGCTTCTTGCAAAAAAGGGTACCATTTGATGTACATGAGATGATTGGAAATTATTTGCAGTAACAAGTAAGATAAAGGAAAATAAAGAGGCTCATAATAGATGGTGAAGCACCATAAGTATTAGATAAAAGAAAAAAGGAAAGCTACTATTGATATAGATTCTTATTTTTCTCTAAGAACTACTATTAGTTTTCAACCTAGTTAAAAAGTGTTTTGGTTGATAAGGATACTGCTTTGCGATGTAAACAAGCATGGGTTATGCGGTCCAATCATTCACGTATTTGGTGAAATACTTTAAATTCATTATATTTTTAAGAAGCAATAGATGCTACAAAAATGATAGGTCCAGGATTTCAGGCACCTTCTTATAATAAGATTTGTGTGTCTTTATTTCAAGATTTAAAAAAGAAATGAAAATTGATTGTGGATATATATAAGTTTAGTTAGGAATCAATATGATGCATTTATGGTAAATGGGTGGACTGATTAAAGACAAAGATCCTTAATTAATATGTTGGTTCATTATAATATTGTAACAACTTTTAACAAGTTTGTTGATGCTTCTAATATGGTAAAAAATGCTCATACTTTATCTGAATTATTTTCTGAAATTGTTGAGTGAGTTGGACCAAAGAATATTGTGCATTTTGTTACAAATAATGCAGTTAGTTATGTATCGATTGGGCACTTGCTACAATCAAAGTGTGAACATGTTTATTGCTCTCCATGTGTTGCTCATTATATAAACCTTATTTAAAAAGATCTTGATAGTATCCACCATATTTCTATTCTTGCTTCACGTGAATCTAAAATTATAATTTTTATGTATAATTATATCACATTTTTGTCTTGGTTAAGAAAGTAAGAAGATCTATTTGAGATCAAGCGTCTTGCTGTTACCAGGTTTCTAACTAAATTTATTTCTTTGAAAAGCGCTTATGAACATAAACAATTGCTTTAAAGTTTAGTGACAAGTAAATATTTGTCAAGTCATAAGTTATCAAAGAGTGCAAAAGGAAAATAAGTTTATGTTATTATTCTTGATAATAAATTTTAGGATGCCTTTTGATTATTGTGAAGATTATGACTCCACTTATAAGGTTAACTAGGATTATTAACTCATATAAGAAGCCATCTTTGGGGTATATATATGATGCTATGTATAGAGCTCACAAAATAATTATACATTTTTTAAATGGAAGGAGAAATTGTACAAGCCTTATATAAATATTCTTGACCAACAATGGGATAAGCATCTTGTTCAAAGGATCCACTTAACAACTTATTTTCTCAATCCTTATTGATTATATAGTAGAGACATATGTAAAAATGATATGATGGATAGTTTATTTGATGTAATTGACTGTAAAATTATTTTCATTATTGAAGAGCAATTATAGGCGATAAATGAAATTAAATTATATCATGAAGGTTCGATAGTTTTGCTAGATTATCTATCAAGAGAGAACTTATGATGAAAAAATGAAGCCTAGTAAGTTTTTTATACTTTGAGCTTATTCTTTACTTATTAATAATATATATTTTATTTCTCATAAATATTAATTTAAAATACAGATGAATTGTGGATATTATTCAATCAAAGTGCTCTAAAATTAAGAAAACTCACTATTAGATTACTCAATAATTTGAGAATGAAGAACCTTGTTTACGTTACTTATAATTTAAGAATGAAGAACAAGTATTTCATAGTTTTTTTTATTTTTCATTAAATTTTTATTGACTTTATAGTTTCTCTATTATCTATTTAAAGCGCTTAGTAAGAAGAGAATGTATGATCTTGTTGATATTAATTGTATTGACCATACTAATTTTTGGATCGAAGAAGAAGAACTATCTCCTAATCTTGATTTTAATGAACTTGAAAATGCAATTTATGAAGAAAAGGCATTTGCTAGAACAAATGAATTAAGAATATTTACTGATAGTTAGTTGATATCTTATTTTGATCATATTTAAGTTTAAAATATAATGTACTAAAAATTTACATATAAGAATAATTTCGCACATTAGTAATTTACAATTTATTTGAAAGTAGTAAAAGAAAATGATTTAGATACTTTGGATGAAACATAAGAAATTGATGTGGTTTATGACTCTTTAGATAATGTTTGAAAATTTGGAACTTTTAAATATGATGAGACATAACCTCCTCCAGAATTATAACTATAATTTTTATTGTTATTTAAGTTTTATGTTAGATTTAGATTTAGTTTGAATTATTATATTTGATCTATTATTGGTTCATCATAAACATTATTTATTCTTTTTATTTGAATAAAATGTTTATTTTTACTTATTCTTATAATTTTTACTTCTTGTTTATTATTTATTGACTTTATAACAATTTAGTAATAATTGAGCCTTTAAACCTTAAACCTTTCATTTAAACTTTTTGATGTCTATTCCAGTTTTTAAAAAATTGGTTAAAATGACTTTTTTCTTTATAAAATCAAGAAATAATATAAAATTTTCCAAGATAAAAGAATGCATCAAGACATAACATAAAAATATATTAAGTTAAACTGTCATTGTTTATTGAAAAGCAACTGTATTTTATATTATTAATGCATATACAAAAGGATAATCATGCTATAATAGTATTTTGTAACTTAACATAATAAATATGAGAAGTATATAGTAGATTATTTACAATACATTATCGTTTTTATACTTACATATCTTTGTAAATATAGACATCTTAGATATTCATGTATATGTTTTTTCAATCATTTTAAAAGTTTTACATAATGTCATAAATTAGATAAGATTATATAAAAGCTAGTACATCTTAAGGCCTAATTATAACTTTTATTATTGGGATTTTATTTTGTAATTACCTATTGACTACCTAATATAAATTTGTAGCAATACATTTCACAAAGATATGAATAGAAAAATACCTTTCTCCATTCTTTATATAGTATTAAAGCCAATCCTAGTTATTTTTATTAAGTCTCCATTCTTCCCAGTGAGTATAATTAAGGTTCTTTTACTCTTCTTCACTTCGGCTATATCCAAAAGAGTAGTACTTTGAAATTTTTTGGGTCACTCGTTCCAAATGACCTTGTAGTCTCACCATCGGCACCACTAAGAGCATCAATAAGCAATTGGCCTGCACATAAGCCTCATGCACCACCTAAAGATTATATCTCTTACCCACACTCTGGCATATGGCAACGTATGTGACGAAGTTATACCCTTCAGTTAGCTTCTCCAACATCACTGATGATTATTTGATGTGAATTTATATGTTTTAATTGCAAGTGCATAATGTAATTATAGCTAATATTGGCAAATACAAATTCATCTCACAAAGACTATAAGTACAAATAATAACTCTTTTCCTACTATCTAATTGCCAATTAAAGTGATATTGATGAATTAGATTTAAAATAAAAGAAAATGAACTAAGGATAAGTCAACATAATCAAATAGACTAAAATGGCAAAATAATGAAGAATTAACTAGTAAAATAATAGTATCTAGAATTCAAATCCCCCTAAGACTTCTCATGCAATCATGAGACTACTAATCAATTTAATCTAAAGTTCACTAGATCGTAAAAATTTCTCAATTATTCTAATATCTTTCTCAAGAATATTAACACCTAATTCTAGGTTAAATAATTGAAATCTTTTTCTAGTTAAAACTTTTAGAATTGCTTTAATTGATTTATGAATTTCACTAATTTTGTTTAACCTAATTTGAAAGATTTATGCTAACCTATTGTTGATGATAAAACCTATCTACTTATTTTATGCTCAAAAATTGCAACTAAATGGATCATAGCTTGTAGTAAAAAGAGCGGTTATTGATCCCACAGGGATTGATGCCTAGACACCACTTAATTTAAACACAACTTTGTTTAAGAAACTAAATTATGAAATTCAAATAATTTAGAAAATTAAATTAAAATGATATGACTAATATAAACAATGGGCAATACTGAAATTGTAGAAAATCTGAATTCAAGAATCTAAATACTAGAGATTACTTTTTTCCTATTTTGTCTTCCTCCTATTTTATCGATTGAATTATGTCTCACCCCAGATTTTCGAATGTACTAATTATCCTCTCTTAAGGTGTAACTATTTATCGCTAATCAAATTAACGGGAATCAATTAGATGACCTCTCAACCGACCTAATGACTCTACCGATTCAAATAGTTATCAAACTATCCTATGGGTAATTAATTGACTAGTCGAGATCTCTCTTCTAACTATTTAATTAACGTGATGATTGCTAGTCTATAGGTCGCCAACTCTTATTGTACAATCCTACATGAATTTCATATCACTCACTCTCTCGATTTGTTGCAAGATGACAATTAAAAACAACAATCAACAAAGACAATTACATTCAATTCAATAAAATAAGAGCTCAATATAATAGTTCCAACAGCAATCCCTAAAATAAAATCAGCCTAACATGGTCTCCATAACATCATCAACATTCAAATAATCCATTTTTCCTTCTCTTCTTTACCAAAATCTGAAGTTTTGGTGTTGATATGCTATTTTGCTCAATTGTGATGATGATTCTTATCTTCAATCCTTCCTCAATGCTCCAAACATGTGTTCTTCACTCAAGGATGGTGTTTCTACTGGTGGGTGTCGTCTCTCTTTAAGATGGAGGCTTAATTCCCTTTTTATAATCCAAAAACCCTAAGTTTAATGAAGCCTCATAGATTGCCTTTAATTTTAATTCCCACACTTGCATGATTCCCACGAACGTGGGAATTATATAAGAAAATGAGAGATGCATCTATGACAAATTTCTACTCTCATGGGAATCATGCCAATTCCTATGGCACGTGGGAATTTGTATAATTCCCATGAACGTGGGAATTTGTCACAAATGCACTCCTTATTTCTTCTCCTCTTTGATCTTTAGTTCACCCTCCAAGTTGCTCCTTCCTTCTTCCTACCTAAAAATAGTCAATGCTTGCCCTCAATTAACATCAAACACACAAGAACAACAATGAAAATCAAACTTAACGAAAACATAACAAATGAATCCTAAATTAGAACAATAATCAACAATTATGCTATAAAACACATACCAATTACCTATAAAAACATATTCTAATGCACACCTATCAACATCCCCATAATAGAATCTTTGCTTGTCCTCAACCAAAATAAATACAACCAATCAATTATACCACTTCATTTTCATAAAGATCAAAGCATACAATCCCTCAAATTTAAGCCAACTCAAATATCAAGTTAATGCACATATCATGACTACTTTCTCATTGGTGTACATAAGCAAACTTATAATTGCCACAATCACTTAAAGATAAGTGAAGGTGCAGAATGAATTTTTCTCATAGTTTTCACTCATTTCTCTCAAGTGTTTATAGGTTAGTGTTTCGCTCAAACTTGTTGTAACATCCCGTTTTCATATTAAGGGTTAGGACCCGAAATTTCAGTACATATGAGCTCAAAGAGAGATTAAGGAAATGCATTTTCTTACTCATGCATAATGTT
>JANIIA010000004.1:24909358-24920471 GCA_027478495.1 Erythroxylum alaternifolium
AAGAGCTAAAGCATCGGTTAACTATAGCACCAGTGTTGATTATTCCATTTAGATATGGAGGTTATGTGGTGTATAGTGATGCTTCGCATCAAGGATTGGGATGTGTACTAACGCAATATGGCAAAGTGATAGCATATGCATCGTGACAATTAAGGTCTCATAAGATTAATTATCTGATACATAATTTAGAGCTTAATGTAGTGATTTTTGCTCTAAAGATATAGAGACACTATCTGTATGGAGAGACATTCTAGATATACACTGATCATAAAAGCTTAAGGTATCTAGTGAGTAAAAAAGAATTGAATATGAAACAAAGGAGATGGATAGAACTGCTGAAAGACTATGACTGTATGATTGAGTATCATCCAGGAAAAGCTAATATGGTAGCTGACGCTTCGAGTAGAAAATCAAATAGCAGTGTCGCTTAAATTCAGACATTGAGGTTACTGAGTTTATTTCAATTGAGAACATTAAATGTTAAGTTAAATCTAGAGCAGAATGAGGCATTAATAGCCACACTAAGACTGAGAGCAATGTTGCATGACAGAATTAGAAAAGTTCAGAGTAAAGATCCTGAACTATTGAAGCTTATAGAGAAGTTGAAGGTGAACCCGAATTCTGAATTTGAACTGAGAGATAAGACACTATGATTGAGGTAGAGTTTATGTGTGCCTAATATTGATGATTTGAGAAAGGAGATTTTAAAGGAAACACATATAGCTGCTTATGCTATGCATCCTCGTATCACCAAGATGCATAACACGCTGAAGCAGCATTTCTGGTGGCCAGGGATGAGAAACAAGTAGCGGAATATATTGCTAAATGTTTAACTTGCCAGTAGATTAAGGCTGAGCATCAGGCTTCGGTTGGGAAACTACATTCGTTACCTATTTCGGAGTAGAAATGGGAGCGAATTACGATGAATTTCATTATAGGATTGCCAAGAATTCGAGGCAACATGATGCTATATGGGTTGTGGTGGATCAACTGACAAAGTTGACCCATTTCTTACCAATGAGAGAGAATAACTTACTAGATCAGTTAGCCCAGAGGTATGTGGACGAATTAGTAACGTTGCATTGGGTTCCAGTCTCCATTGTATTGGACAAGGATCCCAGATTTACTTCGAGATTCTAGAAGAGTTTACGGTCAGATCTAGGTACGAAGTTAAACTTCATTACTGCATTTCATCCTCAAACACATAAACAGAGTGAAAGGACAATTAAGACTATTGAGGATATGCTTAGGGTATGTGTATTGGAGCTTCAAGGAGCATGAGATCAATATATATCCTTGATTGAATTTGCTTACAACAACTATTATCACAGTGAAATGTCATTAGCCTTTGTATTAGGATGAAGAGGGTCTGAGAATGGTAGAAGGCCCAGAACTGATACAAGATACTATGGATAAAGTGAAACTAATCCGTAGTCAAATTAAAGCAGCTCAAGATAGACAAAAGAGTTATGTGGATCAACACCAAAAGGATTTGGAGTATCGAGTAGGAGAAAAAGTATTTTTTAGAGTATCACCTTGGCAAGTAATGCTAAGGTTCGGTAAAAAGGGTAAGCTCAGCCTTAAATATATTGGTCCTTATGAGATCATTAAGAGAATTGGACCATTGGCTTATAAATTAACTTTACCGATTGAGATGTCTTAGATACACAATGTGTTTCATATGAGTATGCATAGGAGATATCGGTTTGATCCGATGCATGTATTATAAGCTCAAGAGATTAAAGTTGCTAGTAATCTGAGTTATGTTGACGAACCGATCAAAATAGTGGGGTATCAGACATGATAGTTGAGAAATAGGATAATTCTATTAGTGACAGTCCTTTGGAAGAATCACTCGAGTGAAGAGGCTGCATAAGAAATGGAGGAGCACATGAGAAAACAATATGCCCACCTATTCGATGAATCAGGTAAGAATTTTAAAGACAAAATTTCTTAAGGAGGGGAGAATTGTAACATCCCATTTTCTCATGCAAATAGAACCCTAAATAACTGCACATGAGAAATAACAATGAGAAATTAGGAAATGTATTTCATGCTCGTGCATAATATAGCATACACACACGTGAATTTGATATTTTTGCACACATTACAATGACTATTCATGCACTCATTTGACATTTTTTGGGTATAATTGATTTTTTAAATGATTATATGTGAATTGTTGATTATATTTCTTGAAATTTGATTTGGTAAGTATAAATATTGATTTAAAATTTTTGGTGAAAATTTAGGAAATTTCTGAAACTTTGAATATATTTAGGAATAGAAAAAATGCCAAGTGGCAAGACAATTGATAAATAGTAACAGAAATAAGTGTTGAATGGTAGTAGAAATATTGATATGTGTTATTAGGATTTAATGAAAAATTTCATAGAAAATTAGGAGACAATTGGATTAGAAATTGGAAACAAATTGACTAGTTATTAAAAGGACCAAGTAGGGACCATGAGGGGAGGACACGTGGCAAGAGCCAAGTGTCAAGCCACTTGTCACACACCTCACTCTCATTATACTCATTTGCAAGACCATCTTAAATTGTTTTCACTCTTGCTTTATGATTTCTTTTCTTCACCTTCTTCATTTTTCTTTATGTACGACACTCTTCTCCAAGCATCAACGTTGAATCTTACTCTCACCCTTCACTTGTTACTTCCATTTTTGTTGACTTCTTCATTTTGTCACTAAAGACTTAACCTACTTCACCTCCATGTTGATGATCGTACGATATTTGGAAGCTAGGGTTAAGTGTGATGTGAAGATGTTGAAGTTAATCAAGTAAGTGTAAAGCATTATTCTTCATGGTTTGTTGAATAGCAACTTTTATGATGATAGTTAGAGGTTGAATGATCATAAAATGGTAAAGTATATATGCTAAAACGTGGGTGAGAAACATGGGCATGTTCATATCTTTCTTTTATATATATGATGATTAATGATTCATAAGATGTTGTAGAAATGTTTTTGAAATGGAATGATCCCTAAAATGGTGTTGAAAGAATGCAGAAATTTTATAAAGAGATAATATACTCATGTTTTGTTTTTAATGTATAATCATGTGATTTTTTGGTAGTTGTTAAGGTAAACTAAATTGAGTTTAAAGCTAAAGAAAGGAAGTAGTGTAGTGTCTTGAAATGAGAAGAATTAGGGTGATAGTTTAGAAATGAAATGACAGTGATAATGGAGTTGAATATGTGTTGAAACGTTGATAATGAATGTTTATGTATGGATGCTCTGTTTTTGTGTTCATGTACCACCATAGAGTATGATTTGTTTGTGAATGATATTGAGCTGAAATGGAGGCGAGAATGAAGAGGAAATGATGAGGAACTAAGCTAGAAATGATAGACTAAGCATAAGAGATGTTAGATGTAACTTTAGAGGTTGAAAAGCTAGAAAATAGGAAGAAAATCACTGGGATTTTCAAATGTAAGCAACCCACGATCTTGGGAATGTATCCGCGATCGTGGGAATGCATAAAAGAGCTTAAACTTTCTGTTAATGAAACCCACAATCATGGGAAGTCATCCACAATCATGGGAATGGCTTTTATGTGAATTATGCTTCTTTTATATGAGGTTTGAAACAACAAATGGTTTGGTACTTTCCTATGATGCATTTAGGCTTGAATAAAGCTTGAAATGAACTTAGTTTGATGATGAATTAAGTTATTAAATATGTGATATGTTTAGGGTGATGATTGAGGATATAACTTAAGAATGGAATGATGTACATCAAGTGTTCAAATCTGGAAATTTGGAGATGTGATAAAAATGAAAGTGAACCTATGAAGGCTAATGTGGGATTCAAAGAAGATGAATGATGGGTATTAAGTAAAGATGAATGAGAAATTGGATATTATGTGATCTTATAATGCTAGAACAACTTTAGTGAATGATTGATTGAGGAAATTTAGAATAATCAAGTATAATTGAGGTATTAAACTATAAGTAAGCTAGACACGATTAAGGTTATGCATACCTGGGATTGTCATTGAGCATGCAATATACATAACATATATAAATATGTGTATGATTCATTATTAATGTGATTGTGCAAATTAGTAATGTGTAAATGTGTATGTGATGCATGATATAGAAGCGCAATTAGAGCGACAACATTCAGACATTGCCGGGACATCGAAGCAATAGCTATCTGAAGCATACTGTGAAGCATACTGTGAGCAAGCTAAATGGCCTCACATTGATTAATTATTTTGATTAAATTTTTTTATTGAATTATTATTGATATGAATGATTAAATTATGTACATTGATTGTCCGACGCGTTTGATACATGAAAATCATATTGGAAGTACTTATTGTATGTGAATTTGATAGAAATAAGTGTACTCAACATATTTGTTAAATGCCTGACTTAGGTCCGATGAGATGTGAAAGTGGCTGTGCATACTGAAACAGAGTGACTGATTGAACTTATGTGATGTGATGTATTCATTATATGATATGCATGATAAGATAAAGGCAGTTGTGACCAGAGTCACCAGTGAAAAAAGCTAAGGCTCAAAATGTGATAAGAGCCTCTAGCTCACTATATATAATGAGCCAAGTATCCATAACAGATACTAGACAGTTATTAATGAGCCTGGTATCTATAATGGATACGGGACAGTTAAAAAGGCACTCGATCATAACAATGTAATAATTGAAAATGAGTCTCATGAGCATTGCATATATATTTGATATGTATGTTTTAAATGGTTGAATAAATTGTTTAAACTGTTCTGATTGTGAATTGTGAAATAAGTGAATAAAGTGATATTTGATGCTACATGATGATTGGTGAAGTGATGTACAATATGTGTTATTACTTATCTGCAAATTAAATGTGAATTGTGAATTATTCTGTGTTTGGTATGAGTGAGCCATCGATGATGGTTAGCTCACTGAGTTCGCAAAACTCATCAAAGTTACAAAGTGGCTTTTCAAGTATGAGGAAGGAGACATAGTTTCTATGATGCTGTAGAAGAAGAATAGTTCTTGGGTTTTTGGATAAAAGAAATGGCTCAAAGGTTGGTCAACTAAGATTGAAGTGATAGATAGAGTTTTTGTATAGTTCCTTATTTATGTAGCATATTCTGTAAGAACAGTTGTAGACTCTGATAAGCTTTCGATATTATATATATGGGGATGATATATGAAATGCTAAAATGTACATTATGTTTTATCAATGAAAATGAGGAATTGAGTTTTAGATATTGAGTATTTGTGTTTTAATTATGATGCCATAATAAGTGATGTCATGCTCAATTATCTGGTAGACATACGGGCAAGTGTCGGATGGGAGTAAGGTATTACAACCTAGGTGTAACGAACCCTAAGTTATAATGAAAATATGATTTAATCTTTTGTTTAATGCAATTTTATTAGTTGAATTATTGTGATTGAATTATGCATTATATTCTTGAACTAATATATTTGAAATATTAGCCTATTATCTTATTTCATATGATTGAGATTGAGAAATCCTTTTACGTGAATAGATCTACCATAATTGGAAGGAGTGCACATAAACCTAGAGATAAGTTTACATAACTCCTCTGGATTAGCGTTAAACCTAATAGTGAAATTCATGAACAATTAATGCAATATGGGGGGTTTTAACTAGAAAGAGATTTCAGTTAATCAACTGAGTAGACTCATGAAGGAGCATCATCTTTATACATGAAACCATTTGTCCATTTTGATCAGCTAGCTGAAATTTACACAAAAGATAGAGTAATAGGAAATAGGACTCAAGGTCTAAGTAAAGAAAATATAAAAGGAAATGACAACAATATTGAAACATGTCGTAATGTGAATAATGTACAGTCAAATATTGGAAATGATAAAGAATGTGCGACTCAAAACAATTCAGCATCACCATCTGAACCTTGAAAAAGAAAGTGCAAGAAGAGCATGGATCCACTTCAGACAGAAACTTTAGAGCTATCAAATAATATAAAAAGCTTGGTTGAATCTGAACATGAATTTGCTTTTTGTTTAAATATTTGAAAAAGGCATTTACTCTTTCTATGGATATTAGTGAGAAACGAACTTAAATATTTGAAGTATTGAAAGAGGATGGAGGACTTCCATCAATGAAGTTGATTAAAGTAACAATATTGATTGGTGAAGATGATAAAAAGGTTGAGGTCTTTTTTAGTATGCCCGATGATTACAAAGTATTGTTTGCTCGAAACCTACTTGAGTCATCTTAATGATCGCATGATATTATAATATCCACTTGAGAATTTAAGATTATTTATTTAGACAATACATCATTTTGATTAATTCTTATTAGGATATGATTATCAACAATGCACATTACTTTTCTAATTTATTTAATAATTAATTTATTTTATTTCAATGATTTTATATAATAAAATAAGTTCATTATGGTTTTTAATTTTATTCTTATAAGAAAAATAATACAAAATTATTTAAAATTAATGATTTATTTAATCATTAAAAATAATTTAATTATTTATTTATTAAATATAAATTTTTATTAATTAATAATAATATAAAATATTTTAATTATTTATTTGCAAAATCAATCACATAATAATCAAACATAAGCAAAAACTTATCATTACCATTTTTAATATTTGATTTCAAACACTAGTGTAACTATTAACTTCTATAATCCCATTTTTGGTGCTTACATACCAAACACATATAATCAGTAATTTCATTCCTATTTTGATTCTCACTTTTCATTCTCATTCCCATTTTGTTATTCCTTCATTACTATTTACTAAATGAGTCCTTAAAGGTCAAAATGGAAAAAGGAGAATGAGAGTTCTTTAAAAGAAAAAACTAGTCCACTTAAAGGTAAACAGGATGTATACAATCAAAGTAAAGTAAAGGTAAAATTATTTCTTGACTCTTTTAAAATAGAGACATTAAATATTTAATTTAGATTATGATCTATTACATCTCAATGCCTAAATAAAAAGGTTATTACCATGAAAGATGATAAAGGGATGGAAAGTGAAAGTGAATTTGAAGAAAAAGAATCTATGCTGACATTTAAATATTTGGGTGATGAAGGAATTGAATAAACTATTAAGGTTAAGGTGTCACTCAAAGAGCATTAAGTCTTCAAATCAAGAAGTATGAGTTAGTAGCAGAGGGAGAATATCTTCCATAGAAGATGTTACGTTTATGATAAGGTTTATAATGCGATTATTGACTATGGAAATTATAATGACATACCTAGCTAGTACCACTCTATAAAGAAAAAGTTAAGTTTACCTATTATGAAGCATATGAAGCCACAAAAACTTTAGTGGCTTAGCGAATATGAGGAGACCAAGGTAAACAAATAGGTGTTAGTTTCTTTTCTATTAGGAGTTATAAAGATAAGGTATTGTGTGACATATACATAACATCTATGCAATCTGGACATATCCTATTAGGAAGGCTAGGACAACATGATAGAATTGTTATACATGATGCTTCAAGAATTATTATGTTCTCATGAAGGATAACACTTCAATGACTCTTGTACCTTTAACTCCTAAGTAGTTTTGTGAGAACTAGTTAAAATTGAAAAGATTGAATGAAGGAAAGAGAGATAGTGACAAAAGTTTTAAGGAAAAACAATATAGTGGAGAGAAAATCTTTTTTTTTTAAGTTAGTTCGTAAGTAAAAGGGAGTACTTAGTATACTAACTAGTATATGATTGTACCTTTATACAAAGAGGCTTCTTTCAATTTTGATAAAAGTGACAATTTGAGGTCAATTCCTTTTGAAGAGAAGGGGAATGATGCATGCATGACTAGCTAAATAGAAATCCATTATATATAGGTTTGGACTAATTATAAGAGCTAAGATTAGAGAAGATTTAGAAGAAAATTTATCATCTTTGGTCTAACATGGTCTTAGATATGACCAAACTACAACCCATGAAACTCTCAGGACTCAACTAGCAAAGAATACAATCTAAAACACGATCACATACTAGCCCGATAACTCTCAAAAAAATATGTTAAGGCACAAGCCCAAGCATGAGCATGTCCTAAACCGTGTTCATTGAAAATTAAGTTTCTATAATGAATGTGGTCATTTTTATGGCCATGACCCGAATTCATGTCTAATATTGAAGAAATATTCGTATTCAATTTTAGTTAGAATTTGACTTCTTTGTTTATTAAGCGTTGTGGTTCCTTCTTTTTTTTTTTCTTCTTTACAATTTAAACTTATAAAATAATTTTTTTATGTGATGTTCAAATACTTAAAATAAATACTTATAATGACCACGTTCATTATCCTTAGGTGAGTTTGCATTTAGTTTTACATCATCTAAAAAGTGATTCTGTATGTTACACAAAAATAATAATCGTGTCTTTTAACGTTGATATTCGTAATACTACTTTACTATTCATATATTAATTATTAAGAAACATAGAATATTATTGAATGATGTTATAATCACTTCTATCGGCATGTAATTTATACATTTATATAAATAGCATCAAGAAAATAGTTAATTGGCTAGTCATAGTATTAATTATTTTATTTCATTTTTTACCTTGTACAACATTATTTCTCTTATTTACAGAGAGAACCCAAAAATATCCAAGACTTCAATCACAAAGATACAGACGAAGCTTCATGGAATGAATGCAGGTATAACTCTCTCCATGAATTCCCAATTAGCCATATTAAATGAAAAACTGAGATCTTTTCATGATCACGACTCTGGTACGCATGTGGCAACAATATATGACGATGATATCATAGTTTAATAGGTATTTGCTGCACTAGATGCCCATTAGGAATGCTATTCGGACTAGTATCCACAATTTCCTGGGGTAATTTTGCGAAGGGCCTCGAGAGTTTTTGTTGGAGTCTGCGAGATAGGTCATACATGGTCCGGAAGTTGTGACTATCTTCTAGATTTGGAACCTGTTTTGACAAAATTAGCACGACTTGTCGGTAATTTTCTGAAAAGAGAATTTCATTTCTAAAAAGAGAACAGGTGTAAAAAAATAAAAAGTCGGTAATATACTTAAAATCTAATTAAAATATAATATCGACTCAAAAATTCGTTAGAATGATATATTTAAAATAGGATCGTAAATAATAAATAGTTATTGACAATAAAATAAATTTTAAAAAAACAAAAACTTTTACAGATATATGTAAAAGATAATTAATCTGGAATTACATTACAACAAACACTATATTTAGCGACAAAAATAAACGTCGTTAAATAATACCACATCGTCGTAAATACTAATTTGTGACGAAACAAAATCATCGCCTTAATCGTTGCTGAATTCTGATAGCAAAACAATATTTGCGACATTTCACTAAAATCGTCGCCAAAACCTTTTTTCGACACAAAAAATTCGTCGGTAAAAAATATAACCGACAAGAACAAAGAACGTTGTACATAGTATTTTGCATCGTTTCTATTTCGTAGCTAAAAGTTTTTCCTTACTAAACTGTAGTCATAGGTAATTATTTTTACTGAAGATTTTTTTGGTAGTAGAATAGTTTTAGCTACTAATTGTTTGTTGTAGGGAAATGTTTCTAAAGACGTTCCTACAAACGTGGGTAAAAGCTTTTTGTGACGATTTAGTTTTGGTAGCTAATAGTTTTTAGTGACGATTCTATTTTTTTAGCAGAATAGTTTTAGCTACAAAAACATGGTTGTAGCAAAATGTTTTTAGGGACGTCTTGTAAACGTAGGTAATAACTATTTGTGACGATTTTGTTTTAGTAGCTAATATTTTTTAGCAACAAAATTTAATTTTTAATTTAAATATTATTATAATTGTTAAAAACAAATTTATTTTAATTTATTACGATTTTTAAGACAGATTGAAATATAAAATGATTCATTTCATAATTAATGATAGTGACATATTTGTTAAATAATAATAAATTGAAATAAAATAAACATATAAAATGAAATGCATTATGTACAAAAAAATATTTACACATTATTTACAAACTAAGAGTCTTCATCTGAGTCACACTACTAACATATGCAGAATCTAGTAATTATTTAACTATTTTTTTAAGCTTGTTCACTTCTTTAATATTACGATATAACTTAGTCTTTAGTTGTTGGTTTTCCTCTCAAAGCGTCGTCATATATGCTGGTCGTGACGAAGATGCACCTATTAGCTTAGGGTCATACCTAAAACCTTTGATATAGCCCTATCTTGTACCAAGGACGTTGTTGCAAATGTCATCGACATTGGGCTCGTTCCTCTCAGACAATGACGTCTGCAACAACTCCTGCATCTTGTCCTACAATTTAAAGTACAAAATCAAGTTAAATAAAAAATTATTACTTAATATTACATACAAAAATAAGTTGTAATATTAATTTGTTTGTACTTACATAATTACATTGTGCCTCTGTAGATATCTAGCCTTGACCTTCCTTGTAATGTGTTAGCTTGTACAGTGTGATCCTATCACACTCTTGTCCTTAGAGTTGTCTTTAGCTCTATAATATGAATTTAAAAAATTATAACCAATTAGAATTTACTATATTAAGAAATAGAATAATAAATTGAAAATGTTACACTTATAAATTCTTGTCGAACGACGACAAATGATCTGGAGCTGATGTTATAAGGAGTCTTCATTTTTTCTCTGTTAACCTTGGCTTTCTCACACTTTTCCTAAATTAAGAGTAGTAGTCATGAGATGTATAAAAAAAATTAATGGAAGGAAATATGAAGAGAAAAAAACAAACCTGAACCTTCGCTAAAGCCCAATAATCACATATTTCACTCCAATTTTCTGGAGTCACCCGTTCCGAAACATGTCTCCTTGCCCCTTCATCGGAAGGGAAAGAGTGGTAATATTTATGAAGTCGACATGTGGTAATATTTATGAAGTCGACATCGGTGATCCTTCACCCTTTGTTTCAACAGTGAACTAACATTGTTTGAAACCTCAAGCGTGTCGATATCAACGATATTGAGCTTCATCTGTGAAAAACACGTATAAGTTAAATTATTATTTTTTGTAAATAAAATCGCAATACATATAGTAAAATGAATTGAAATATTACCGAAACTTTGTCCAAAGTATTTTAGAGCAAGTTGTATTCCTTCAACTGCC
>JANIIA010000004.1:24932778-24967740 GCA_027478495.1 Erythroxylum alaternifolium
GTCCACCCATCTGCCATAATAGTGCATCCCGTTGATTCCCAACTAGATTTATATGTATCCACAATTAACTGACATTCATTTTTTAAATCTTGAAGCAAAGGCACACGTAACTCATAATAAGATGGTACCTTAAATCTTGGACCTATTGCTATTGTAGAATCAATTGCTTCTTGAAAATAAGGTGAATTGAAAGCATTTAAAGGAATAAATGAATGATAGAACCATCTAGCTCATGCCCTTTTACATCTCAAAACAACATCCTTATCAACCAAAAAACTTTTTAGGCTGGGTTGAGAAGCAGGAGTAGTTCTTGGAGAAAAATAAGAATCTATGTCAATATTAGTTTTTCTTTTTCCTTTATCTAATGCTTATGGTGTTTCATCATCTCCAAAAGATATATATCATGAGCCTCTTTATTTTTCTTTTTCTTTTTTGCTTGTTGCTGTAAATATTTTCCAATCATGTCACACACATCAAGTGGCACATTTTTGCAAGAAGCAATATTACTCTTAACACCAGCAAGATGTTCTTTCATTCTAAAAATTCATCCCCCTTTAAATATTCTACCGCAAAATATACAGTTATATTGGACATATCAAATGCTTGAGTAAAAGAAAAATAATTCCATGATAGACCAGACTTACCACGAGTAGACAATGATTACATATTTTTCATTATGATTTAACCTAAAAAGTATAAAAAAATAATTAGGTATACTATTTTCAGGGCAAAAATATACAATTTAAATAATTTTCATTTATCAATTATAATAAAGAAGACCAACAGTAGCATAATGGATTAAAAAACCAACATATGTTTGCTCCATAGATTTACTACATAATTGGGTTTATACTGTATATTTGTTGTAATTCTAATACTTGATATTGTAATTTTGATCAATTAAATTTCAAGGTTTGTCTCTAATTGTTAACATATTGTAAGGGTTACTTTTCCACCACTCCAAATCGTCCAAGACAGATCACTTAAACTTCCATATAGTCAATATATTATAAATTTCTAGATCTACCTTCTTAGATGTTAGGTTACCATCTTTTTTCTTTTGATTAACCCATCTCTTTAAAAATTTAGACATAGAAGACGTTGCACTGTGCTCTTCACAAATCAAGCTTCTAAAAAAGATCTATAGGATATATCAGGATGAGACAAATTTCAGGGGATTTTACAAAGTGAACTTTCATTGAGCTCTTTATAAACCAATAAGGAGACTTGGGCTAAATTTTTTAGGGTCAAAAGCAATTTCTTAAGAACTTCATTTATTTTATGGCTTTCCATTCATTAAAGGATGAATACAATGGACATAATCTAGTTTTTTTTTGTGGAAAAGGGATAAGCCTTTGATCTACTACTGGCATTTATCGAAAGTTGACCAACTTTTGATCCAACATCATAAGAACAAAATCCAATTGGTTAAACAATAGAGTCCCAATCAATCACCACCACCACCTGATCTTCTATCCTATTCCTACCCAATTTGAACATATAATGAATAATGGATCAAATCCAAGAACAACAAGAAACAAGAATCAATTTTCAAAAAAGAAAAAGGCATGTTGAAACCATCACAAACCATACATATACATAGAAACCAATAGCAGAATGGTGACTATACCAGAAATAAACCAAGAGCTGAAACAAATCAAGAGCCTACTAGTGACTAAGATGATGCAATTTTAAATAAGAATCAAATTGAAAAAAGAAAAAGTCAAGCTGAAACCATCACAAACCATACATATACACAAAACCAATAGCATAATGATGACCATACCAGAACCAAACCAAGAGCTTAAATAAATCAAGAGCTGATTGATGACTAAGATGATACACAGAAGATCAAATACATTGCACTTTTTAAGCTTTGCTCTAGCAATTGCTCTACTTCAAATAGCCTAACTGAAATTTTGGTAGTTTTCAATATTCGTGTTCATATCAACAAACATAGTTCTAAATCAGAATATATATGACCCAACTATCAATATCAGAAATTGCTATGAAATAGAGTTCTAAATATTATAGAAATTGATATGAAATAGAGTTCTAAATATTACAGAAAACTTAAACCAATTGTTAATGTATTTCTAATTGTTACAGAAAACAAATTGATCAATAGTCAATACTACTCCTTATCTGTTAACCTTGAATAACACAAAACATGAACTCTATATAAACTTGACATCTAGATCAACATTTCAATCCAAAACCATTACAGAGATCTCATCCATGCAAGAGATGAGTCTATAGATCAAAAGCATCATGTTCCAATCGCTTGCTCTAGTTGGTGTGTGGTTATATAATCAGCTGATGCTTTCTTTTGGAGACAAAATTACCACTGCAACCTAAATCACAATAACAAAGATTGAAAGAAGATGTATATTTAATGCAATAATTCCACACTTCAGATACAAAAGAAATAGAAGTAACATTAAAAGAAATTACCACTCCAAAATATACTCCTAAAGACGGGTTATCTAGTAGTAGAAACACACAGCTTGTTAAAGAATGAAGAGCAACAGTATAATATGACCAAACAAAAAAACACAGATCAATAAGAGAAGCAATAATTTCAAGAAAGAATTAAAGATTTAAGCTCAAACAAGCATTTAAACTCAAACAAGCATCACAAAAGCATAGACCCCTTACCACAGTAGCTGCCTAAGGAAAGCCACAGTAGTTGCCCAAGGAGAGTCAACAGGGCTCGACTTTTGCATCTATGGGTTACAAGCATATATGGAGACAGTGAGGTATGGTTAAGCGAAGATGATGAAGAGAAGATAGTGAAGAGGCGAGAGACACATCGATTTCTGAATGAAATCTGAAGGGTTTAGGTTTAGGTATATTTGTCAACCGATTGAGAAAATGGGAAGGGGCGACTGGCAAGAGAGAAATCTGAACTCTCTATCATCCAATCTATGAAAATGGTGAGGGGTGATGGGTGAGAGACAGAGAGCAAAGTCTTAATCGCCAATCGCCCTCACCAATTGCAAATTCTGAAATGTTTAAGAGGCTACTGGCGAATTAGGTATTTTGTATCACGATTTGATGAAAACTGGCCGATTTTTATACTGACAAGTTTTTTGTTAAAACCAAACTTGACCACTAACAGATTCAAACTTTTTTTGGTCGGACCAACTGGTCCGATCCAGTTTTTAAAACCTTGATTATAACTAACCAGCACTTGATAAAAGAAATTCAAATGCATAATATTAGTTTATATTTTTATAGTAAATCAGTTAGTTGTAATTTAATAGGTGATGCTATTATTTTAATTAATAAAGATACTATTTATGTTTATATATTTTGTTAATTATATTTGATATTCTAATATTAAAAGTAGAAATTTTAAGATAAGTATTAAACAATTAAAATTATAATGAGATTGTGTATATATTATCCTTAAATTATTCCTAGTTGTAATTTCATAAAGATAAAATATTGATGAAATGATAAATCTAGCATATTTACTGTGTTTATTTCTTATGAAGAAAACAATTGATCTCATTAATTAAAGTGTGAAGATAACTAAACAAATGAGCTAGTGCTTATTAGAGAATAAGTTCAGTGAACTGGTTTGAACTATGAAGATCTCAAACATAATATTTTTTATATGCCTATAGATTTCTCCATTATGATAGTTGTATAATTGATCTTTAGATTTAATATTAACAATGTATCTTATATGAAAAATAATATATTTTGATGCTACTCATGACCTATTATATTTAGATAGCTTAGTTGATAGTAATTGGATATTGTATAAACTATATAGGAATAGTTAAATGAGTCATTAAAAGATTTGTCACTTTAAAATAATTAGCAAGAATGCTTCAATACTCTTGATTAGTTTTGACTTAAGGAATTCTTTGTCCAAAGTGAACTGAAATTTAGAATGGTGTTTTCAAATATTGATTATAAATTAATTATTAATTTACAATAACGAACATAATTAGATTTAAATATAGTAGACATTAATTTCATATTTCATATCTAATTAGAATATTAGATGACGAAAAGATTAAATTATACGTTATAATTATGCATGAATAGGTTGACTAAAATCATATTGACATTCACAATTTTTAAGTGGTCATCACATATTATCAGATGCCACTCTTGATTATGATAATAAATTATTTGATTAGAGAATTAAAGATAAATTAAAAGGAGTTTTAATTTCTTCAATTCTAATCATGAACAAAAAAATAATTTTATAATCATTTTCAAGGTATTAGGAACTTCATAAGTAACACATAAAAAATAGTTAAAAAAGAAAAATAATTTAAATTAAGCAAAAATTAATTTTGAAGTTTGAGAAACTTTAGAAATAAAATATAAGATATTTAATTTTTATTAAAAATATATAATTATAATTAAAGTTAAACTTTAATTATAATTACAATTTTAATTTTAATTAAAAATAAATTCTACTATCTTTTTCTGTAAATAAAAAAACATCCGGGAGCTAACGCTCATATCCTTTCTTATTAAAAATATTTGAGCTCTTTTTCTCTATTATGTGAATAATGTTGGAAGCTAGACATATGAATACCTTGTGAGTGATAATTAGAGAAAAAATTTTTTTACAAGAACCAGAAATCAGGTAAGTTTCGATGTTTATTTATTATTCATATTTTTATGTTATTTAGTTAAAGAGATTTGATCGAGAAATTGTAAAATGTTATTTTCTTGCTACATTTTTGATTCAATCACAATTTTTTTTAATAATAGTTATAGAACTTCCTTTAATTATTTAACTTAATTAAAGTTGCTTGATTGTTATTTATTTGATCAGTTTAAAAGTTTAAAAAATTAGTTTAGGGATATGCAAAACATAGGGCACAATTAACAAGGGTTTTTTTATTAAAACAAAATTGCATGTCCCTTTTAGCTTGAACCATTTGGAAAATTAAATCTTTGCTACTTGTGTTATGTTTTTGAAAAACCTTGTCGTATTTATTCATCTCTTTTAAATTTCATTGAATCGCATGCTTCGCCATACTTTGTAGTTGCTGGAATCTTGGATTATCTTTTTGACTTACAAATTAATTTTTTTTAAAAACTTAGGTGTGAGAAAACATGACGATCACTGCTAGATTGAATTTCTAGAACGATAGATTAAAGATTAAGGTAACCGATTGAATGTGACTTTGGCTTATTTGTGGTTCATATATATTTTTTGCGCGTGATGTGTCATCACTAGTGATAATGCTAGTTGCTGGTAAATCAACTTCCTCTGTTGCCACTGATAAGGGACAAAATGCCCTTAGAGGAAGAGGCAGACCTAGGAAACTACTTGCAATTGAAATAGGCACTGTCAGAACTTTTCATATTCTTAGTGTCATAAATGGTCCAATGTTATAAATTAGTGGGTATGAATGTCTTGGTTTTGTGGTAACTCATAATGTGCTTGATGGAGCACATTCATATAGGCTTTCTTGCAAATTTTTAAGGTCCCCTAAGCTTTTTTTCTCTTCTGAAAAACATATACCATTAAATTTGGAATTGAAAGCTTAGAAGAATTCCAAAAGTGTAGACTCCTCAAGCACAAACAACAATGGTTGGAGGTATTTCATTTTTCTTCTACATTTATTTTATATGCAGAATGGTTTGCTAATGTTGGACCTTACCGAAGACATCACCCATAATAGAAAACTTTGGTATGCAAGGATTTAGGTAAAGGATCCCTCATAAAGAAATCTTGTTAGCTCTTGTATATCCTTACCTACTGACTATTGTAGTTAGCTTGAGTGGTAATTACGTATTACTCGTATTATTATTATTATTATTATTATTATTATTATTATTATTATTATTATTATTAGAATATTTAGTATTCTCTTTAGTTGTGTTAATATCATTATATTATGATTATTATTGTTACTATGATTTTTACCTTTAATAATATTTTTATTTTCTTTTATCTCTATTATTTCTTTTAATATTATATATTATTTATTTATTTATTTATTTATTTTCTCTAGTATTTTTATTTCCATTTCATTATTTATTTATTTTCTTTATTTCTTTTCTATTTTTATGGTTCTTTATTTATATTTTATTAATATTCCTTTTAGAATTTTTTTTAATTTTCACTCATACATGTGGGTCATTTGGAAATAACCTTTCTACTAGCTAAGTGTAAGGCTACGTACTATTAGACCTCCCCAAACTCTGTGTCTAGCGGGATTTATAATGAGTTTTGTTATTTTTTATTTATTTTATATGTTATTCTAACGTATATTATTGTTGAATATATATGTTAGAATTGACTAACATTTGATATCAGAGCATTTTAACCTTTGCTTTGTTAGAGTTTTTGGAGAATTTCAAATTCTGAAAAAAAATTTAGATTAAAAAATTTTCAATTTAGAGTTGATTTTGGACTTTTTTTCTTTCAATTAAAGGTAGAACTCTTCTATTAAGTGTTTTGGAAGTGTTTCTACATTTGAAAAATCAAATTTTGTGGTGTTTTCTGGTCTGGTTTTGTTGAGTATCCGACGAGTCACAAATCAGGTTAGTTTGACCCGGCTAGAGGTTGAAGAAGACCTCTCACTAAATGACATCGTTTTGGATGTTTATTGAAGACAAAGGTTGTGCGGCGTTTTATAGGTTGGTGTTGTTTTAATAACAACTTCGATGCTGCATCTTTTTGTTGTCATATTAGTAATAGAGATGGTAATGGGCCAAGAAGGGGTTGATTGGCCCGTGACCTGGCCCTAGCCCAATGGGTCACTAGCTAGACTTTAATTTTTTAAAATAAAAGGCATCATTTTGTCAAAATGACATCGTTTGTAGTTTTCTGTCAGGCCACGGCCGGGTAGGGCCGAAATAGCTTCAATCAGAGCCCAGCTTTTGGCCCGATCGGCCCAACCTATCTACTACCATGGCTCGATCAATCCAGGTTGAGTCAGGCAGGCTGGACCACATTTGCCATCCCTAGTTACTAAACCAAATCTTGTGCATTTTATGACTTGTTTTGTTAAAAACATCAGATGTTGTGGCTGGGGCTCGAACTTGTTCCCTTATGGGGGCTCATGGTGAGCCTCAGGCATGTTGAAATTATATTTCTGTAAATGTTTGACATGAAGCATATTATCATATGAATTTTATGTTTATATTTTACATTGTGAATAGAATTTTAGTGAAAATGTTTTCTGATTAATTATTAGGTCTAAGCCATAGTAACCCTAATTATATAAATTATTTATATTTATATTTAATCACATAACGTGTAGAGACATTTTATTGTAGTTAATTATTTTAGTATATTAAATTTTATCCCATAGGAATTTTTATTATATTTAAATAATTAATTATGATGAAATATCAAAATATTTTCCTAATTTACCTATAGGTATTAGAAATTGGTATATAATATGATAGTTTTATCATAAAGTTTAGCATAAATTTGTTTGAATTAAAAATTTAGCCCACAGGCAATTTTTATGTCATTTGATTTATGTCTTTTAATATATGTTTTACATTGGTAATACATATAAATAGTTTGATAGCCTCAATTTATTGACAAGTGGCATGTATGTTTAAATTATGCAACTATTCAAGCTGTTTGTTTCTCTGATACAAGTTGTGAAATTCCTGAATTAAGGAGTGAAAACTATAAAATTTGGAAGGAGAGAATTCTTCTTTATCTAGGGTGGATGGACATTAATTATGCTATCCAGAAGGACAAATAACCTAAGTTAACAAAGGTTAGCATTACAACTAAAATTGCTCTTTATGAATGTTGGGAATAATCTAATAACCTAGGTGTGATGTTCATTAAAACCAAAATTTATGCTGACATTTGTGGTTCTGTACAATAGCATGGCAATGTCTGTGCTTTACTGAAGGTTGTTGATGAGTAATTTGAAACTTCAGACAAAGACACTTGTAAGCACCCTAATTATGAACTTTTCATCTACAAGGCTTACCAGTGTCTGAGGTGGGCATGAGCACATTATAAAGATGAGGGACATTACGACTTAGTTAAAGAAACTAGAGTTTGAGATGTCTGATTCTTTCCTCATGCATTACATTTTGAAAACCCTTCCACACCATACGAACCCTTTAAAATCTCTTATAATACACTTAAGGATAAGTGGTCAATAAATGAATTAATGACAATGTGTGCTCAAGAGGAAAGGAGATTGTCGATGGAACAAGGAGAGAGTTCGCATAGTACACTTCTGACTGTTTGAGGAAAGAAGAAAAATCAAGCCAATTCAAAGGAAAAAGGTCAAATACCTACCCAAGCAGACATTAAGAAGGAATCCAAGTGCTTTTTTTGTAAGAAAAAAGTACACATGAAGAAATATTATGTCAAACGTAAGGAATGACTTGAAAAGAAAAGTAATCTAATCTCACTAGTTTGGTTTGAATCTAATATGGCTGAAATCACATGGTGGATTGATTTTGGTTGTACAATCCATATTACAAATATGTTACAGGATTTGCAAAACCCAAAGAAGCTAGTGGGAAGTGAGCAGTACATCTTATCTGCAACAAGATACGTTCATGTGTGGAGGCTGTTGGGGATTGCAATTTAATTTTATGTACTGGTTTTATTTTAAAACTAGAAAAGACAATTTATATTCCCAATTTCTCTAGGAAATTAATTTTAGTTTCAAGACTTGTACCATTTGGATATTCCTTTCATTTTTTTGACAAATCTTTGAAGTTAAATTATAAATCTAAATTTGTTGTGAATGGTACATTATTTGATGTTCTTTTTTGTTTTAATTTACAAGATAATACCTGTTACAATGCAACACATGTTCATGTTGGAACGAAATGTTGTGTCATGAATGAAAATTCCTCTATATTGTGGCATCATATATTAGCAAATATCTCTATAGAAAAGGATTAAAAATTGGTGACTGACGAAGTGCTTAATACTTTAGATTTTGTTGATTTTGATACTTGTGTGGACTGTATAAAGGGAAAGCAGATCAACAAATCAAAGAAAGGTGCCAAAAAAAGTTTAGACATATTAGAAATCATACATACCGATAATTGTAGTCCATATATGGACTCATATGTTTAGAAATACTTCATCTCATTTATAGATGATTAGTCACAATATATGTATCTCTACTTGCTTTATAAAAAGGATGAACACTAAATGCTTTCAAAATGTTCAAAGTTGAAGTAAAGAAACAATAAAATAAGCAAATTAAGATCATGAGATCTGATAAAGGTGGGGAATATTATGGTAGATATACTGAAGGTGGACAAAATGCCTTTAGAGGAAGAGGCGGACCTAGGAAACTACTCGCAATTGAAATAGGCACTGTGAGAACTTTTCATCTTGGTGTTATAAATGGTCCATTGTTATAAATTAATGGGTATGAATGTCCTGATTTTGTGGTAACTCATAATGTGCTTGACGGAGCACATTCATATGGGCTTTCTTTCATATTTTTGCGATCCCCTAAGCTTCTTTTTTCTTCTAAAAAGCATACAACATCAAAATGGCAATTGAGAGCTTAGAAGAATTCCAAAAATGCAGACTCCTTTCGTTTTTCTTCTGCATTTATTTTATATGTTATTCTAACGTATATTATTGTTGAATACATATGTTAGAATTAGCTAATAGGCAGTTGAGATGGAAAAGTGCCAGTGATAATGAGAGGGAATGGAGAAAACATCAGAAACAGCAATGTAACCACCAAAACCCTAGTCTTGGAGAAGATGATAAGGCATGACCCATATGGGACAAACATGACAGGCATTTGACACAGTTGGGGCATACTGTCTCCCCATTTTTCTAATTTTTGTTTGTAATCTTTTGTTTTACTAAATTAATTTTTAATTATATTAAGTTTAAATTAGTTTGAATTCCTAATAAATCTATAAATTTTTTTATAATTTACTGAAAATTATTTTCAAAAAGGCTAATTTTTATTAAGAATTTTTTGGAATTTAGTTTTCTTTTTAATAGTTGAATTATTAAATTAAACTAGTTATTAGATCAACAATTAGAATAAAACTAAGTTTAAAAAGGTTGTCTTTCATAATTTAATTATGTTAGATATAGTTTGTATAATAAGATTATATTAATTATGATGAGATCTAAAATTTCTAAAAATTTTGAAAATTTTAAAGCTCTCAATTAATATTAAGTACATATTTAAAAAGTGATTGTTTCCTTTCATTATTCAAGAACAAAACTAGAGTTTTGTTTAATGTAAGGATTGTTGATCACACTCAAGGCCTCTTTGATCAAAATACATTTTATTTTAAATTAATAGGTTTCACTTAACAAAATTTGTAGGTTTGGATGAGCAAACCTATAATCATATGAATTTAGAGTGTAAGGTTAGGAATAATATATATGATATATTTTGGCAAAAAGTTGTTACCAAATAGATCTAAAAGTCAGATGTGATTAATAAGGTTGTTAACTATCTAATTTAAATTTGGTTAGTTTGTTGAGAAAATTCAAGATCAACTTAGTTTGAATGAGATCCTAACTTATTAGAAGACTATTTGATAATTTATAAATCGAAGCTTAAGAATTATTCTTAGGTAAGAAAAGAAACTGTATGTTCTTGGCACTACAAATCCACCAAAGCGTTGTTCAAATTCAAATAATGAAGTCTAAGAGAGATATCAGTATTGTTGGTCTTTAATGGCACCAAATAAGGGATGTGAATTATGTGATTACAAAATTTAACAATTTTTATATCTAAAGTACCCAATTAATAGCTATCAATATATAATTACTTAATGTAAATCATTTAAACAATTGAAAAATAATTTAAGAGGATAAAAAAATACAAACTGATTTATAATGATTCAGTAGATAGCCTTACTTATATACATTCTAAAGACTCTTATTATAATTCCATTATAATTCTTATTTCAAGGTGAAGAATAACTTTAGTACAATCTTTTTTAACAATTATAATCTTTTTCCAAGATGAAGAGGAACCTTAGTATGACTTGGATCACCACCAAGTATAATAATATAATGCTCCAACCAAATTTTACTACTTAAAATATGCCATTTTATCACTTAATAAATCCATAGAGGCTCACTCATATAAATATGAGACAATAATGCTCAAATAATTGAAAAAACTTAGAAATGTGTATAAAATAAAATGAAATACTTCTTAGTGATAAAAACAATAAGAAAACATATATTTATAATTTTTTAGGACCCTATTAATCACTAGAGTCAAAATCTAGTCATTACAATGGCATATTAATTGAAAGCATAGATTCACTAGCTGTTGAGACATTAATTAATCAGTATGGCATATTGATCAACTAATACATCAACTAATGTTACAAAAAACTCTTGAACACATCATATTTAACAACTGGAACTTATATTAACCGACCACTAACCCATATAGGTCGACCACTCCTTCCCTAAAAAAATGATTTTAACAAATTTAAATGCCCAAACTCAATTTTTTTAATGAATTTATAATTTAAACACTTCCTAAAATGTTGTCTAAAGAATTTTGGAAGATCAAGAGGCTTTTTTATTAAAACAAAAAGCTTTAATGCTTCTTAATGAATGAATAGACTTATATAATGAAGTAAGATGAAAGTTTTATACATTATGAGCCTTTGAGATTATCAAATTAACAAAGTAAGATTACAATACAAAATGTCAAATGGCATTGATGAATCTTGATCTTCTTTTGTTCTTTATTTATCTTCATTTTTACAATTGCAAAATTTAACTTCTATTTATCAACTTTATAAACTATCTTTTTGAGTATATTGCTTCAGTTTGTTGTTATATTGCTTTGTGTCAAAATAATAAACTCATTATTAGTAACTCTGTTTTATTATCATCAAAAGAAAAATTGAAACCTCCTTTGTTTCAATAATCTCCAATTTCTTATGATGATAATATATTTATGTTGTTAGAGAATGATAATAAAATTAATCATGCAAATAACTATTCATATAAAGATCATGATTAGCTGCCCCTTAATTCATGCATAAAATATAATCAATATCAAGAACATAATTCAATATCAAAAATAAAAAGAAATATTCAATACTAAAGAAACATCCATACATATAGATAACATAAATTTACTCAAGTATACCACATAAAGTGCAAGTAATCCAAAAATGACAAAATGATCACTCATCTTGAATTTCATCACTCCCTTCAAATCTAAAATATCTACTCTTTCTTCCCCTATTTGGAATCATAAAAAATAAATCATTTATCTAAAACAAAGCTATCCTATCGTACATTAAACTAACTTGGCTAAAAAATTAAATCTACTTTGATCAAAATTGATGACCTTTCTCAATAAAGAGTGATATTAGATATTTAAAGGATAAAAAGGTCAATCTTAATATAAGCATCCTTAACTATATCTACTTTTGCAAGTTTTGACAAAATTAGAGGTCAAAACTGTAAAAGAAATATATGCAATATCAAGCAATCAATTTCATAAAATTATGTAAGATAAAACACATATATCTCCCCCTAAAGTTTTAAAAAAATATCTTGATCTTTAAAATCCTCAAAAACCCCCCTTTTAGTTTGTTTTGTTCCCCAAGAAAAACCCTTCTATTAGATTATGGTTAAAAAATAATGACAAAATATACGCAACATGAACATTAGACGTGAACTAATCAAATGTTACTTATATAGTAATCAAACTCAACTCTTAAATTTGACCCAAGTCAATTAAATTTGATTTAAATAATAATTTAAGATAATAATAATTATTAGTTTAAATAAGATTTAATCACTTCGATTCGAGTTTAAGAGTTTGGTCAAATTTTATGTAAATAGTATTTGGTTAATCCATGTCTAATGTTTATACTGCGTAAGTTTTATCATTATTTTTAACTAAAGTCTAAGAGAAGGGGTTTTTCTGGAAAACTAAATCTAAACGGAGTTTTTCAAGAATTTAAAAGATTAGGAGGTTTTCTAAAGTTTTCTTAAACTATAAGGGAGGTCTGTGTCTTTTACCTGAGAATGTACAATTCTAAAAGCCCCAAAATTTCAAAGAAAGTGAGAATAAAATCCTCAAATTTGAAACAAATATGATACAATCACACTAGATTTCTAAAAAACTTGAATGTATAATGTAATTTATAGAAAAAACATTTAAAGAATAAATATTATAAAACTCCTAAAATTTAGGGTTTATTTAAAGAGAATCTGAGTGCTAATAATTTTGTACATAAAGTAAAAATAAATAATCAAAGATAGGGTAACTAGTTGCAATAGGGAATGGCGTTTTTCAAGGAAAAAAGTGAATTATCTAGGGTCTTGGAGAGGCATAAACAAAAGAATAAAACATGAAATAGAAGAAAGGCAAAAGAAGAGGCCTTTAAATTTTGTGTATTAATCAACCACTCATAGAGACTAGTTGACTAGTTAAAGGTTGTGATCAACCATTCACATTCACCAAATGGGCTATAATATCACTGTAACTTAATTTTATTTCCTAAAAGAGATATTCTTCAACCAATGTTGTATATTGATCGACCATTGGGGCTAAATGATTGACAATTTACAAAACCAATCATCTAACAAACTCGTAAGAGGAAACATTTTCTTTGACAAGGAGGCCTTAGTTAACCACTCGAAGACATTAGTCGACCAATTTGAGTAAGTGGACGACTATGACTTTTAGCAAATAAAGAATGAACTTATTGAAAAGAAGAAAATTTTCTTAGAAGGAGTGCCATTGACCGACCATAAAAGGATATTATTCGATCAATATGTCTAAATGGTCATATAAATTAGTGACCGAACACCTAACAAACTTATTGTAAAGTAAGGGAGGACATATTTTATGACCACTAGTTAACCATACTAAGATATTGATCTACTAGTTGACTAAATAACTTGTAAAATAGCCTTTAAACTTAAATTAAACCATCAAAATACTTAACAAATAATGGGAATATCAATAAAAAATTATAAACATGAAAGGAAACTTTAATCATATAAAATCATGTCCAGTTTTCTCCTATTAATGCCATCCATTGGTTTAGTGAAACTATATCACATTTGGTCTTGTATATCAACAAATTTTAACTCAATATCCTATTGGCATATAATCTCTAAGTTTAGTTTGACAATATATGAAATAAATGTTCAATACTTATTCATAGTGCAAACTCAAACATTCACACTAAGGATTTAAACTTAAATTGACACATAAATGTAAGATATTATATATTTCTAAATCATGAACTAATAATTATCATTTGTTGAATATTAAGTATAATATGATTTGAATGAAGACTCTTTTTCAATTTTCAAGATATTGGAAGAATATTGCCCTCACTCAGTTCAATAATTGACTCTTTTGAAGAGTCTTTGAACATTCTTGCCCTTTTTAAGGATTAATTTTTTCATATTATGCATAAACATCTATAATACTTTCTTAGACATAAGAAGGTTAGTTCATCAAGATAAAATAATAAACTATTTAAAAATAATACTTAATTCAATAACTGCCACCTCTAATACATACCATTTACTCTTTCTTTTCTAAAAGCCTTACAAAATAAGGCAATCAATATGTTTTAGGTACCTAAATGAGCTTGGTTCCTTAGTTGTTAAGACTCATTTTTTTCGACCTACACTTTCAAGGGTTTGTTTACCATTTTTGTTTGTTAAAAAAATCTATCAACATGTTAATACTTACCATAAAAATGAGATATCATGTAATGATGATGCATGAATGCATTTCTTAGTCTTATATGTGTGTATTCTTCATGAGGAATATTCATTTGGACATTTGAGGTATTAAATGTTCTTCTAGGATAATGAAATGTCCTAACATGATTATGTGCATTATACCTACTATGACTGAATATTTGATACAAGCTTCTTTGATTCCTATAAGGATGTAAGTGGATTTGCATGTTATTATAAGACTTATACCTATTCTTCCTTTAAGAGTATTCAACTCTATACCTAGATCATGATCTCATATAAGAAACCACAATGTTTGCTCTTAGAATGAGTCCTAATGAATGTGGCATATGTATGCATATGTTTAAATTTGGATGCTCTATACTCATTTGTCACATTAAGTAATGATTCTTTGCCATGTAAATATTTTCCTTTGGAAAACATGGTTTTAGAGTTGACTTTACTTCTGTGGTTATATCTTGTTATTAGAATTCTTTTGAAATCGTAACATGTTTTGTGGCTTTTCACGTCCCTTTGTAAACTTGTACATGAAGGCATCAACCTCTTTTTTTCAATGTTTTATTCTCATGCCTTAATGCATCTAAGTTATGATTGTTATTAGCCATCACATTTTTTGAATATTTAATGTTATGCAAAATTTTCATCTTTTCATTCTCATTCATACATGCATCTAACTAGTTTTATACTTTCTTGAGCTTAAAAGATAATTTCTTCCTTTTCTTACCTATGATTTCTAAACTTTTGACTAGTTTATCATATGTCAAATCACTATCACTATTACACAATTAGAGTTAGATGTTACCCCATCATTGTTCGTAGAGATAAAGCACACGTGAGCTATCTCTCCTTCTAATTGCTCATTTTTAGATTCACTTGTGTCATCCCAAGTTGATGTTTTAACTGCTTTTTTTTTCATTTTTCTCCTTCTTATAATTTCTTTCATACTTCTTATTATCTTTGAGTTAAGAACATTGTGAATTCATATGACATGATTTTCTAAATTCAAAGTAAATAATGATAGAGTATTTATATTTTAAATCACCTTTACCTTATTTGAATTCCTTTCTTTTATAGAATTATTCTTCTAGAATTCATTGAATTTTATAGTGATTAAGACAATACCTTCTTCGTCACTTTCATTAGTTGAAGTTTTCCTCTTAGCTTGATTCTTGTTTTGAGGCTTGAACAATACATTCTTTTTTTTATTGGAAACTTTGTTTCTTCATGTGCCTCATAAAGCCTTATTCCATATATAAGAAGAGATCTAATAAGTTCCTCCAATGATAGTGTTGATAGATCTTTGGCTTCTTTTATAGCCATCACTTTAGCTTCTCATATTTTTGAAAGCGACCTAAGCAACCTTCTTACCATTTCAACATTATTATAGGTCTTTCCAAGACTTTAAGAGCATTAATAATATCAATAAATCTAGCATACACGCTAGATTTGCTTTCATCATACTTTATTTGAAACAATTCATACGATGTGTTAGCATGCTCACTTTGCTCTGCTTTATTTGATTTGTTCCTTCATGTGTAATTTCTAAAGTATGTCTAATTTCATAACCTATTTCAAACATAAAGACTATATTGAATTCATTTCTTCCTAATGCACAAAATAAGAGTATGTGTCCTTATCATTAAAGGAAATCAATCTCTTATCTTGAGATTCGCATTTTTCTTTAATTTGGGAACCTTTTTGTTATCTATAATTTTCATAGTTATGAAGGGGCCACCTGAAACTATTTCCTATAGGTTTACGCTTTTGATTGTTAAGAAAAATTTCATCCTTATTTTCTAATAATGATAGCCATCTCCATCAAAGATGTAGGTTCTACTAATGCTTTATCCCTCTTGGTTAAATAATGATGATGATGCTCCTAAATATGTCATTAAGATCTTTGCTATATAATTTTGTTAGAACTGTTAGCCTGATAGACCCATTTTGATACCATTTTTTAGCTCCTAATAGCATTCAATAGTGGGTGAATTGAATGTTTACAAAATTAAAAAACATTTGTATCTAAGATACTCAATTAAAAACAATCAATATATATGTGGAGAAGTACTTAATATAAATCAATCAAAAAATTGAAAAATAATTTAAAGAGGATATGAAAGAAAGAATATAATTTAATCTATTGTAGTTTGGCAAACAACCTTTTCCTATGTTTACTCTCAAGAATCTTCTTAAAATTGAAAAATAATTTAAAGAGGATATGAAAGAAAGAATATAATTTTATTTATTGTAGTTTGGCAAACAACATTTTCCTATGTTTACTCCCAAGAATCTTCTTAAAATATCAACCTAATTCTTCTTTTATGGCTATGAATAACCTTTGTACAATCTTTATTGGCAAAGAGGAACCCTTTTACAAACATCTTCTAAGGTGAAGAGGAACCTCAATCTCACTTGGATCACTCCCAAGCATAATAATATAATGCCTCATCTACATCTTATAACTTAAAATACCTCACTTTATCACTTGACAACTCTAGATCTAAAGAGGCTCATTCACTTAAATATGAGAAAATGATACTCAAATGATTAAAAATACTTAGAAATTTGTGTGAAGTACCAAAATACTTCTTGATGTTAAAGCTAATGAGAAAACATGTATTTATAGGTTTTCGAGACCCCTACTAGTTGTTAGAGCTAAAAACTAGCTATTATAATGGTTAGTTGTAAAGCACTGGTTAACTAGTACAATATATTAGTCAACCAATGTACATTGAATACACAAATTCATTAGTCATTGAAAAATTGTTTAACTAATAGGCATATTGATCCACCAATATGACATATTGGTTGACCAATACATTGATTAATGTTATAACAAACTCTTGACACATCATATTTAATAACTTTAATCTATATTGGTTGATTGTTAAGCCATATAGGTGAAAATTCACCCTAAAAATATGATTTTAATAACTTTAAATGCTCAATCTCAAATTTTTAATGTAAAAACACTTCTCAAAGTATTCCTTAGAGAGTGTTTGAAATATCAAGAGGCTTTTCTATTAAAACCAAATGCTTCAATACCTCATAATGAATGAAAAGACTCATGCAATGAAGTAAGACGAAATGTTTATGCATAGTGAACCTTGGAGATTATCAAATTAACAAAGTGAGATTACAATTAATAATAAAATATATGTAATGACCTTGAAGATCCTCGATCTTCTTTAATTTTTTATTTTATCTTTATTTTGATGGTTACAAAATTCATTTTTTTATCAACTTCATAAACTATCTTCTTGAGTTTATGACTTCATTTTATTCTTATATTGCTTTTCATCAAAATAATAAATTCATCAGTAGTAATTATATTTTGTTATCACCCAAATATCAATTAGAACCTCTCTTAGTTGTATTGATGATGTTAAACAAGTTAAATGTATGATATTAGTAGTAAATCTCCTAAGCTTCAGAGGAAGTATGAAAATTTAAATGATCCTATTATAATTATGCATCTTAAAAATTTATTTAGTGCATGAAATAAGATGAAGAGTTATCAAACCCTCAGAGTATTATATCAATATAAGATAACAAAAGCATCTTCTAGGCATTTACATATACTGATTATGATTGGCTATATTAAAAAATTAAGTCAATTAGGTTTAGTCATAAACTATGAGTTAAGCATTGATTTGTTGTTCAAACTCTTGCTTTGAGCTATTCATAATTCATTATGAACTTTTATATGATCCAAAAGTATGTGTCATTACTTGTATTACTAAATATGCTCAAGATTGAAAAGGTATAGGTTAAGAAAGAACCCAATGATATTCTTATTGTATATTCTTTTAAGATCAAGAAAAAGTGCCCATAAAGAATAAGAAACATAAACAAAAGGCTTATGCTAAACTAAAAAAGCCAAAAAGTGCTGTCAAAAAGAAGAAAAATGATAAGGAAACATATTTTCATTGTGGAGGCAATAGATACAGGAGGAGGAATTGTAAAATTTGTCTTATGATCCTAGAAGATAAAAAGCTTAAGGAAGCTACTTCTTTAGGTATGTTTATTTTCTACTTTTGTTCCACATTTTTAGGTATTAGATATTAAATGTAGTTCTCATATTTGGAACAATGTGCATGTATTAATAAGAAGTGAATCACTGAGGAAAGGCAAAATAGAATGGCGAGTTATCAATAGAGTAAGGGTTACTACATTAGTTATAGAAACTTTTAGTTTAGCTTTACCTTCTAGCTTTGTGCTGGAAATATATAATTGTCATTCTGTTTCGGTCATTAAAATTTTTTCCATTTCTTATTATATTTTAATGGATTTATTTTGATTACTAAGAATACACATTATTCTTTTTATAAAGATGATGTATATTATAGACCTAATTTACCAATAATGGTTTCTATGAATTAGATATTACAATGTCACTTGTTAATTAAATAGAAAAAGAAAAAGAAAATTAAGTGACCAAATTCCATCTTATTTATGGGATTGTAGGCTAAGTCATATCAATGGAACTAGAATTATAAAGTTATATCAATAATGATATTTGGATCCTTTTGATTATGAATTATATGAAACTTGTGAATCTTCTTTCTTAGATAAGATGACTAAACTACCTTTAGCGGTAAGTAAGAGCATGTCGATGAGTTAGTAGAGCTTGTATATTTAGATGCATATGGCCCTATGTCTACTCACACTAGAGGTGGGTACTTATATTTTATTATATTCACATATGATCATTTAAATATGGTTATACATATTTAATAAAACAAAACTTTTAATCGTTTGAAAGGTTCAAATAATTTATACTTGAGGTTTAAAAGTAAAATGTTAAGGAGTATTAAGATACTTAGATTTTATTGAGGTGGTAAGTACATAAACCATGAGTTTCTTGATTACTTGAAAGAGAATGGGATTATATCACAATGGACTCCTTTTAGAACTCTAAAATATAATAGAATGTTTGAAAGGAGAAACCATATTTTATTTGATATAGTATGTTCTTTGATGAGTCATATAGTCCTTTATATCTCCGTTTAGGGATATTCTTTAAAATTTCTACTTACCTTCTAAATAGAGTTCCATCTAAATTGGTTGATAAGATACCATATAAGACATGAATTGGTATTGTATTAAGTTTTCAAGCCTAAAGATCTAGGGATATGATGCTTATATGAAGCATGAAACATCTAGTAAGCTTCAAGTTAAGTCAAATAAATACAAATTTGTTCAACATCTAAAAGAGTATATCAAATATCAATTTTACTATCCTTTTAAGCAAAAGGTATTTATCTCAAAATATGTTATATTTATAAAAAGATAATTTATTCTTAGCAAAAGTAACATAGGTGAGGTAAAACTTAGAGAAGTTCAAGAACCACAAATTCACATCCAGATGGCACAAAAAACTTAAGCTGATACATATGATGTACAACTAAGAGTTAAAAAGACATATAGTTTATGGCACACTAATAAGATATGTCTTCCCTTCACTAGATTAAATCTATATATTAATGAAGGGAAAGAAAATGAATAAATCATAGATGGTGAGCCTACTACTTTTAAAGAAGCGATTTCTAACATTGATTCTTTAAAGTAGTATAAAGATATGAGATTTGAAATTGAATATATGTACACTAACCAAGTATGGTTTTTAGTGGAGGCTCTCAACGGTATTATACCCATTAGTTGCAAGTAGGTTTTTAAGAGAAAAACTAACATGTATAGTAATGTACACATATATAAAGCAAAGCTAGTGGCTAAAGGATATAAACAAAACTAAGGAGCTAATTTTGATAAAACTTTTTCAACAATAGATATGCTCATATTTTTAAGGATGTCAGTGGCTATAGTTGCATAACATGAATATGAAAGATGGAAAATATATGTAAAAATAATATTTCTCAATTGAAACTTGCTTAAGAATGTGTGTACGACATAACCTGAAAGTTTTAAATCTACGAGGTTTCCTAATCAAGTTTATAAATTGTAAAAATCTATTTATGGACTTAAGCAAGGGTCAAAGAATTGGAACATTCATTTTAATGAGACAATTAAAAAGTTTGATTTTATAAAAAATTTGGCTGAAACTTGTGCCTATAAAAAGGTTAGTAAAAGTGTAGTCATCTTATTTCTATATATAGATGTTATGCTACTGATTAGAAATGATATACCAATGTTCCAATCTATAAAGGTTTCGTTATGTAATAACTTCTCCATGAAAGCTTTGGGAGAAGCAGCCTATATTCTTGGAATAATATAGAGATAAATCAAATAGGTTAATTAGCTTATCCCAGTTTGTGTATATAAAAAAATGTTCAAGAGGTTTAGCATGGAGAATTTCGAAAGGGATTCTTACTTATATTACATGATATTTCTCTTTCATAGAGGATATGTCTAAAGATACAGAAATAGAGAGATAAAGTAAGTTATGTTCCATATGCTTTGACCATTGGATCGATCATGTATGTGATACTATATACTAGATTAGATATCTCTTATACCAAGCTAATCCTAGTGATGGCTATTGGATAGTTAAAGATGTTTTTATTAGTCTACAGAGGAGTTAAACTGAAAGTTTAGGAGTATTTGAATGATAACGTATGACAATCTAAGTACATCTTTTAAATGGTGGTATGGTAAATTCGAAAAGTTTTAAACAACTAACCATCATTGATTATACAATTGAGGTAAATTACATTTTAGTGTTAGAGTAAAAAAGGAAGCAGTTTGGATCAAAAAGTTTATCACCAAACAGGGAGTAGTTTCTAGCATTATTGAGTCAATAGTATTATACTTAACAACAGTGCCATTATACAAGTAAAGGAATCACGCTCTCATCAACAATCCAAACAAGTTCTCAAAAAGTTTCATTTGATTAAAGAGACAGTGGTGCAAAACGAGATTGCATTAGAGTGAGTTCCTACTAAAGAGAATTTTATAGATCCTCTCACTTAACCTTTATCTTTAAAGATACATGATCAATATATGGATGGTTATCATATTAGTTATATAGGTGTCATTGGCTTTAGATTAAGTAAGATATTGTGGGCTTATGCCTTTGTAGCCAACCAATTAGTTGCAATTTAATGTATGACATTATTATTTGAATTAATAAAGGGACCTTTATCTTAATGTATTTTATGATTATATTTTATATTTTAATACAAAGGTAAAATCTCTATAGTAATAATTGTGCAATCAAATTATTATGAGATCATAATTATAAGATTTAATTTGCATCTACATATTACTCCTAAATTATTTTTAGTTGTAGTTTCATCAAGACGGGACATTGATGGAATAACAAAACTAGCATACATTATATTTCTTTCTTATGAAAAAGTAATTAATTTTATAAATTAAAGTATAGATATACTTGAAAAAATGTATAGGTGCTTATTAAAAAATAAGTTCACTAAACTAACCTATTTATGAGAATCCTAAATAGAACATTACCTATATGTCTATAGATTTCCTTATTATGATAATTGTATAATTAATCCTTACATTTGATTACTAAAGTATCTCATATAGAACATTACCTATATGTCTATAGATTTCCTTGTTATGATAATTGTATAATTAATCCTTAGATTTGAGATTACTAAAGTATCTCATATGAGAATTAATATATTTTGATATTACTTATGACTAATTTTATTTATCGTTAGTGCTTGGATATAGTATAAACTATATAGATAAAGTTAAGAAAATAAATAAAGGATTAGTCACTCTAAAGTAATTAGCAAGAATATTTCATTGTTATTAATTGGTAGAAATTTAAGAAATTTTCTAGTCCAAGTAAATTGAAATTTGAAAAGATGTTTTTAAATATCAATTATAAATGAATTACTAATTAGCAAAAATAAACATCATCATCATCATCACCCAGTCCAAAATCCCACAACAAAAGCAGGGTTTGAGGAGGTCTGATAGTATGCACCCCCTATATAGTAGAGAGGTTATTTCTAGTAGACCCACATGTAAATGCGATAATGAAAAAGTGATGAAAAAAATAAAAAAATAAAAATGAATATGTTAAAAGATGAGTTAAGTGAAAGAACCAAAGAGTATACCTGATATGGAGCCCAGATCTGCTAATACCTGATAAGCTGCAAAGAACAGCTCTGCTTGTCTCTAGTTGGGCTAGGAGTCCTTACGCTGAAACCCTGTGTGTATGACAATCTTGCAATTTCCGACATCCTTGCTGGGCCTTTCCCTACACCTGTGCTAAAAAGACAAGTAGTATGACAGAACTACTTGTCCACTACTCGTAACTAGAAAAGGCAGATTGAACTTCCTACGTGGTAAATACGTTATGCAACCGTTACTGTAAATAGCTCCTAATAAACTTAGTCGACTATTTTGATGTACTTTAAAGGGTTTCCTTTACCATTATCCTATCATGCCAGAATCTTCTATTTCTGACCACTTCCTCAGTAAGGGCCAACTCTCTCATATCTTTCTTGACCACTTCCCTCTAGTTTTTGTATGGCCTTTCTTTTCTTCTCTTGTAGTCACTAAGAATTATTTGCTCACAGTATCGTACTAGAGCATCAGAGTGCCTCCTGCTCACATGCTCAAACCACCTAAGCTTAGTCTCTCTTATCTTGTCAGCAATACTAGCCACTTTTAGTCTGTCTCTCACCACACAATTCTGGACCTTATCTCTTCTGATAATATCACACATCCACCGAAGCATACGCATCTCTGCTACTAACAACTATCTTGTATGTCGACGGTTGGTAGGCCAACATTATGCCCAATATAACATGGTTGGCTGAATCACCATTTTATAAAACTTCCCTTTAAGCTTTAAAGGAATCTTTTTATCACATAAGACCCTTGATGTACTTCGCCACTTGCCTCACTCAGATCTGATACTATGGACTATATCAGCATCAATATTACCATCTCTTTGGATGATGAACCCGAGGTATTTAAATCTCAATTTTTTTGGAATGACGTCAGTACCAATTGCTACCACTACCTAATGGACCATCTGGCTTCCTAAAAAGTTGCATTCTAAATACTCCATCTTAATCCTACTCATTCTAAAACCTTTTGAGTCTAACATTTCTCTCTAACATTCTAACTTGAAATCGATCCCTGCCTTAGTCTCATCTACTAAGACAATCAGCAAATAATATACACTAAGGTACCTCTCGTTGAATATGTTTGGTAAACTCATCTAACACTAATGTGAATAGAAAAAGGCTTAAAGTGGAGCCTTGATGTAGACCAATACCAATAGAAAATGCTTTCTTGTCACCCTATATTGCCCTTACGTTAGTCAATGCTCCTTCATACATATCTCTAATTACGCGTATATAGGTCATAGGAATTCCCTTTACCTCCAAACATCTCCATAAGATTTCCCTAGGAACCCTATCATACGCCTTCTCCAAATCAATAAAAATAATATGTAAATCTCGTTTTTGTTCCTTGTAGCATTCCATTAGCCTACAGAGTAGATGTATTACTTTTTTCGTGGACCTACCAGGAATAAATCCAAATTGGATGGCTGATATAGAAACAGCTCTTCGGACTCTCTTTTCAATTACTGTCTCCCATAGCTTCATGGTATGACTTATTAATTTGACGCCTCTATAGTTGTGACAATGTTGGATGTCCCCTTTGGCTTTGTATAATGGGATCAACCTACTCAATCTCCATTCATTTGACATTTTGGTTGAGTCTAGGATCACATTAAAAAGATGAACTAATCACTCAATACTGACAATTCCTACTCGCTTCCATACCTCTATGGGGATCTCATCCGGCCCTACTGCCCTTCTGCTCCCCATCTCTCTCAAACCTTTGTAATTTTTACCCTTGTGACCCTTTCACATTAGGACCAGTTAGGAAAAAGTTCCGACATGGAGGGTGTTCGCCTAACTCTATGTTGACCAAGAAACATGATTGGATTTAAATAGAAAAAACACTAATTTCATACTCTATATCCATTTAGAGCATTGAGTAATAAAAACATTAAATTATACATTATAAATTGTACATAGATAGGTTAAGTCAAATCATATTAACATTCATAACATTTAAGTGGTCATGACATATTATTATATGTCAATCTTGATATATGATTATAAATTGTTTAATTAAATAACTAAAGATAAATTAAAAATATTTTTAATTTATGTAATTATAATTATAATTTACAATCATTACCAATATAGTATAAACTTGATGGGTCACACGTGAAAAGCAGTTAAAAAAGAAAAAAATTAATTTAAATTATGAAAATTTTAGGAATCAAATATGAGATATTTAATTTTATTAAAATTTAATTATAAATATAATTAGAGTTAGACTTTAATTATAATTAGTAATTTATTTATAATTAGAAAGGAACCTAGTTTCTTTTTTATAAATAGGAAAAATACATTATGCAACTTTTCCTCTTCTCTCTTCCTCTAAAAATATTTGAATTTTTTTCCTTTACTATGTTAATACCACTAGAGGTTGAAAATGTGAAAACTTATGATTGACAATCTAAGAAGAAAATTTTAGTAACAATCTAAACTTAAGTACATTTTAATTTTTATTTATAATTCGTATTTTCAAATTATTTAAATAAAGAAATTTGATTAGAAAATTATAAAAACTATCTTATTGGACTAATAATTTATTGATGGTTAATTTTTCAACACAATCACAGTAACTCAACTCATTGAAGCCAAGAAAATTCGTGATCTAGCCTAAGGACATCAAGCAACTAGTCCTCCTATATTTTCCTCTAAAAATATTTGAGTTTTTTTCTTTACTATGTGAATATTGCTAGAGGTTGAACATGTGACTAACTTGCAATTGACAATTTGGCAAGAAAATTTTTGTAACAATCTAAAATAGTTACAACTTAATTTTTATTTATAGTTTGTATTTTTAAATTATTTAATTAGAGAAAATTGATTAGAAATATATTTTTTGTTATAGTCATAATTTAATCACGATTAATTTTTCAACACATTCACAATTTTAAAAGGAGTAGATCAACTAATTGAAGGCAAGAGAACTCAATCATTTAGCCTGAAGACATTAGGCAACTAGTACTCGCATCTTCTACTCTAAAAATATTTGAGCATTTTTTTACTATATGAATATTGCTAGATTTTGAATATGTAAATAACTTGTGATTGATAATTTAAGAAGAAAATTTCTATAATAGTCTAAAATTAAATATGTTTTATTTTTTAAATCATTTAGTTAAAATTTTGATTACAAAATTATTAAAAAATGTAATTATAGTCAACTAATTAAAGCTAAGAGAAGTCAATCATCTAGTTTGAAGACTTGTGATTATTAAAGCCAAGAGATTTCAAAGATCGAGCCGCGAGATTTTGCCAGGGAAAAGCGTTCCATTAGATACCAGGTTCGTAAAAGTTGTGGATAAAAGAATGTGCATTTCTTTATCTACAATCAACAGTTTGATGGGCATTTGCAATCGCAACCTACAATCTAGGCCCTGCCTTGCTGAAATAGCAATGGATGCTAGAAAAAAGAGAAAAACTTGTCTTCTTTTAAATCTCATCCACATTTTGAGGTTTCGGCCATATATATCAACTGATCAATAGGTGTTAATCCTCGACTTTCATGGCAGGTGCAAAGTATTAATGAGGTATAGATATGTTTCTACGTCATGTAATCGATCGACTCCGATTTAATACATGGGTCATGGCCTCCTTTAGCAGAGAAATGTATGCATTTGAATTTTACCTTATCTTTGTTGAAAGTTTTACAATTAAGTAAACATGACTTTCTGTCTTCAAAAGTGGCAAAACATACGAGATGCTTTGGGAAAGCAAATGGATGCTTTTATTGGACAACTAAATATTGATTTAAATCTTATTAAGTCTAGTTTTAAATAGTGCGAATTTCAAGTTTATTGGAGGTTTCCAAAGAAAGTTATTGTTTTTTCATTAAAGGTTGTTCAACTGAATTTTTTGCTATTTTTTTGATTACTAGTTAAAATTTAACCTATAAAAGGACTTGTAATAAGATTCTATGTGATTGAGATAAGAACTTATAAGATAGAAATAAAAGCTTTTCAATTATCTTCTTTTCTTCTTCCTTTATAGCTTCCAACAAATTGGCATAGGAGCTTTGTTCAAATGACAACCAAAACAAATATCACCTTCTAATGCCCACAACTTACCAAAATAAACTATGATCGATGGGCGCTACATATGAAGGCTATAGTTGGGTCTCATTGCTTATGGGACCTTATCAAGAAGGGATATGATGATTTTGAAGACAAAGATAGTGCAACCGTGGCTGAACTAGAAGGTTGGTAGCAAAAAAAAAAGAGAGATCAAAGTGCATTCTCAATTATTAGTCAAGGGATAGATGATGACATGTTCGAGAAGATAGCCGATGCGATAGTAGCCAAGGATGTTTGGGAAGTTTTAAATACTTTCATGGTCGAAGTTGATAGGATGAAGAAGGTGCGACTCCAAACTCTAAGTGTTGAGTTTGAGTCAATTTCGATGAAGGAGAATGAGTCCATCGCAGATTATTTTACTTGAGTATTAGTAGTGGTAAATCAAATGAAGCGGGCCAATAAAAAGATAGATGATTTATAAGTTATAGAGAAGATTTTGTGCTCTCTTAATATGAAGTTCAATTATGTGGTAGTGGCAACTGAGGAATACAAGTACATAAAGTCCATGACCATCGATAAGTTAAATGTATCGTTGTTAGCTTATGAAGAAAGAATGAAAAGAACCCAATAAGAACTAGTAGAGCAAGTTTTACAAACAAAAATTTCCTTTAATTATAAGGGAAATGAAAAAGGAGGAAGAGGTTGAGGTCATGGTAAAGGCCGGGCTTATATCATGGTCGCAGTCAAGATAAAGGCAAACAAAATTCAGTTCATGACTATGGAAGCAGGAGTTTTCAAAGAGGCTATAAACGAGGAAGAAATAATTAATAATTGGAGAGAAGATAAAAGCCGAGTAAAATGCTATGCATGTGGGAAGAATGGTCATTATTATTAGGAATGTCAAACTAAGAATTGTGATGAGGAGATGAACTTTATTAAGCATAAGGAGGTAAAAGGTAATACTCTTTTGTTTTCTTAAAAAGATGGCTCTATAGAAAAAGATGTCACATGATATCTTAATAATGGCACAAGCAACCACATGATAGGAGACAAAAACAACTTTGTAGAGTTGGATACAAAGTGATCGAGAATGTTCATTTTGGAGATGATAGAAAGGTAGAGATTAAGGAAAAGGCTCATTGATTTTGGCCACAAAAGGTGAAGGCTATAAACTTCTCCACAATATCTTCTGCATCCCAAAATAGAAGAGCAATATTTTGAGCATTACCCAACTTTTAGATAGTGGAAAGTGAAAATGGAGAATAATTATTTGTGGCTTTGAAATAAAGATGATAGACTTATTGCTAAAGTTTCTATGACAAAGAAACGAATGTTCTTATGAAATGTGAAAATAGTGGAAGCGAAGTGATTACAAACTTTTGTCAAGGATCTTTCATGGATTTGGCATATGAGATTCAGACACCTTTGAAAGGTTGAAAATGCTAAAAGCAAAAATATTATGGAAGGAGTTCCTAAAATCAACCTCCCGAATCAATTGTGTGAGGCATGTCTATTTGAAAAATATGTAAGAAAGAGCTTTCTAAAGGTGTCACTTTCGCAAGCAACCAAGCCTATACAACTTGGCTTTCGGATGTGTATGGTCCTATCAAACCACAATCTTTTAGTAAATGCTCAAATTTTGTGCCCTTCATTGATGATTACACGAGAAAGACGTGGATCTATTTTTTTAAGAACAAGATTGAAGTTTTTCAGACTTCTAAAAAATTTAAGCTTCTTGTTGAAAAAGAAAGTGGGCATGAAATTAAAGCTCTAAAAACTGATAGAGGTGGAGAGTTCACTTTTAACGAATTCAATATTTTTTATGAGGAAAATGGTATTCGACATCCTATGACGGTCTTAAGAGCACCACAACAAAATAGAGTTGTAGGGAGAAAGAAAAGGACAATACTTAATATGGCCAGGACGATGTTGAAAAGTAAGAATATGCCAAAGGAGTTTTGGGCCAAGGTAGTTGCATTTGCGCTTTACCTCTTGAATCGTTCACCTATAAAGAGTTTGGAGACAATAACCCTACAAGAAGCATGGAATAGATGGAAGATAAATGTGCGACATTTAATAGTTTGTGGATCTATTGGTTATATTCATGTATCTGAATAAGAAAAGGACAAATTTTGATGATAGGAGCAAGAAGATGGTGTTTATTAGCTATGTCGAGAACTTTAAAAGGTACAAATGCTTTGACCCCATTTATAAGAAAGTTGTGATTAGTAGAGGCATGGAGTATGAGAAAGATGCTTAATGGGATTTAAGTGTTCAAGAAGAAGAGATATATAGTTTTCTTCCATATTTGGGAGAAGATGACAATGAGGACCACGAAACTGAAGCTAGGAGTCAAATCCTTCAACACCTTTCTTGTAGTATCCCGACTCTCAAATTGTTAAAGGATCTAAAGTTTTAGACTATTAAGTCACAAGAGTGGCATCATATAGAATGAATATGGTACATTTATGACATGATTTTATGATTGCATTCAAATGCATAATATTAGCATACACAGATGAATTATGAGTTAGACAAATTGTATTCAATTGACATATTCCAGGGTATGAAACTAAAATAAATGTGCATTTCTAATGTCTTGTACTTTGGTTTACCAATGACAAGAACTAACAGATTATAATTAGTAACTTGAAATTAATTGTTACAATTGGGAAAGTGATGAATTAATATGTACATTTAGACTAGGAAAAATGTCAGGTGGTAAGACAAGTTGACATATGGTAGTAGAAATAAGTGACACGTGGCAGTATGATTGAGTGACAAATGACTTAGAGATTGAGTGACAAATGAACTAAGTATTTAAGTAACAATTGGCAGCTTAAGTAGAAGACATGTAGCGTGTATCCTTACTTGACAAGTGTTATGACAAGTATCATAACACTCACCATACACCTACTCCATGACACCCACATACATGGAAAAACATTTTCTCTTTCATTTTTGTTACATGCTGTCTTCTTCTTCCTTCTCTCATTTTCAACACTCACACCCAACCCTCACAACTTTGAGTTTGTTAAAATTCTACACTTTGCCACTCCAATATTTTGTTGTCTTCATCTTGTTGCTAAAATCTAACCTATTCCATCTTGAATTTGTGATGATCTTACAAGCTTGGTGGGTTAGGTTAACTTAATAAATTGAGGAGGCTTTTGAGCTAAACAAGTAAGTAAAGTGTTGTTCTTTACTTTGATAGAAAGATTATGATGATGGATTGTATATGATGTCGATGATGAGGTGTGCTGGAATTAGATGAATAAATGGATACAATCATGTTATGTTTTTGAGTGCATGATAAACAATATTTTATGAGTTATTGTACAAATGATTTTGAGTTGGGATTGAGGTCAAATTGATGAGAAATTCAAGTATAAGTATTGAACTATTAAGAAGATATTTAGCATTTAGTATGAAAGTATTAAAAATCTGGAGCAATTGAAGGAAAATGGAGGGTGAACACTTGGTTCACTCATCCCACGACCGTAGGAAGGTCCTCTATGCTCATGGGCAATGCTTTCAACAAAAACAAAGTCTATTTTGTGTAATTGTTGAAATAAATAAGGATAAGTTATTTACTTTGGTGCATTTGGACTTGATTGAGGCTTGAAATGTTCCTAGTTTGATGTTGGACTAATTTGTTAAGGGTTTGATCGGTTTGGTTTGTTAATTGATGTTAAAACTTAAGGAATGGATTCTTTTGATATCAATGTATATAAATTTAGAGTTAAGAATTGTTAAAGGAATAAAGGTGTTTTTCGGAATACAATTGTGATCCAAAGGATATGAATAAGGTGTATTAGGTATGAATGAATGAGAATGAAGATATTGCGTGATTATTTAATGCTAGAAAAGGATTGGTGAATGTATGATTGATGAATTTAAAATAATCAAGTTTCTTTGAGTTATAAACCTAATTGCAAACTAGTTATATCCAAGTTATGATGGATGAATGGTTAAGATATATGATTTAAGGATACATACCTGGGAAAGTCAATTGAGCATGCATTGAGAATGAAACATATACATATGCATGATTGAATAATTATATGATTGATCAGCTTAGTAATTTGTAAAATATGTATGTATTGCATGACTAAAGAAGCACAAGTCGAACGTCAAACATTGTTAAGTCAGTAATAGCTTATCTGGAGCGTATTGTGAGTTAACCTACATGTTTTTCTCACTATGATTGATTTGTTTCTATTTAAATTTCAGTTATTGAATTGTTATTGGTATGATTATGATAATTTCATACATAAATGGTCCGAGGAGTTTGATATTAGGGATTGTATTAGAAGTGCTTTCTAATTGCATGTGAATATGGAAAATGTGTACTCAATTAAGAGTTGAATGTTGAATTTAGATCTGATGAATGTGATAAATGACTGTGCATATTGAATGAAAGTTATGGGAAGGAATATGAAATGTGTGAGCAATTGAATGTGAATTGCCGAATGTAGATTCGATGAATTTGATACATATGACAGAAGCACACAGGAATGAAAGGTAATGAAACATGGCATATGAATGATGCATCAAATTGTTATGCATGATCAGATAAAGGATTTGTGACCGGAGTGACCAGTGTGAAAAAGAGCTTAAACCTAAAAAATGTGCACAAAGAGCCACAAGCTCAGTTATTAATGAGTCCGGTATCCACAATAGGTACGAGACAATAAATGAAATGAGCCCGGTATTCACAACAAATACAGGACAGTAAATAGGCACTCAGTCATAACAAAGTAAAAATAAATACAGTCATATATGCATGTGTATATGAAAACTTATATTTATCATTTGATTGAATTGAGATAAATTATTGAATTGTTTGAGATACAATTTAGTAGTAATTGAGGATGTATTGTGATATGAAATGTCAGTTTACCTGATATACATATGAAAGTATGATAAACTTGATGTACTTGATAATTTATGATGAATTGTGATGTGAAATTCAATACTGGATGATATATAAGACGTGTTGAATTGGGATTTGAGTTGTCTCTATATATCTGACTTGAGCGAATACATCGATGAAGGCTCACTCACTGAGTTCACAAACTCATCAAAAATATAATGTTGATTTTCAAGTTTAGAGGAGATCTAGTTAGACTAATTGGAGTATAGCTACTGTAATTGGACATAAGTTAGTGACCGGGATCAGTTGTACTTGTAAATGTCTTCAATTATTTTGTATCAAGAATTGTATTTCTTAACTGTTGTATAATATCTGTGTAATTGTGAAGTGCAAGGACTATTATGACTGTATATGTTTGTAAATGAAATGGGTCAAATGAATTTTTGGAACTCTTAATATGTGTTTGATGTTTGAAAATGTGCAATAAGTTGTTTTGATCATCTCAACGTGCCATCCTCGTTGAATATGTTCTCGAATAATCATTGATATGTTCAGGCATGTGCTCTATAAGAGTGGTATGTTACAATTTTGGTATCAGAGCCCAAGTTTAGCATCATATATGGGCATTCATCATAATCTATGTCAAGGTACATGCATCTTAAACATGTCATAGCGTGCAGTGGCAACTGATTCCTAGTCTTAGTTGCATTTAAATAAGTCACATGCATGAACATTTGTTAAAAGTCTGAACTGTTAGAAATAATGAGAAGAATGATGTTCTGTCATAGTGTGAGATAATGAAAGTTTGTTGATATCTTAAAATAAGAGATACTAAATGGTTCGATATGTTAAACATAGACATAATGTATTTGTATTTGTATTTGTATTTGTGGTTATATCATCAAATATGATATCAGTATTGTGTTATGGTTGTTTATCTTTAAATTGATATGGATGTGAATACATTTTCAAGGATTGACTAACAAAAAAGAGAGATACAGGTAAAAATGACAAAATTTAAGGTGTACAAGCAAAGTTGGAAGAAACCAAAATTTACTATGACCTTGAGAGGTTGAACTTGGAACTAGAATGGTTGTTTAATTATCATGTTAAGAATTTATGCTTTAGTATACGGTTATATCAGTGGATTTTAGATCAGAATTTCATGATGGTTATGTATCTTATATTTCTGAATTGATTAAAAATATACGTATGTAAGATGAAATAAATGATAACTAGAAGATGAAATAAATGATAGCGATATATATAGAAGCCTTCAAAGTTAAGTTGATTAGTTATTATGAATGCATATCCAATAGTGTGGTTACCTTGGAAATGATGTTATGGAACACATATGTATTACATGCTTGGATATGGTACAGGGAGTGATATAAGACATATTGAATGCTCTTAAGTCTTAGCCCCCATAGTTAAAATTCCGAGATGACTCAGAATAGTGCAATGGAAGTATGGATTTATGTGGATGTATTGAAATGGTAACTACTAAGGAGAAGTAACTTTTGTATAGTCATAAAATACTTAAATGTTATCTATAATCAATTGAGATCAAGGTATCATCAGCTTCAAATATTAATTGGTGACTTTTTGAAAATAAATCTCTAGATAAATTGTAATGGTCTTGATGGTACAAACAAAAGCATAAGAGTAAATATGCACGCCTATTGCTTCACCGAGCTTTAGTATATTGAACATGCTAATCATGTAAGATATGATAGTAATTGATTTTGTTGAAGCATTTGAATGGCTGGAAAGTAACGATGAGCATAGGTGACTGAGAAAGATTTCGTGAACAATACAAGTAAATTTGGAGAGAAATGTTTTTATAAAGACTTTCACCAAACATATAGATCAAACATTCTATTTCTTAGAATAAACGAATATTAAACGAATTCCAAGTGAATATTGGATTCGGATAGACATGAGACTCAGGCATGCGAAGCTGAATATACTATAGAGAGTGCATGTATTTTGTTTGTTGTAAAGTATCCAAACCACGTTATTTGGGTTCTTGAATTTGAGATGACACTATTGTTATTGCTAGAGGAACTTCGGTCCACAATGTATTCTATATTGGTATGTTCAGGAGGTATAAGTTAGATTCGATGTATGTGTTACTAGCTCAAGAAGTTAAAATTGCAAATAATTTGAATTATGTGGAGAAACCAGTAAGAATGGTCAAACATTAAGATAAGTTGTTGAAGAATTTGAGGAATCGAATGATTGGAGAAAATCATTCAAGAGAAGAAGTCAATAGGGAGATTGAGAATAACATGAGACAACATTACCCCATCTGTGGAATCAGTTAGTTAAGAATTTCAAAGAAGAAATATCTTAAAGGAGGGAGAATTTTAGTATCCTATTTCTCAAATTGTTGAAGGATTTAAAGTGTTAGACTGTTGAGTCGCATAAGTGGCATCATATAGGATGAATTTGATATATTTATGACATGATTTTATGATTGTATTCAAATGCATAATAATAGCATATACATATGAATTGTGAGTTAGACAAATTGCACTCAATTGGCATATTCCAGGGTATGAAACTAAAATGAATGTGCATTTCTAATGTCTTGTACTTTGGTTTACCAATGATAAGAATTGACAGATTATAATTAGTAACTTAGAATTAATTGTTACAATTGTCCAAGTGATGAATTAATATGTACATTTAGCCTAGGAAAATGTCAAGTGGTAAGACAAGTTGACACATGGCAATAGAAATAAGTGACACGTGGCAGTAGGATTGAGTGACAAATGGACTAAGTATTTAAGTGACAATTGGTAGCTTAAGTAGAAGACATGTAGCATGTATCCTTACTTGACAAGTGTTACGACAAGTGTCATAACACTCACCATACACCTACCCCATGACACCCATATACATGGAAAAACATTTTCTCTTTCATTTTTTTTACATGCTATCTTCTTCTTCCTTCTCTCATTTTCAACACTCACACCCAACCCTCACAACTTTGAGTTTGTTAAAATTCTACACTTTGCCACTCCAATATTTTGTTGTCTTCATCTTGTTGCTAAAATCTAACCTATTCCATCTTGAATTTGTGATGATCTTACAAGCTTGGTGGGTTAGGTTAACTTAATAAATTGAGGAGGCTTTTGAGCTAAACAAGTAAGTAAAGTGTTGTTCTTTACTTTGATAGAAAGATTATGATGATGGATTGTATATGATGTCGATGATGAGGTGTGCTGGAATTAGATGAATAAATGGATACAATCATGTTATGTTTTTGAGTGCATGATAAACAATATTTTATGAGTTATTGTACAAATGATT
>JANIIA010000004.1:24967840-24981320 GCA_027478495.1 Erythroxylum alaternifolium
TATTATTTATTATATAATGAAAATTGAAATTATAATATTTTAAATACTTTGTATTGTTTTTAATTTTATATTTGTATGATGATTGTCTTTTTTCTTAAAAATTGTAATTATTAATTTATTATTTATATGTGAAATATCTGAAAATTATTGTTATTTCATTTTAACTATGAATATTATTTATTATTATGATTTTTGGAGTTAGGTTTAAAAATATATAGTACAACTGTAAAATATGACAATGGATTATTTTGCAAATTTAAAAAAAATTCAGGGACTATTTTATAAATTTAAAAAATTATCCGAAACAGTACCCGATATTGACCGGTACCGGTACAATACCGTACTAATATCCAATCCGATATCGAGTCCAGTACGGTATTCGCAACATTTATTATAACATATGTAAAACTAATATCAAAAATACATATTAAAACATATAAAAAATATCAAATAATATTATATAAATCTCAAAATAAACATAGAGATGTGTTTGTGGGTATCGTGAAAATTATGTATAAAACATAAGGATAAAAGGGACTAAATAATAGGCTTATTAATTGATCTGAAAAATTTACGTGAAAAAGTATTTTTTTTTAGAAGCTCCAAATTTGAGCTTCTTAAAAAGCTGTATTTTAACTACCAAAAAAACTATATCTATTAAAAAAGTGTTTTTTCATTTTATAGACAAACACTAATTTTTCTTTAAAAAAATACTTATTTACTCGTAAAAAGCTTAACCAAACAAGCAATTAGCCTATAAAGAGAGACTTGTAATAGGATTCTATGTGATTGAGATAAGAAGTTGAAAGATAGAAGTATAAGTTTTTCAGTTATCTTCTTTTCTTCTTCCTCTATGGCTTCCAACAATCTTTAATTGCTTCAAGTGTCGCGATCTAGATTTTGATTGATCAGACGATATAATGGTTAACTCAAAAAGTTACAGGAATCATGGAACTTCAAGATGAATCATAACCTTTTAGCTAGTAGCTTTGTTGGAAGGCATGTTGATTCGGATACAGCTGGAAATTGACGTACCCATTTTGTTTTGCTGGCTAGAGCCTATTAACAAAGTTGGGTCGGCCTTTTAGAATGCCAGAGCATAATATCAAACAGAACCCGTAAGATACCATATTAGGCAGCGTTCTCAGAAAAGAGCTAATCGAAAGAGGAACAGTAGAGAGACATTATAAGGTGAAATCTATAAAATGGATGGCATCTTAGGTTTGAACCCCATTTCATTTATCATTTAAAGGACACCATCTCATAGGCACAAAGGCCTCGCTAGCTTTGAAGCAGCTAAACTCAATCAACAAACTTGATTTTTTGTTGCCCTTTACTTTCCTCTCTCTCTCTCTCTCTCATTTGTTATTATTTGGAAAGTCCACTTCTATGCCACCTTGTTAGGCCCCATTCCATGACATATTTCTCTTCCTTGTCTCCAATTCTCAATGCAAAATGTTTAGGACTAAGTTTATCATGAAAAACAGCAAATACAAATTATAGAAGATAGAAGTCCCACATGAAAAGGGAAAGGTTACGATAATTTCCCCACCTTCGGAGGTGCCAATTCTTATGGATCACTAACTTGTTAAAATATTTCTATGCATGCATCAAGCAGTTCCTCCGACGCTTTCTTGTATCACCATGGACATATCATGCTACAGGTAATTTTAGGCATATAAAACAGAATCGTAGTGGATAAATTGATGTTATATTGCGTATGACTTCGAGTTAAGATTGACTGTACCACCAACTCCCAATATGAATGGCCAGCCCATCACAGATGACAATCTTTCTGTTCTTTTTCTTCGATCCTCTTCGATGAGAGAAAGGTAAATGTTAAGAGAAGTAAAGACTTAATATTGGACAAAAACCAAAAATATAATTCCAACTTTCCTTTCTTGTTTCCCTTGTTAACCAGCTTGGCCATGCGTGATGTACCTCCTAGTCAGTTCCATCTGTCACTCAATATCAACGTCCATCTTAAATCCAGATACATTGCTTACTGCAGCATGCCTTTCCTTTTCTTGACTAAAAAGTAGTAGTTCAAGTGCAAGAGTTGGATCTTTTTACAATCCTAGTTGGTGAGATAAGAAAAAGTGCTCAGCTAGAATTCTTGACAATAGCAATTGAACATGCTAACTCTGCCGCTAAAATGACTTTTAAGTGACTAGAAACTCATTCAACGTTCATAAACATTAACAAACTTCTTCATTCAGAACTTTGATTTTAACTTAGACGCTATAAAGGGGTCTTATGATACTTTTCGTTTTTGCTCTTTGGCAGGGGTCAGTAGATTCTGGGCACATGATAAAATGTTGAACGTACAAGCACACGTTTGATACGAGTGCTCCAAACGGAAATACTAACAGGGAACTTCGACTCATCTTGGACAAACTCCTACATTATATATACTTGATTATGAAGCTAGATGGCATCGCCAGGACGCATGATTGCAGTCCATGTATTTTATTTTCCTATCTTTCGTTCAATAATATGAATAGATGATTGCTGCTTAATTATATGCGGATTTAATCGAAATGTCAATATCTTACATTCATTCACAAGTCACGCCGGTTTGAAGAAATCCCTTTCCGGCACACGTGAGCTTAAGCTTAAGTTTTCACCAGGGACCCCAGTTTAGGAAATTCCCAATAATCGCCAAGTAGTGGTCCCCCCTTCTTGTGTCTGATTAAGGCCCAAACCTAACCGGTGACACAACGAAGTTCCGTGTACAGGTGGTGTGTTTCGGCATCTTTTCACGAGTCAAACTGCTTATGGCCCATGTTCACCTCAAAAAGTGAGACAAGATTTCCGACAACTACCAAGCCCAGATAAGTAAGTGGTTGGTGCGTGCTTGCTATGCCACTCACTCACCTGTTCTCACCATTTATCGTCTTCCAACGAACTTTTGCCACAATGAATGAACCACTCCGTGTCACACCCTTGAACAAATTGAGCTGTTGGCCGCATGGATGGCCACATAATTTAGCTTCCATTCCTCTTTCTCCTACCACACCAATGGTTTTCAATATGTATACATAGGAAAGAAAGTACACCTAGTTTATCATTATGGTTCATGCTCACGAATTAAAATCACCTAGTTTATCATTATGGTTCATGCTCACGAATTAAAATTTGTCGCCGTATATGTTTTGTGTAATTGTTTCGAGCTAATTTCAATTAATTTCAGGGTTATGCGCGTCCTTGCAGCCCACAAAGCACATATGCTTTCGCTTTGAAGCCTGTGGTGTAGTGTATGGATAAAGATATGAAGACCGCTAGACATAGGATAGGAACGTTAATCACGAAAAAAGAAGTTGATAGATTGCCAAAAGCAAAAAAAAAAAAAAAAAAGGATAACTTTTTGTTTGTCTGTGTAATGTGCGCATGTTTGCTGATCAACTTATGGCAGTGTTCGTTTGATTACGAATAGATTTTGACTGTTAGGTTGATTTAATCTGCTCTCTTTAATTTTGGTTTATCCATTTGAGCATCTTGTATGGAACTGCCTTGGCTTTTCTTTTATAGAGAATAACTTTACAATGCTCCTCACATAACGTGATCCCTATAGATGGAAAGAAACCGGAACCTTATGTATCAGCTTTATACTGAGGGACAAGGATAATGACTTCATCTTATCTAGGTGGACATTGAGCCTTTACGGTAGATAATTTCCAGCTAGAATTAAATAATTAGGAAAAGAATTAACGAGCGCGGTAAGTTCTAAGAAAAAAATTTTAAAGTATATAATTAAATATAGTTAGTATAAGTGGTTTAGCACTCTCATTTCTTAATTAGAAGTCTCGAGTTTTGAGTCTTGAGAATAAAACGACCTCTTTAGCCAGTACTTTATCTCTTACGGGCTGACCCAGTACAAGCGATACTGATGGCAACGGAGCGGGACGGGGGCCGGGAGTATCTTCTCCGCCCCATCCCCACCCGGCACCCCCGCTGCCTGTCCCCAACTCCTGATATCTCAAATAGGGATATTTTTGTCTCATTCTCCATCCCTGAGATTCCTGTTCAGTCCCCGTGGGGACCTGAATTCTCGAACCCTCACCCTGCAGTGCATAAAAACCTTTGAATAATTTGTCATAAGTTTTCGTTTATAATTTATAAGAGCATAGATAATTTCTTATGATATATTTTAAATTATTATATACATTAAATTATTCTTAAAGCTTTTACAAATTTTCAATAATTTCAAAAAAATTATTTTATATTTTATAGAAACTGATTCGTGCTTCTTAATCACTTTTCATATTTATATAGATAATTAGTGCTTCTTAGAACTGCAATTGTTAATATTTACTCAATTAAAATTTTCATTCAATCCAACTGAAACGTTGTAGTTTTCGTCGATTATACTTAACTTTTAGTAAAGAGTATAAAATTAAAAATATATAATATATTTATAAAATTATCGTGAACGGAGATCTCTACAGGATGGGGATTATTCAACCCGTCCTCGTCTCCGACTCTGTCTCGGAAGTTATATTTGCCTCATCCTTGATTGTGCGGGGTAATTTTTTCCCAATTTCTGCCCCAAATAAAGAATCCCCACGAAGATCCTCAAACCCAAATTGCCATCTTTAACGAGCAGAAATTAGTCTAGATATGAATAATTTTTTTTTGAAAAGTTAGGTCGTGGGCTAAAAAAAATAAATCAAAGTAGATGGGTCCTGGGAAAATGTCAGAATCAGATGTTTACAAGATAGTGGCCACAATTGCATGTTCACGTAATTGCTCGCACTTTTGTTAAAACTAGTGTGTTTGCTGCTTGTACACATCTTTTACCAGAACAGCGTGACTCATGCATATAATTTACGTTTCATGTGAATTCTTGCTTTCGTTTCATATAGCATTATCACGGTGAATTAGTCGAAACGCGTTTAGGTTAGTCTCAATCTCAACCTTCTAGAAAAGAACTATAATTAAACTCCCTTCACCGTTTTTTAAATTTTATTAATTATATGGTGTGTAATTATCATTTTATCAATGTAATCATTCTAATATTTTTAATAAAATTTTTTATTTATATTTTATTTATTATAAAGAACTTATATCAGATTAGAAAGTAAAATATTTTGTACAAATAAAATTTAATGTTCATAGTATTTCATAACATTTTCAATATCTTTATGATTTTTAATGAACATATAAAGAGATTGATTCTGTGCTAAATAATTATACTTTATTGAAAAAGTTGAAACAAATGAATATAATTAAATTTAAAATTATTTTGGGAATAATTCTTAGTTTATTTTCTAACCAAATAATAAGCAAATTACTTATATATTTGTATCAAATTTAAAATTAAAAGATTTTACTTTTTGATTTTTATTTAACAACATGCATATTTATAAGATGTAACTATATAAACTTTTTATCCACTTCTCCATAATACCATTCCTTAAAAATTATAATATTTTGAGTCTATATCAAATATTTTTAGTAATATATACATAATAAATTTATAAAAATACCAATAATCATCTAATAATAAATATTATATAAATAAGAAATATTATAACAATAATATAATCATTTCACTATTTTATATAAAACAAAAAAAAAGTTTTGTACTTTCTTTAGTTATAGAGATGCTAGGCATTTATAGATGTACGGAAAGAAATCTAAGAATTACTAAAGAAATAACATGTATAGCTACTAATTGCAATGAATAATAAAAAAGTACTACATTGTTAAATTAAAATATATACTTAATTATAAATGTGGCCACTTTCTTAAAAATATATATTAAAAATATTTTTATATCATACTTTCATATTTATAACTTATATGAAGTTATAACAAATAATAGTTTCTTTTATTATTATGTACAACACCTGATGTAGTCCAAGAGATAGCATGCGCATATCTAGACATATTTGACAAAATGTTATCGTAATTCTGTCAACTTCAAAAATAGTCAAATTTTTGCATTTTTTTATATTTGAAAACTTTTTGATTTGTCGTAACTTTTAATAGGATTATTCATTTTTAGTGCTGCTCATTGCGTTTTTCATATTTTTTGTCTATTTTTAGAATAGAGATATTTTAGTATTTTTCCCTTTTTGGTAATTTTTAGGGTTTGATTATTTAAGTCACCCAAACTATGTATTTCGTAGTTTTGATGAATAATATATGGATCCCGACGGCTGTATGCCATTCTTTGCGCTATTTCCTGACATTTGTGTTGAATCAACAGGTAAATAATGTTGTTACTAATATTCATTATTCAAATAACAGTATTGAGTTTTACCCTTATTTTGCGTTGTTTCCGCTACGTCAGATGGTATCAGAGCCGAGTTTGTTCTCTGTGATTATGCCACCACAAAAGACTCACTAGATGGGAGAGGTGTATGACCGTGATGAGATTGACCAGATGGTTGCCCAGATTATAGATCGTCATATGGACACTACGATAGAACATATGATAGCGAGATTCATTGAGGTGTTGAGAAATCTGAATATTCGTGGTCATCGCAGGAATCCAGTATTTGCAAATATTGATGATGATTTTGACGATGGAGAGGATGATTAGTATTTCAACGAGCCTGTGTGCAGGTGTCCTAGAGCGCTTGTTGAAAGAGATTAGCAAAGATGGGAGACCAAAATGACGACGAAAATTCTTGAGTTCTATGGAAGTCTACAACCTGAAGAGTTCATTAATTGTCTGGCTAATGTAGAGGAAATTTTAGATTTCAAAGATGTACCTGAAAATAAATGGGTTCAATTGGTGGCTACCAGATTTCGAAATAGGGTTATAAGTTGGTGGCAACAATTAAAATTAACCTGACAAAGATTGGGTAAATCTAAAATCGTCACGTGGGAAAAGATGAAGAAACACATGCATGCCAATTTTTCACCCTAAATTTCCAATGACAGATTTACCAAAGATTGCAGAATTTGAAGCAGGGCACAAGATCAGTAGGTGAATATATTAATGAGTTTTATAAACTCCTGGTCAGAAACAAAATTCAGGAGACTGAGGAGCAGTTGGTGGCGAGATACATTGGCAGTTTGAGAATGCAGATCCAAGATATTGTCAACATGTTAGATCTTATTTCTATTTTGGTAGCGCATCAAAGAGTGCTAGTGGTGGAGAAACAACAGTGACGCACAAATTCTGATAGTGTATGAAGTGATAGCGGTGGCGACGGCAATAACAATGGCATTGGTGGCAAAGGTGGTAATCATGCACGCGCTAGTGGTTTTGTTAATAACCTTACTAGGTTTGACGAACCTGGAACTAGTTGAATTAAGTGTTTCGGTTGTGGTGAAATGGGGCACATAAAAGAAGATTGCAACAAGGCAGGAAAAATGACTCTTTTTGTAGATAACAATAAGGGTGATGATGAGGAAGATGTGTATGTGGGAGAGAAGCCTACTTTTGATACTGATGCAGTTGATGAGGAGATTATGACTGGAGATGTGGGTACTGCATTGGTAGTTCAGAGATCCTGTATGACCCCAAGAGCAACTGCTGATGATGAATGGTTACAGAATAATATCTTCTAGTCCACCTGTCTCGTCCTAGGAAAGGTCTACAAATTTATGATTGATAACGGTAGTTGTGAAAACATTATGTCAACTGAAGCAGTACAGAAATTGGGCATTAAGACAAAGCAGCACTCGAAACCATACAAACTAGCTTGGCTAAAAATAGGTAGTGGGGTAACAGTTTCTAAAAGAGCTTTTGTTACTTTTTCCAATGGTTCTAAGTATAAGGATTTTGTGTGGTGTGATGTTGTTGCTATAAATGCTGTCATTTGTTGTTGGGACGTCTATGGCAATTTGATAAAGGGGTTACACATGATGGTAGAGCCAATACTTATAGTTTCATGTGTAAGGGAGTGAAAATTGTGTTAGTGCCCTCTAAGGAATTTGTCGAGAACATCCATGAAAGAAAATGTTACTTTATTATCTTGGGCCAAGTTTGAAGAAGAATTGTGGAATGTTGAGGTGATATATGCCTTAGTAGGGAAGGAGGTAGCTTAAAGTGGTGCAATACCAGATGCAGTGGCATCATTGATCACTAAATTCCAGGTTTTTTTTTCTGAGGAGCTGCCCAATTGATTACCTCCATTGTGTGATATTCAGCACCATATTCATCTTGAGCTTAGTTCTTCCCTCCCAAATCGTCCTCACTATAAAATCAGTCCCAGTGAGCATGAAGAGTTGAGGAGCTAGGTTAAAGAGTCATTGGCAAAGGGGTTCATTTGTGAGAGTACGATTCCTTGTGCTTCAACCCTTCTCATTCCAAAGAAAGTTTTTCCTGACATATATGTGTCGACTGTCGTACAATCAACAAATTACTGTGAGGTACCACTTTCCTATTCCTCGTTTAGATGATCTGCTTGATCAATTGAGTGGGGACAAAGTATTTACCAAACTGGGTTTGAAAAATGGGTATCACCAAATTTGAATTAGGCTTCGGGATAAATAGATAACAACCTTTAAAACGAGGAAGGGATTATATGAGTGGTTAGTGATGTCGTTTGCCTATCAAATGTGCCTTGTACCTTTATAAGGGTGGTGGACCATATTTTGAGGCCATTCATTAGCAAGTGTGGTGTAGTGTACTTTGACGATATATTGATCTATAGTGCCAACCCAGAAGAGCATCTTTAACATTTAAAGGATGTTCTTAGTGTTCTTCATAAGGAGACATTTTATGTGTTAAAGTAGTACTCTAAAGACAATCACCTTTAACACCTTTGTACAAACTTTATTTTGATTACTAAAGCAAAAGGCAATTTTCATTAATTTGATGTTCATTTATTTATTAATTGATGTCATTCTTAAATCGAATTAATGAAGCCCATGATACAAAACATAGCATGAAGGAAATCATGATGAGATCAGGATAACAAGATTCCTATCATGTGCAATTATGTTAATGTCTAAATTATCTCTAGTCATAGGACTAATGAGACAGGACATTGTTAATCCGAATAAACTAACACATGTTATACTCCTTAATTTGATCAAGCAGTGGATCTCATAAACTGTAAGCATGAGATGTTTATAGTTAACATGTAGATGCTTGCTGAGAGTAGTAAGTACATCGAATGACCAGCTATAAGATTATCATAAGGGTGATCTATCAAATGTCAGTGATTAATCTCATCATAAATACGGTGTAAATATCCTTATACTTGAGGTACTCAAGTATATCTTGGATACTGATCTTGTATTTTGACACCATTCCTTGTTGCCTCAAGATGAGATCGCTCATAGGGTGGTGATTGGGTACAACTATTAGTATTTAAAGGTAATTGGGTAGCCAGTAAAGGATTCATCACTCCTAATAGAAGGAGATGATAGCCACAACCTCTTATTGGTGTCATTACTCGGGAGTCTCTGGCCAGAGTAGTTATGTGTCATGAAGAGAGTCTTCAATGACATATAGAGTAATGAGATCCCCAGGATAAGAACTAGCATCATTTGAACTAGATGTGACATAGTAAGTCTAGTGGGAGTTAACACATAGCCCATACTCCGAACCAAGTGGGATATAGGATAGTGAAGGGATGAATTGCATGGTAATTGTCTATGGAAAGGTTTATAAGTCAGATAATTAACTATCAAAGAGTTCATGTGATAATTCACTTACGTTCCGATAAATTGGCATCATGATACCCTTCATAATTTGCTTAGATTAAGAGTTAATTCAAGTGGAATGAAACCATGCATGATATGCCCGGATTAAGAGTTAATTCAAGTCTCCAAAATAGCCAAGAACCTAAGGATCACACGCATAAAAGATCAGATAAAATACAAAGTGTGCATGGTTACCATTTTAAGTAAGTCACGTGATCCACTTTATGATAGGTGGTATATAAGTGAGTTCTTCACATATGTACACACAAAATTAAGCCAAAAAACACACTCAATAGAGATGCTAAGGTTCTAGAAGAGTTCTAGAAGTTGAGAGGAGTGATCTTGATATTTGTTCATACAATTTTAAGTAATTGTTGCAAGAGATTAATTGCATGTAACATAGTCTTGATCTAACTCTCAATTGAGCATCTACTTGAACTCATCTTGTTTGATTCTCTAACCACCCTTACACACTGATTTTTCTTCATCTTTGCATGCGCTATAGAGGTTAAGAAAGGTGTTTGGTATTTTCTACAACCTAAACAAGGAGAAGATTCAAGTAAGGAGGAGTATTTGCAAGGTACATATGCTGTACTTTCATGTTCTTATAATCTGTTTATACATGCACATAGATTCTAGATTTTTTGGGGATGTCATGGGGTTGGAATTTTGATTCCAGAACTTTTGCTACTTTTCCATGTATGTGATGCATGGACCCATGGCTCCCCAATAGTGGTATCAGAGCTATTTATGCATGTATAAGATGATTTATTAAACATGTGCAAACTATTTGCTAGGTTGTAACTGACATGCATGTTGATTTTTAAAAATTCGTATATATTGTAGAAAAATGGTTTTTCTGATTTGTTTTCACATAAATGTTTATAATACGTTATATTATGTTTTTGTCCAAGGACATTGCAATTGAATGTCATTTGTTATTTTATTGCGAATTAATTTTCAGTTTATTCATAAGTTGGTTTCTGGGAATTTCTGAAAAATAGAATGTATGTGCTAATTTTGAAATTTTTGTAATATTTCTAGAAAAATTTTTTTAATAATTTTATTTCACATAAATGTTTATGAGATGTTATATTAATATTTTGTTAAAGGAAATTGCAATTGAGTGTCATTTTCTATTTTATTACGATTTTAATTTCAACCTAATGCATGTATGAAGTTCTGGGAAAGTTTGGAAATCTGATGAACATCCATGCTTGTAAATTTCAGAATAATTTTATAAATGTTTTTTAATTAATTTCCCTTATGAACATGCACATATGATATTGCCACATGTATGAGATGCATGAAACCTATTTTAAAAGCGATTTATTATTTATTCTCGATTGTACATGCATGTTGGTGGTGTTTGACAAGTGTTAGTCGGCATATGATGTGCCGGCTAATTTCACTTAGTTCATAAATAATTCCTAGGTATTAGTTTCTGTAATTTTTTATCAGGTATATTTAGAATGTGTGTAAGACTCCATAATATTTCAGAATTAATTGAACTTGATTCAATTAATAGATCAAGTCAAAGTTAACACTAGTCAACTTTTGGAAAGATGATAAGGCTGACTTATGTGATGACTTATGTGTATGTGTTTCAGTTATACGACCTTAAAATTTTTTATTAGATAAGAAATATATTATTTTTTATTCTAGTAGCATGCTAAGTGCATGTTCTTGAAATTAGGATTTTGGAAAATTTTCGGACATCGAATCAGTCTCTTTAGTGTCTATTAGGTTAACTCATTTATCTTTGATAATTTTGTCCGTCAAGATATTTTTGGCTTGTTCTGAAATTTTCTTGATAAATTTGAGATGACCTAGGGATGTTTTAGATGACTAATTGATATTCAAAAATTTTGGAAACCCTAAGGATTAATTTAGAATTAATCCAAGTAGAGCATTGCACTTTTAGTATGACTAGATGTACTAGAACTAAAGTGTTTAATTTAGACATCAAAATAATTGAATTTTAGGGTTCCTAATCGAATCACATTCATAGTTCAAATTATTTGAGACTAACACTAGCACTCGATTCAATTCAAGAGTTGAATCAAATCACAAACTTTTGATGCATAGTTAAATCACAACCTAAATTAAACCTCCTTTGTGTGTTACATGCATTATATGTATTTTAAAGGTTGGTTAAATTGGCATGATAGGGTGGTTATGGACATAAGCTCAATTTAATTGAAGCGTCCCTAATCATGCCATACCGTTATAGTAACTATCTAAAAATATATGTGAGATATATATAAGTCCATCTAAATATTGTCGAGAACAAATCCTTCAATAAAAATATTAAGACTTACGCCTTTCATTGATATGGCAAGAACCATAGTTCTTTTAGTGTTGGGTTATTGGGCAAACCCAAGCCTGCTCTACACGAATTTGTTCAAATCATGGAAATCAGATTTTTAGATTAATAGGTTAGTCTTAACTGGAAGGTTGATTTGTTGGGCAAACCTAAAGTCAACGTGGAGAGAGGCAAAGTTAGGTAGTATACCTGGGATGTATAGTATCAATAGTTAATAATCTAATGAATTTGCTAAATCAACAGTTAATGGAACAAGTCGATAGTTGCATAACTGAATGCAATTGATATGAATGATGCCTACCAATTGACCTAAGGTGGCTTGTTAGGCAAACCCAAGGTCATTCTTAGTGATGTTGGATATCAACCCAATAGGAAAACTATAATTTTTCTTATATTCGTAGTGAGGGCTATGGATTCGGATAAAATATCGGGAACCATAATGCATGTGATTAGAGTCCTTATTGACATGCATTTATGTACATTCTAACGCTCTCTCTCATTCTTCTAAGTTATTGAATTGCCACGATATCTTTATCCAATGTGAACTTACGCTATCTACTAGACTGCAACAAATTCACGGGACCAAACTTCTTAGATTAGCTACAAAATCTAAGAATTGTTCTCAAATATAAGAAACTAAGATATTCCCTAGATGAGGCACTTCTCGATCTCCCTACTGCTGATGCCTCTGATGAGAATCAAAAGGCTTAAAAGAAGCTACTGAATGATATTGAGTCAGCTAGCTGTATAATGCTAGCCTCTATATCACCAGAATTGCAAAAATAGTATGAGGCTATGGATCTTCATACCATAGTTTACCATTTAAAGGAACTGCTTGATGAGTAACCTCGGTTTGAAACGTTCGAGATCTCGAGGTTGCTCTTTCACTCTAAGATGATTGAGGGATCGTCTCTAGTGCAGTACGTTGAAGATGAATGGGTGCATTAAGAGTTTATCCAGTTTGAGTTTCATAATGGATCATAAATTAAGTATAGACTTAATTCTGACTGGTTTGATCGATAATTATTCACAATTTGTACTTAACTATCGGATGAACTAAATATCTACTTTGATACCTAAGCTAATTAATCTACTTAAAACAACTGAGTAAACTGTCAGGAAGGACAGTAAAGTTATGATGCTGGTGGACTCTACTTCTGGTTCTCGCAAGAGGAACCAAAGAAGAAGAAGAAGAAGAAGTCCAAGAAGTCAATGGCAAGTGTAGCCAAAGAGAAGGCAAAAGAGAAAACACCAAAGGGAATATACATCCATTGCAATAAGGAATGACATTGGAAGAGGAACGGTAAGGTCTATCTGGAGTCGCTAAAGTAGAAGAAGGCATTAGATGCTCCATTACATCAGGTATGTTATTTGTCATTAAGGTTAATACTATATCTGATTATAATATTTGGGTATTAGATATCAGATGTGACTCTCACATAAGTGTTGATATGTAGGGTCTCAGTGTAACACCCCATTACCCTAGAGTACGTACCGGAACGCCCGTGGGTCATTCCGACACATAACCTAAGATAATGGAGC
>JANIIA010000004.1:25017938-25028206 GCA_027478495.1 Erythroxylum alaternifolium
ATCAACAGCAAAATATCCTTGTACACATGTGGTCCTGAAATTGTTAGCATTTCTATACTTGCAAGTCAAGCCAAGGCCTTGCCTCCTACTCACCTCATCCACAGCCTCCTCCACAACTTTAACAAAATTCCTCGAATTTGTTTGCAGAGATTTTTCGACAAAGTTAATATAAAAGGGGATAAGCTCAGCAGGGTCAAACCAACCGTAACTACTATCTCCAAAAAATGCAACCAATACAGGACCTTCCCTACGAGTCGATGAAGAAAATAGGGTAAAAGGAATAGATATTTAGAGATGAAACAGAACCTACAGAACTACATGTTTTGATGAAAGTAGAGAGAATAGTTTAAAAGGGTGAGCAGTCAGCGCACAACATCCTCTAATTCTATAGTTTTGTACCGGTTAGACCGGTTCCAACAAAACCGGCCGGTTCAACAGTGAATCGGCCGGTTTTAATAAAGAAAGGTTATTACTTTAAACCAAACTGGACCACCGGCTGGTTCAAACTTTTTTCGATCAGACCGGCTGATCTGGTTCGGTTTTTAAAACCTTGCTCAAATGTCCTTCGATAAGTCACGTTTAGGAGGTTGTCGTGTTGTCTGTCGTTTAGGCTATGATTGTGACCCAAGATTTTTGATCTCTATCATGATCGTGGTAGAAGGAGCCACGATTATGGTAGACCCTCCATGCTTCTATCATAATCATGGCCCAAGGGCCTGGGCCTTGCTCCAGGTTTCCTCTGAATTCTCTCTGTTCTTCGATATTTGATTTGTAATACGAACAAACACATCAAAGTGCCTCAAATACACAAAATTTAAGCTCAATGGCATGCTCTAACCTATAAACCCTCAAAACGTAAATTTCTAACTAAATAACATAATCTTAACCTAAATATACACTAATCATTCAATTTAACGCTAAACATATACTAAACTATCCATTAAAACATTATGCAATCTACCACTACCACATACTATGGGTTTGAAGTCTTTAAATGTGATGGGGCCTTTAGGGATCAAGCAGAGAAAAATTCTATTAATTTCTTTAAGAAGTGTCCTATTAGAGAAGAATTCTCGAGCTGCCTATTCCACAAAATTCCCTATAATATTCCATGATTTTGGAAGAAGTAATCATTAAAGCCATCAAACCTAGGGGCTTTTATACTGTCCATATCAAATACTACTTTCTCAATTTCATTGTCATCAACAGGTTTTGTTAAAAGGTCCAAATCATGAGGAGAGACTTGCTTTAAAGTAAGTGATCTTAGCTTAGAGAGGGAAGCAGTCGAAAGACTAGGGAAACTAAGAAGGCAACTAAAGTACGTTATGGCTTCCTTTTATATGTCTTGAGAGTTCAGGAGTGGTGAACCTACTAGAGATAGAAGAAACTTGTATAGTGGTCACCATCTTTGAATCAATTTACTTTTGTTTATTATTGAAGTAGTGAATGATGGTTTTTCATAACATGCAAATATCTTGTAATTACTAACCTCTCTATCCAGTAGCTGCTGATCATTAGGCTTCAAAGCTAACATTGATTGAGTAGCTTCTAGTTTTGATCTGGTTAAGTGATTAGCTAATATGGTGGAGTTCAACTCCCTTCCACTAAGCTTTAGGGAAATAATGGTCATGCACAAGGTAATTATTAAATTTGAAAGGATAATGAGTAATATGTTTCGGAAACAAGATTTCAACTATTATGAGGGTGTGATATGAGAATAATGGATCCTTAAAGTTTGCAAAACTGTTTGAAAATTTGTTCAACCAAGTATCATTGACAAGTGCACGATCAATTTTTTTTTCCGAATGTTCCAAGATGAGGTTTGTTTATTTAACCAAGTAAAGGAGTGTCCTATGAATTTTAGAGTAGTCAAACCTATATCCCAAATATAGTCTTTGAATCATCTGAATCGTTCTTAAGGTTGTAATGGCCTTAAGCTCCTCAAGTTTAGAGGAATAAGTTATACTCACCACATATCAACCATGGTTTAGCAATGCAGCTGTTGATTGTTATAAGATTGTTCAAAAGGCATCTTCTCTGAAAAGAATAATTACTCGCATAGATAAAAAAGATATTTATATCAACATTCTCTTGCAGAAAAGTCAGATGGGGATGCATTGCTTACTCATTAAAGTCCAACAAATCTACCTTGAGCTCATCATTTTTATAACAAAGGATAATTCTTCCAAAAACATGATGGTTGTGATTTGAATGTCTACTCCATTGGGGGCTAAGGATGTCATGACCCAGAACCACATCGGGCATATAACAACCGCTGCATACCTGGGCTAAAGATACTCACAGTACCCTTAACCCGACTATACAAGGCTAACTAAATATCAATCTCAACGACAACGCAAAATGTTCATATATAAATTCATTTACAAACCACAAGACAAACAAGAGTTAATTTACAAAATTATAAAGCATATCGACATAATCATGAGCCATTACACAAAAATTTTGATGGTGTGCATTGGAAAGAGGCTTTCATGTTTACTTAGAGTAAACTTGAATTGTTGCTTAGATTGATAAGTAATGGCCTAATGTGCATAGATAAAGATGTGCTTAAGTATGTTTCGAAATGAGTAGGTATTGGGTTAAAGGCATTAAATGCCTTAGAAAATGCAAAAGAGAAGCTAATGTGAATGGTAAGGACATATAACATATTATATCACTGGCATAGTACCAAAAGGATTCAAATACATCTTTGAACTCATAACAACCATGTATATATTAATATACAGTTATCTCCAAATATAGCACAATACAAAAAACTTAGAGAGTACGGCGTCATAAAGGATTTATGATTTCCATATATATTTTAACTTTATTTTAGTTTCAAGAAGAGCTATTAATAACGATTTTTCATTGAAAACAAAGTCCCTTAAAGCCAAAAGCTTAGAGGGGCTATTTATTCCTTGCACATTCCAGGTTATGATTGACATGTTAAAAGGATTGACTTTTGGAGCTTTTACTTTTGCCTTTTTTAATTGTCTCCTCTCCAAGGTTTGGAATTCTCCCCATTGGCTACTTCCTTAGTGTAGAGATTCTCAATTGTTATGTTTTTAGTTGGAGTGGCAAGTATTGCATATTTATTGGGACGTGTCATGATAGCAACTAAATTACTAGATACATGGTTATGGCAATTGGTGGTAGCATCAGGTGAATTGATGGGTTCATATGGTACATTCCTGAAATCCTTTCCCTGTAGATCACAACTACTTGTCAAAGCATTTGTTATGTAATGTATTACATTATCTTGGACCTTGTTCTTTGAAGATGATGTTAAATTGACTGTTGTAGGTTGTTCCATACCCTGAACGAAAACCATTTTGGAGCTAGAGTTCTACATGGGGTTTTGCATCAAGTTAATGCACACATGCTCCACTAGATGAACACTTGATGTGGAAGCTACATGAATCACTACCAATTACTGCTCAAGTGCTTCTATCCCTATCTACTCTTGATAACTTCTAGAATTGAACACTTTCCTCGTTGCTCTCCATACCTTCCCCTGAGATTTAGAAGGTGGGTTCCATTGATAGGATATAACAACGGTATCTTCCTATAAATTATTGTCTTCCCCCAACCTCACAATATGAATTTCATTCGAGAGCTCCTTGGAGAGTTCAATGCTGACACAAATTCGAGCATAACCTATTCTCCTTTTTATAACTGTGTTTCCATCCATGTAAAAAGGTTTTCCAAAATAGCTAGCTAATGAGCTTAACCCCTGGGTGGTTCAATATTCTAGGGGTATATTATGAAAATTGATCTAGAGAGGGATACTTTGAATCTTTGTAGTTTCAAACTGTAAGCTAGGTTGCCAAATTTGTAAAAAGATAGGCTTGTTTTTAAGATGCCATGGACCATCTTCATGGATTTTGTGAGCTTCAGATACAGAAGAAAATATGAAAAATATAAGGTTATCCTTTGAGAGTAAGACATCAGATAAACCTTTAGCTTTCCATGTTTTGGTGGCCCAGTGTTGGATAAGAGGAAAGGCTAGCCTTTGGTAAAAAAAGAACCCAGCTAGTGTTGATTCCCAGCTTTTTGCTCCCTCTTAGAGAGTTTCAATTTTAGGACAAACCACAACTTTACCATCCATCTCCTGCGGTGGATTGAAGGTGAGGGTCAAGGATAAGTGCTAACGATATCTCCCTCTCTAACAATGATGGATATCGATGGTAAGTGACAGTGAATGACGTCAAACATCAACTAATCTCTTCCTTGCCACTTCCACCACTTTCTCTCGCTGACCAATGGAAAATACATCATTTTGGTACATGAGTTAGCTAGAAACTTTATACAGAGAAAAAAGTGTAATTTGGATGATAACATTTTCATTAAAACTTTAATAATAATTTTTAAATAATAAAAATTAAATTAAATTCTTATTTATTATATTTTTTAACTATATACAATTCCTTTTATCACATGACAAGATATGACTTGTTTGTCTTATTTAAGTTAAAAATAATTTATTTTTAATATAACCTATTTAGCTTATTTAATTACAATAAGCCTTAAATTTCCAAAAAAAACCTTTAAGCTTTCTAATTGTTTTCATTATTCTTTTTTTATTCACAGATTCCTTTGCTACTTTCAATGAATCATCATAATCATTACCATTTGCTAATGGAAAAAAATGAAAGAACAAAAGAGTAAAAAACCTTTACAAAAAAATAATATTCCGATGGTTTTGACTATGTAAAACTCATTGCTCCAATATCCACAAGCTAATTCTTATTGTTGTAAACTAGGTTCAAAGTGTATTTTAGAGGTTAACATTTTTATCAAAATATAAGTTAAAACCTAATGTTTTAGAACATTTAATTTGAATTTTAATATCTTTAAAATGATCAAAATGGACCCTAAATAGACGAAAATCAAACAAAGTTAAAATTTTGTCTGTTAATTGTCATGTTATTATTGATGTGATATATATTTATTTTTTTAATGATTAAGTAGGTTATATTGCTATGTGTCAAAATAGGACCCATATGCCATATTTATTTTAAAATAATTTATTTTAATATATATTTTAAATAAAACTATAATAATTTAATTGCAGTAAACCTAGATTTTCTAAGAAACCTTCAAACTTTTTTCCCTCTTTTTTTTGACTAGCAATTTCCATTGCCACCTTCAACAAATTACCCTAGTCATCACCATTTCATGAATGTTAACGAGTTCTATCAATAGATAACTCCATTTCTGACCACTAGAACTTATCTCTAGTTGATTAGGGGAACGAACAGAAGGTTATCTTCAAGCTTTCAGCATAAGCATCCACTACTTCTTCTTTAGTTGCAAATGGAAGTTTGGGGAATTCTAAATGACAATGGGTTGGGAAATCTTGGAATTTTAGGTGACTTCGTGGCTAAAGACATGACTGTAGATAATAGTGGCATAGGCAGCTGTGTGTGGGTGTTTAAGAATAGTTTAATTAGTGTCTTGTCAAATATGGTTGTCCCAAATTGTGAGGGAGGCCTTTTGTTAAACATAAAGTCAAGTTAAGGTCTTTTGTTTGATTATAGAATGTATGTTCATGCCTGTATTGATAGGTACAGCTCATACTACATTTTTCTAGGAGTTTTAATGTGTTTTCAAGTGTTTCTTAAATGATTTTCATTTGTATAGGTTTGGAATTATGTTATTGTTAGTGTTTGATTATGTTCTAAGTGTTTTTATGGTTTAGAGCATGAATTCAATCTTAATTTTATGCTTCATGAGGTGTTTGATGTGTTTGTGAGTGTAAAAAATTAGGAAATTGAGGAACAAAAAAGATGGAGGAAGCTTAAAGGTGTCACGATCACGCATAAGGAGCATAATCATGACAGAAGTATATGGGACACTGTATGGCTCTATCATGATCGTCATAACGAGGTGTCTCCAAGCATGAGTTTTTTTGTATTTTTTAGGGTTTGGTCCTATTTTTGTAATTAAACAAAGAGGGAAAACCCTAGACATGACCCTAGAAACCTAAAGCACTATATAAGAAGGTGAAATACAACAAAAAATGCAGCAGCTATTAATCAAAGTGGATAGATCAAAGAAGAGCTTCAGGAAATTATAACATTCCAAATCAAGATTTCAATAAAGTTTTTATTATTTTCCTTTATTTCTTTCATTATCCTTGATGTGTATTTAGAATTCCTTGATTTTTAACATGTTTATGGATTTCTATTGATGAATATTTATAATAATTTTCATATGTAAACTTGACAACAAATCGAGAGATCTTGGTTGTGAAATTAATTATCTAATATATTGCTTCAGATCTTAGTGAATAAGTTAGGAATAATTTTATTAATTGAAAGATTGCAAATCTATAATTATCGACTTTACGTAAGGTCAATTGATTAGATCATGAGAGAGAGCAAGTAAAGCATTAAGAAATCTAAAATCAAACATAATTGATTTAATAAGATTAAGGGAATCAAAATAAAAAAAGAATAGTTCCTAAGTATTAAACTTTAATCAAACCCTAATTTAATTGCTAGCTCACTTGTTATTTGATTATTTGTTTAATTTATGTATTTCTTTCAATTTTTGATATTTAAATTTAATTCAAATCAATTTCATATTACTTTATAAAAAGTTATATTCAAATTGTTTAGGTATTTATAAATCCTCATGTGAACAATAACCTTATTACGATAAGATACGATCCGTACACTTATGGGTATTGAGAGTTTTATTATATATAGAACTTGCACAATAAGTTTTTGGTATTGTTGTTGGGGGTTTTAGTATTAGAACGATTTAAATTCCTTTGACTGAAGGAATTTTTTCCATTCATGTTTGGTTGCAATTGCCTTAATATAAGAATTACTCAGAGTTCAAGCAAGGTTAAAGAAACTCTAATATGCTATTAAAAGAAAGATGGCAAAAGAATTTAATCATGGAGAACAACAGAGAACCATTACATAACAACAGAGAACCCTTACGTACTTCAAAAGTCCAAGGTTCAATGTAGTACAATAAGGGATCACTCAACTACTGGAGTAAGCAATCTCATTTGAGATTAAACTAGCATTGCTAAATATCCTTAGACCAACATGCAGTTCTATAGGTTAGCAAATGAAAATCCAATGCTCATCTAGTGAACTTCCTAGATATATATGATACCTTCTAATATAATGGAATGTCAGATGATGCTGCTAAGATGAGGCTCTTTCACTTTACACTTAAAAGTAGAGCCAAGGTATTGTACCATTCACTTAACTAAGCCAATGTCACGACATCGGAGTAGTTGGTGTTTGGTTTTCTAAACAAGTACTTCCCTCTGATGAAGACTACAAGAATTACCAAATAAATTATGAATTTCCAGTAAAATGAAGGGGAGTCACCATACGAAAGCATGGGAGTGGTATAAGGATTTACAAAGTAGATGTCCTTACCAAAACCTGCCAAAGAAATTCCTATTAAAAACTTTTTAAAATTTAGTTAATCCACCGACAAAGGGCACTAGAGATGCAGCAGCTGGAGGATCCATGATGTTAAAAATAGTTAAGGGAGTAGAAGAGTTGCTAAAGGAGATAGAAAATAATAGTTGTCTTTGGACGTTGGATAAAAAAAACAATCATCAACCTTTCAGGATTAAAAGGGTGTGATTGTTGTCAATTTAATTATAGCACTATAGGCTAAAATTGCTAATTTAATAAAGTAAGTGAATATCTTGAAAGCCTCCTTTTCTGCTCTGCCTAAAACAATTCAGCATGGATGTGAGTTACGTGGGATGGATAACCATATTACAACTGATTGTTTCTTAACGCTAGACAACAACATGGAGCAACTTAACTATATAAGAGCATATTTTGGTTGAGGAGGAGGGAATAACTTATATTCAAACACATACAATCCTTGGTGGGAAAACCACCCAAAATTTTCTTAGTTCAATAATATGGGCATTTAATTAAGAAATCAATGTCCACCTAGATTTCAACAAGATAAGTCCAGTGCCAACGATTCACAATTGAACAAGAATATGGAAAAGATCATAAGTATGGATGAGGCCTAGAAGAGAATGGAAGGGAAGTTTGATTATGTAGTGAAGAACTATGCCTCTTCTATTAACAACCTTAAAGTTTAAGTGGACCAACTTACAACTGCATTATCTATAAGAAATGCAGGGGTCTGTCATGTAATACTAAAGCAAATCTAAAGGAGCAACTTAAGACGATCACACCTAGGAGTGGGAGGAGCTAGAATAGCCAGGGAAAACAAGATGAAACCCACCTTATAGAGGACTAAGAAAAGAAGAAAAAGGATTAAGAAAAGAGTAAGGACCCTCCCTACGTTGCCCCACCACCATACTTGCCTAAGATTCCCCACAGAGGTTACAGAAGAATGAATCAGGTACACAATTTACAAAGTTTGTAGAGAAATTGAAGACTTTGTAAATCAACTTTTCTTTTGTGAAGACATTGGAACACATGCCCAAGTACGCAAAGTTCTTAAAAGATATATTATCAAAGAAGAAAAGGAAGGAAGACAACTAGATGGTAGCATTGATAGAGAGTTGTAGTTCCATTATCACCAACCATATGTTGTCCAAATTGAAGGACCTAGGAAGCTTTACAATACCTTGTGTAGTTGGTAAATTAGAGTTTGCAACATTTCTATTATAATTAGGTACAAGTATTAACTTTATGCCTTTGTCGATCTTTAGAATGCTGGGATTATGTGATATGAAGTGAACTTCAATGCTCTTTCAGTTAGAAGATCAATCAATCAAGAGACCATTTGTTGTGGTGGAGATGTTATAGTAAAGGTGGATAAGTTCAAAATTCCTATGGACTTCATATACTAGATTTCAAAGAAGATAGGAATTTCCTACTAATTCTTGGATGACCATTTATAAACACTAGGAGAGCACTAATAGAAATTTATAAAGGAAAATTAATTCTTCAAGATGGTGATGTTAACATGGAGTTCAATATGAACAAATTCTTAAAAATTCTAAAAGAAAGCAGCTCTTGCATAAAGATAGATATAATGGAAGAATGTATCAAAGAGCAAGAGGAAAGCTGCTTTAAAGAAGTAAAATTTAGAGAAGCTAAGATGGAGGATGAAGCTGAGATACAGAAAGAAGTAGAGACAGAGGAGTCAGGTGCTCCAACACATCAAAACTTACTAGTAAGAATTAAAGCACCTATACCACGCTCCCTTGAAAAGTTGCCAACTCTGAAGTTGAAATTTTACCCACACACCTAAGTTATTCCTTTTTAGGGAAGGGCCAAACTCTACCCATCATTATTTCTAACTAAATAGATGGGGAACAAGAGAGTAAGATGGTGAAAATCATTAGAAAGTGGATAAAGGCTATAGGATGGTATATACAACATATGAGGTGTTAGACCCCATTTTCGGAGCCCAACATCGGACATGAGATCATAAAGCTTAAGTGTGGAGGAAGGCTTAGAGTTTGGAAATTTAAAAGAAAAATCCTTCGGAAGCAAAAGCGGGCTTCGCTACTGCAAACTGTGGTTTCACCACGGCGAACATATTAGAAAATCCCTTGGAACCTTTGGGAATTTTACGCCGCGGCGAGTGATTGAAATTTCCCGCAGCAAGCTTGAAATTTTATCTTCGATGTGGCAACCATTTGGTCTCACCATGGCGAAGTCACCACGCCAACAAAAATAAAGAACTTCGAGTTAATTATGCCGCGGCGAACTCTTGGCTTCATTGTAGTGAAAACCCCTATGGTAGAACCCACAACACAAATTGTCCTATCTTACTACATGTCAACTTAAAAACCACAAACAAGTTCTTAAAAACTTAGTCTTGTTTTTGTAATTAGATTCTTTGCAAAAACCAGAAAAATCATAGACAAAACCAAACACAAATTTCATTTATTACAAAATACATAAGTTTTACAAAGCTTTAATGGCATTTCAAACCATAATACATCAGTTCAGTTAGAGAACCAATAATACAAAATACATTTGAACTAGCAGAACTTGAAATGTGGCTAAAGTCTTGAATTCCCAAAAATCTAGCTTAAAAATACAAAAGTATGCCAATTTGGAGTGATGTTATAACTCTTGACTTACTCGATTTCTTGCTCATCACCTGAATAGGGGGAGGAGTGTTGGGCCTGAACATTTTTAAATTTTTTGAGGTCTTAATAGATTTTTTATTTTGGAGCAACTAGCATGCCAATGTTGGGAGGATTTATTGCTTTGATTGATGGAATTAAAGTATAAATGTAGTAAGAATACATGAGGGGCAATCTTGGTAGATCACTTAAGTCT
>JANIIA010000004.1:25032159-25065745 GCA_027478495.1 Erythroxylum alaternifolium
GTATACACTTGAACGCTCAAAAATTGTAGGATCAAAGGTTTCTCAAAAAATTGAAAAGTTGAAAGTTGTTCAATCTTTGACTATGACCAATATTTATAGTCTAAGTCTCCAACTGCTTCTTGATTCTTGATAACTACTTCTTTGATTCTTGATAACCACTTCTTGAATCTTGATAACTTCTATTTAGTTGAGTTCTGTAACCAACTCTAACTAACTAACTGCTCGACATACTAGCATATCTTCTGCTTTGTATCGTCTGTGTTTTGTTTTTTCTGTGTTTCCATTTCGTCTGTGTTTTCTTCTGTATCTCCACTTCGTCTGTGTTTTCTTCTGTATCTCCACTTCGTTTGTGTTTTCTTCTGTATCTCAACTTCGTCTTTGTTTTCTTTTGTATCTCCACTTCGTCTTTGTTTTCTTCTGTATCTCCACTTCATCTGTGTTTTCTTCTGTATCTCCACTTCGTCTATGTTTTGTTTCTTCTGTGTTCTCCACTTCGTCTATGTTTTGTTTCTTCTGTGTTCTCTACTTCTTTTGTTCTTTTACTTCTTTTGCATACTTAACACACTCATCAAACTAGTTCATTTATTTCTAACATTATTATTATTTGAATGTTATCAAAATTAATTATCGTAAAGTCCTCCTGACTTAACACCCACATCGTAACTTTCCTGAAGAGTTCATTCTGTAGAAGTTCTCAATGGTGTGAATCCACCCATGCAAGGAACCATTAATGCAACAACTGGTGGTTCTTTAATGAGGAAAATAGTTGATGTTACATATGATTTATTAGAAGAGATGACAAATAATAGTTATCTATAGACGTCAAAGAGGAGTAAATAGTAGTCAACCTTTAAACATTAGAAGGGAGTGCTTGTTGTGAATTAAGTGATAATATTATATATTGAAGTAAAGAACTTAGCAAAATAATTAAACAACCTAAAATACACTTCTTCCATACTCAATGCAATTCAGCATGGATGAAAATTATATAGATAAGAAAGTCATGTCTTAGATGATCGCCTTAGTGGAAAATAACAGCATGGAGTAGCTCAACTTTATAGGAGCACAATATGGTTAGGGCAGTAATAACTCCTACTCTAATACCTTTAATTTTGGGTGGAAAAACCACCAAAATTTTTCTTATTCTAGCACTACTGTAGGGAATCCAATGAGAACTCAAAGCCTACTAGGATTTGAACAAGATAGACTGAATTCTTTAGTATCAAAGATGGAAAAGTTGATGGATATGTTGAATTCCAAATTCACAAACTAAGATGAGAACCAAAAGAGGATGGAAACTAAGTTCGATCAAATTGCAAAGAACCATGCATCTTCCGTTCACAATCTGAAGGTTCATATGAGTTAATTAACTAATGCATTGTCTACATAAAGTGTGTGGGATCTCTCGAGCAACACAGGTTGTAATACAAGGGAGCAACTAAAAGCCATCACATTTAGAAGTGGCAAAGAATTGGAAAAACCAACAGAAATGGAAGTTCAATCCCACCAAAGAGAACACCAAGAGAACCAAGATAGGAGAGAAGAGCAGAAAGAGGAAACTCTGTATATTCCTCCCCCTCCATAAGCGCCAAAGATTCCATTTCCACATAAGCAACTAAAGAATCAATTGGATTTACAATTTACAAAGTTCATAGAGAAGTTAAAGAAATTGCAAATCAACCTATCTTTTACGAAAGCTTTGGAACAAATGCCCAAGCATGCAAAGTTCCTCAAGGATATACTATCAAACAAGTGAATATGGGAAGATAATAAAACGGTCTCCTTGATTGAAAGTTATAGCTCCATAATTACCAACCATATGCCTTCAAAATTGAAGGACCCATAGAATTTCACTTTACCTTATGTTGTTGGTAATTCAAAATGTTTTTATGATCTTAATGCAAGTATTAATCTTATACCATCGTCAATTTTTAGGAAATTAGGGCTAAAAGACATGAAGTCGACTTTTATGCTTATCAAATTAGCAGATCAATCCATAAAGAAATCGTTTAGTATGGTGGAGGATGTGATAGTCAAGGTGGACAAATTCATTATTCCAGTGGATTTTGTAGTGTTAGATTTTTAAGAGGATGGGAATTGCCCATTAATTCTTGATAGATTATTTATTAACATAGGAAGGGCATTGGTTGATGTCTAATAAGGGACACTTATTCTTCAAACTGGTAATGAGCAAGTTGAATTTAACATGAATAAAGTATTAAAAATTTTGAAGGAAAGCAGCTCTTACATGAATATATACACATATATACAGTGGATAAATGAATAAAAGAGCAAAGAAGTGCAATATAAAAGAAGTGAGTGATGGGGAAGTAGACGATGTGAGTGTTGGGGAAGTAGACGATGAAGGAGAACTAGGAAAGGATGAATTGGCTGATAAATTGAAGCAAGAGATCTTAGTAAGAACAGAAGTATCTGTGCCACCCTCCATTAAGAAACCACCCACTCTCAAGTTAAAGCCCTTACCTTTTTAGGCAAAGACTTTTCCCATCATTATTTAAAACCTGTTGGATGGGAATAAAAAAAAGAGTGTTAAAAACCATTAGGAAGAGGATGAGAGCCATAGGATGGCAAATTTTTGACATAAGAAGTAAAATTCCTAATGTAGTGATGCATAGGATTAACCTTTAAGAAGGAATTAAGGCAGTGAGGGAAAGAAAAAGAAGGCTAAACCCTAACATGAAAGAAGTGGTCAAGAAGGAAGTAGTGAAGTTGTTGGACACTGGGATTATTTACCCTATTTCAAATAGTGAATGGGTTAGCTCGATACAATGTGTACCTAAAAAAGGGGGCATAAGAGTGATGGAGAGTGAAAATGACGTACTTACACAATTGTAGGTTCGAGAGTTTGAACTGATTACAGGAAGCTCAACACTGTGACCAAAAAAGATCAATTTCTTTTACCATTTATGGATCAAATTCTTAAAAGGGAGTCTACCTATACATTCTACTATTTCATACTCAGAATAAAATCAGATTATCATCTATACGAAAGACTAAGAGAATACCACTTTCATATGTCTTATGGAACATTTACCTTCAGATGATTGTCGTTTGGGCTTTGTAATTCTTCTAAAACTTTTCAAAGGTGTATGATGTCTATTTTCATAGAAATGATTGACGACATTATAGAAATATTAAGGATTATTTATTAGTCATTCGAGACTCTTTTGATCACTGCTTAACAAATTTGGATGAAGTTCTACAAAGGTAAGAAGTATTGCATTTGTTTCTAAAATGAGAAAAACGTCACTTCATAATGCACGAGGGTATTTTTTGGGACATAAAAAATCATATCAAGTTATAGAAGTGGATAAAGCTAAAAGGAATGTCATTGAGAAGCTTCCACCATCGAACAATGTTAAAATCCTTTGTGCATATTTTGAAAATACAGGATTTTACTGTTGATTTATCAAGTACTTTTATCTCATTGCTAGACCTTTAACTAATCTATTAGTTAAAAACGTGTCATTTAATTTTGATGATAGTTGTTTACTTTCTTTTAACAGTTTAAAGGAGGCACTCATTTCAAAACCTATACTGATATTATCGAATTGGTCATTTCCATTTACGGTCATGTACAATGCTAGTGATCAAGTAGTAGGATGTGTGATAAGGCAATTTAAAGACAAAAGGTTGCATGCTATTTACTATGCAAGCAAGAAATTAGCAAGAGCCCAACTCAATTACACTACTACTGAGAAGGATTTACTAGCAGTTGTATTCGCATGTAATAAGTTTTAGTCTTATCTTTTGGATTCTAAAGTGATCATTTATACCTACCATACAACATTGAGGTATCTTTTTGCCAAGAAAGAAGCAAAACTGAAACTTATTTTATGGGTGCTACTTCTACAAGAATTTGATATAGTATGCTGATATAGCAAATTATGCTGTAGGTGGTAACCTTCTCCTTAATTTGTCTTACCAACAATAAAAAAAAGTTCTTGTATGAATGCACTCACTATTTGTTAGATGGGCTAATTATCTATAAAACTTATACTGATGTTTTGATCAGGAGAAGTGTTATAGAGGAGGAGATGTTGGACATATTAACACATTATCATGATTCTATTTATATAGGGCATTATGTAGCGAACAAGACAGCAGTTCGAGTATTTAATGTGGATTTTATTCACCTAACTTATTCAAGGATGCTTGTGAGTTTGTGATGCAATGTGATACATGCCAAAGAGTGCGTAATATTTTAAAGAGAAATGAGATGCCACTTTTTAACATCTTGAAGGTACAAGTATTCGACATATGGGGATTAGATTTTTGGGGCCATTCCCATCATCCCTAAGGAGCACATACATATTGATGGGAGTAGACTATGTATTGAGATGGGCTAAAGTAGTGACAACTTCAACTAATGATGGTAAGGTGGTACAAAAGTTCATCAAAAGGCTAGTAGAATTGGAGTGTCAAAAGCAATAATTAGTGATGGAGGAGCCCATTTATGTAACAATTCTTTTGAAGCTCTTCTTAAGATATATGGAATCTATCATTGAGTGGTCACGCTTTATCAACTGTAAACAAGTGGCCAAGTGGAGGTTATTAACTGCGAACTAAAGAGAATATTAGAGAAGATGGTCAATAGTATAAGGAAATATTAGGCATTAAAGTTTGAGGATGCTCTATAGGCGTATCAAATCTCCTTTAAAACTCCGATTGATACAACACCCTTCTAACATGTTTATGAGAAGGCTTGTCACTTTAAAGATAGAGCATAGGACATATTGGGTGATTAAGGCTTTAAATTTTGATTGGAATATAGTTGGTGAAAAGAGACTCTTTCAATTAAATGTGCTAGTAGAGTTAAGGTTTAATATTTATGAGAATGTCAAGTTATATAAGGAGAAAGTTAAAAAAAATGGCATCATTCTTATACCAAAAAAAGGACTTTAACGTTTAAGGTGCAATTTTTCTATTCAATTCAAGATTGAAATTATGTCCATGAAAGCTCAAATCGCGTTGGATTGGTCCCTTTAAAGTGACCTTAGAATTCAAACATAGAACTTTGGAGTTGGAGAATGATAAAAAGGAAGCATTCAAAGTGAATGGACATAAATGCAAGCATATTTCGAAGGAGCATATTCACATGAAAGAGAAGTAGTATCTTTCCTTTCTTTTGGTTTAAAATAATTGTACTCAAAAGGTCACACTAGTGACCTTAAAATTAGCATGTTTGTTTTAGTTAGGTTTTTCATCATTTTAAGAGTCCATGAGTTTACATCTAAAATTCAAAAATTCATTCCAAAAGCGTTAACAAGATGGGGTTAAGAAAATAAACAGAAATAAAAAGATGAAAGTGTCCTCTCACTAGCTAAGCGACAGACACTAGGTAATTAAGAAAGTTACGAAATAAGATGAAGATTGAACTCTAAATTAGGCCTAGATGAAGGTGAGTTGCTAGAAACTATAAAGGAAAGACATAGCACAAAGCGAAGCAGAAAGCGAAGAAAGAAAAAAGAGGAGGAAAAAAATCAAGGAAAGGGTAGAGAAGAAAGAAAGATGAACACAAAAGCAACTTAGGATGAAGTAAGCATAAGCAAATTACAAAATGGAGGAGGGCAAGCAGCAGATTATAGAAATGAGGAGATTAACCTCCATGATAACCGAAAGAAGAGAGAGGACAGGGAAACATTGTGATCTCAACACATGAATGTTTGATCCTTGATACCCAATAGTTGATTGGCTGTCATGTTATGTAAATGTAGGTTCTGATAAACCTTTTTTTTTTTTTCACGATGCGATAAGAAATTGTTTTAAATACGATATCTGAATTTGAGGGAGAAGAAGGTATATATAGATATTTTGGACATGAACAGAAGACAAGCCTTGTTAACGGACATTCGGTTGTATATACACACTGGAGAATGCATTCCAACCTGTTGTAATTAAATTTTATCCAGCTCTTTAAAATGATTCACTATTGACTAAGAAAATTTCAAAGTTCTTGTTTGAGCATTCAACCAAACTAAACTCTACGACAAAGGTACAGACTTCTAGATTTTTAGCTACCACAAGTTCATCTCATTTACGGACTGCACAATCTGACCTGTTAATGCAGCGTAATAAGAAGAGCTTGCATACATGTTTCCTCAGGAATAACATAAACAGTCACAATTCAATTCAGGTTGAAGTTTCAAGTTTGATACTTCAAATTTTCCATCTGATAGTATAAATATATATATACATATACATATATATAATATAAAATGTTTAAAAGGGATTAAAGTTTTAATCACTGTGCAACTCAGAGTGGTTAAAATTCGTTAAATCTTAATTTAAATAATAAAATTGTACGAGACTATCAATTAAAAAAGATCAAAAGTATATTAGTACAATTTTGCTTCCCGTTTATTTGAAAAGGATCTTGCAAACAGTGAGATGGACAACGGACATTGATGATATTAAATAGTCTATTTCTATTTAGTCTTTAATTTCTTTGTCCTATTTATTGATGAATAAAAACTCATGAAATAAAATAGGGACAAACTAAATGAAACTGGCTATCTATTCCAACTTTAACTACCATAATTAACAAAACAAAATTGCCTTTGTCATTTTAACCGAGTTAGCTATTGACAGAGCAAGGAAGTGACAAATTGAGAAAGAGTGTCGAGAATAAGGGGCACCAAATCTGTAGTACCCAATATCCCAGTTCTTCCTGTTCTTAAATGATCCCAACCATCCAATAAATATGAGTCTCATTTATTAAAAGGCTGAGATCATTTAAGAACAGAAAGAACTAGGTTATTAGGTATAACAAATCTGTTCCCTAAATAAGGCTTCTGAGATTTCAGAAAGAGATTGTCTGTTTCACATTTTCTGTGCCATCTCTGTTCCAACCCCTCTTATCCACATGTTTTACGCTGTTTTATTTATTTATTTGAAGAAATTGGCACAGAGAACAAGATTTCTGGGTCATAATCATACTTAAGACTTCAATCATCGTATTGAAAACAAACTACAGAGACGCTTCTCACATTGCATTATTTCATACTCAAACGCCACATTTTGAAGATAACAAATCACGAAACTTTTTATTCCATTTGATGAATAAAACAAACTACAGTCTTTAGCTTAGTGTTTTCTCTTTTATTTTTCTTATGGAATTAGTCAATGCTTCTTTTGAAACTAAACAATTTGAGGACGAAGGAGGCAATTCTACAAGACGGTTGGGCCTCGGTCGTTGAAAATGAAGAGGACCCAAGCAACCAATGCCCCAAAGAATTACTCTGCTACAGTCAGATTACTTCACTTTTACTCAATTACTCGATACAACCACCATCTTAAGCTGTGGACTGGGTTGACGTTTACTCCACAAGCACATTACAAGGCCGAATTGGAATCCTTCTCCTCTTGCTATCATCATCGCACGGCTGCAAGGTAGAACCCAAACCAATATCGATCAATTAATTAAAGTTAATACCTACAGTTTCAGCACTAGACTGCTATCAAGTGGTTGCGTTGCTTTCTTGAGGTTCATATATAATGTTTCAATACATATCTGTATGTGGGCACAGAATGGAAGATGAATTGTCATTTTGGTGAACATGAATCACTACCACTACCACACACCTGAATGACAAAATTCGGAACTCGAATCCTTTTCGAGCCATCTGCCAGGCGTTTGTAGGGTAAATTGTTTTCTGTTGATGCAAATTTGTTAATGACCTGCAGGGCACATCCGCTAATCATTGAAAGAGAAATTTGATCAAGATTAAATCCCATAATAAAAAGGGCAAATTTCCTGTAAATTTTTATCCCGACTAGCCTACGGTTTATTCAGGTGGGTAGTACATTTTTTATTTTGGGTTCTTTCCATAACAAATTTTCAAATTAACTACATAACATTCAAAACATGAGATAAGATTATGAAAGTAATCACCTGGCTTTGAATGGCCCCAATCACTAGTTTGTTGCACCCTGAAGCATGCACAGTTTCTAATCTAGGGCATTGAAGAACCAACGTATCTGTAGATATGGACATACCTAATTAGCTTCTCCTCACACGTAAAGGGTGAAAGTGCGGGACTCAGACCACTGTTGAACTAATTCATATAGAAACCTTAAACAATCAATACCTGGATGTAAGTTTTTGCAAGAGTTCAAATTCAGATCATTGAGTTCTGGGCAAGTTAAGTACAATCCCTAGATTCAAGTTTAAAGGTGAGAACAAGATAAGAAAAAATCCTGATTGGTATTGATTCTGGGAAAAAGAAAAAAGGGGATCTTACATTTAAGCTAGAGCAGCCCCATAAGCTGAGTTTTCTCAACCGATCATGTTTTATGAAGAGTTTCTGGTATAGATGTAACTTATTTTGAAGCGTTGTCTGCAACTCAGAATCATCGGTTTCATCCGAAGTTGGATACTCAGAACTTGGATCACAAATAGTCATCCCACAATCCATCAGCTCAAGAAGAGGCAACTGGGCTGTAGCAAATTGGATTCCACCTGAGATTATATTATAATTAGTATGGCTCGTGTAGGAGAGAATGAAACGAGTACAGAATAAGCTAAATCTTTAGAGTGATTGAGCAGGGTAATCACTTGAAGTGATGTTAGGACAAAGAGCTAAGAGAAGCTTGGACAGTGTTGTAGGAAAAACATTGCAGATCATTCCAATGCCACTGTCACTGATGCTAGACCTGAAATCAAATTGCAGTACCATATAAGTCGTCACGAAATAACATTATGAAGCTCACAAATTCCAAGAATGAACTTTGAATTCAAATACAGGGCTTGATCCAAAACATACCCACTCAGATCAAGCAATTCTAATTTTGAATAACTTGAGGCAATGGCAGCAACCGATGCGTCAGTGATTTCAGTTCCAAGAACTAGAGAAAGCGCTCGCAGGTTCCTAAGATCACAAAGCAAGCAAGTCACCATCATCTTACTCTTGTACAACATGTCAATCATCAGTCTATTAAACATTTACAGCTTTTTACAAACAACCATTTGACATTGTCCTTTTACAAACCTCAAATTTGCAAATGTAAGAGCAAGTACAGCGGCATGTGAGAGCCGATCTGATGCAATGTGTATATTCTGCAGCCTAACACAGCTCCTTCCCAAGCTCTCAAACATGGCCGTGAGATCTGTACTGTCATTTTCTTGACGAGAAAAATCCAAGGAAATCTCCCTCAAGTTAGGACAGTTAAACACCTAAAAGAAAGAGGGGAAGTTTATCAAATACATCAAAAGTAAGACATTATTTTTTTTGAATAACAAGGTGCAAGTTTCGGATTGAGTCACAGTTGAATGCACTTAAATTCTAAGATGCATCAGAGAAGATTGCGTTCAACTAGTGGAAAACAACAGTACGAGAATTTACCATCTTAGAGAGAGAATAAAGATCTGAAAGCCAAAGTGTAGAGAGACTTGATGAACAGAGAACTAAACCCCCAAGATTAAAACACCCTTCCACCTTTAGGCTTGTAAGGCAACGTTTATCGGCAACAAAGCGACCCAATTCATCACTGCATATCCAAACAATAGAGCATGACATGAAACATCAGCCTTTCTACAACCAGCGAAGATCCCTGTTCTCTTCTACACAAAACTAGGAGCATACGGCACCGCCAAGACCTTTTATAACATAAAGCCAATTTAATTGTAGCACAAATTGTTAACTGTTTCCTTTGAAGAAAGATTTGGAAACACAAATTGGTGGAGTAAGGTTATAGCGTATCAACCTTAGCGTTCATTGTGATTTAACCACTATTACCATCATCCACTTCCAAATTATAACGTGTAGCAAGCAATTATTCTTTCATCAAACAGACTCAGAATGCATAGAGATAGAGATACAGCAAAGCTTAAACAAGAAAAATCCACGGATAAAATAGTTTATGGCATACGAACAAACAATTAGGAAGAAGATTATACCCAGATATCCGATTAACTGCATCAGCAGATGTGCGTATCTCCAGAAACTCCAAAATGGGACAAGAAAACGCAACGCAAGCCAACATTGTCGCATCCACATCCCTGCAACAGCCAAACAAATACCAACATTACACGGTGAAATGATAAATTTCTTTATATTGTGCATGACCACTGAGCATAAGATTGAGTGGGATTCCTATTCCTTATAACCAACTAAAAATGTATTTGCAAACCAACAACCTCGACTTCTTTCCAGAACAATATTTTCGATACTTCTATTGTCTGTCTGTTAAATTTTTCATTTGGCTCGTTAATTTGGCCACATTTTAACTCCCCCAAAGACAACGTTTATGCGGCGTCTTATGTTTAAATAATTTTATTTATTACTAGCATCACGCCTTTTTCCATGTCTCCGCATCTTTAGTTCACAAAAACCCAAATGTTCATGGAAACAGACTCCTTAAGCCCGTGGATCTGACAAAACAGAGCGCCGTCAAGAAGAAACCCTAACCTTTCCATCCTCAGACTAAGCTTAACAAGTCCCGTACACTTCTTCAACACAGATCCAACAAATCCAAGCTCAGCTCTACAAGGAACCCTAAGCCTAAGTTCCTCGGCTGCCCTCCAGAGCCTCCTCGCCGTGTCCCTCCACCCCTTACACACCGTCGCTGCCGCCAGGAGCTCTGATGGTGGCAGCCTCCTCAGTACTTCCCACAAGCAACTAGCCGGCAGCCTCCCGGAACACAGGCCCCAGAGATCCGACTCCGATTCCTCTATATCAACCTCAGGAGAGTCGCATTTGAGGTCAACGTCGTCAAAAGAGAGAGCTCGGCGTAGGTGAGAAAACGGCTGCCGCTGGAAAGGCTGGTGGCGAGAGGCGGAGACAGCGGCAGCGGCGGAGGAAGAGGAAGAATCGGTAGAAGTGGGAGTGGTGATGGGAATGTTGCAGACGTGGCCTTTCTTCGGGAGGCCACAGCGACCGCAGTTGTAGCTGCCGCGGGACTTCTTGTTGGGTTGCTTGTTGGTTTGGAAGTCGAAGGGGAAGGAGGCGGTGGAGCCCCCAGGGGTGGCAGGGGAGATGTGCGGCTGGTTGTGGTGGTGGTGGTGCTTCATGGTGGGCGTCGGCGGCTACAGAGTGTGGAGAGAGGGAGAGGCTTTGAAAATGGAGGGAGTGAGTAGGAAATAAAACAGAGGGAGAGCTGTCCGTAAGGGGCGGGAGATTTAACGTGCTTTGGCGCCTTGAACATGGTTTTCTGCGTGGTCAGAATGACCGTTTTGTCCTTGCTCAATCAGGTAAATTGGTCGTCTTAACGTTCGAGTTTATAAAGAAAAATATATTAGACAGGTATACCAAACAAGAAAAATTAAAAAGGAAACGAATTCAATGTATTAAGAGTTTTATGTTCGGTAGGGGAGTTTTGAGAGGATTACATTTACAATTTCCAGGTCTAAATTTCTTAAGTTGTCAAATTAAATGTGAATTGCTGATCGTTTACATGTATATTTAAGCCTTTATCATGTATATGTGATCGCATGTAATCCTAACACTCTAAATCGACTTTCACCCTATATATATATATAAAAGAAAACATTGTTTGAAAATACTATCTTCGAGATTTACGCGTGTGTGTGTGTGTGTAACTAAAGATTTCCTTCTTGTTATGGTTTTGGCTTTCAAGTTTAGTTAAAAGAGCTTTTCATTTCTATTTTGGATGTTAGTTTCTTTTTAACTTTTATAACCTTTTTGAAAATTAGAAAAAATTATATTAATAAATAGAGCTCCTAAAGAAACTTATAATTTAGTATAAAGGCTACTGAATACTAGTTACCAAGTGATTACAGCTATTAAGAATATAATCAGAGTAAATTTTATATTTCTTCTTTTCCAATACAAATATAAGTATGGGAATTTTGAATTTGTCTTGTTTCCTTGTTATAGCTTAAAGGAGTTTCTTTTTTGGACTTAAACACGTGCCTCTTCTTCTATGTTTTCATTTGGTAATCACTATATGACCTAACAACATATTAGCTTTTGTTGGTAATGAATCCAATATCTCCTCAATTTTGTTATTTTTATATCATGTTATGTTCCTGACGCTAAAACATAATTTCATTTGATTGATATTTGTTATTCTATATTAAAATTTAGCACAAGTGCACAAAGTAGCTAAAGTTAACACAGACAAGTACGAGTCTACAAACATTATAAGTATTAGTAATTATCCTTTTTTATTATCTAACCTATAAATCAGATTTTGAATTTTATTTAAAAATTAAACTAGACAAATAAACTAAGATCGAAAACAATATTGAATTCAAGTCAGAGGAAAATACTAAGAAGATGTCATTATCAAATAATAATGTCGAAGTAATGAATCCCCTTAAGAACCTTAATTATTAAACCTTTATCGTGCAATTATATTATTGATTATTAGATCTTGAAAATTCCTATCTTATGCTTTTTGAAGGTTATTAATAACTAATCCATTAGTTCATTAACAAAATCTTTCTCGTTAAAACCCTATGATTGTGTTATTGATTTGTGAATTCCACTGTTAGGTTTGACCCTAAGCTAGAGGATTTATATAAACCTATCTCTAGGTTTGCATGCAACTCCTTCTAATTATAGTAGATTTATTCATACAAGAGAATTTCTCAATTTTAATAATATGAAATCAAATCATACACTAATATTATGGGTATATTCAAATAAGAATGAAACGCATAATTGAATCGTAACAAATCAATCAATATAATTGCATTGAATAAAAGATCAAGTCATGTTGTTATCACAACTTAGTCATCACGCCTAGACTCCAAAAAAATTTAGTTCCTACTCATAGAAAACAAAACCAATGATGAATATGCAGAAAAAACTAATAGAAAACAAAGAAATCATAATTATAAATCTTCATTTCTCTTCTATTGGATTGTCTTACAAAACTAGATATGATGTTGTTATCTAATGGATCTCTTGACGTATTCTTCGTGCTTTTCTCGTCCCTTGATTGGAAGTATCACCTCCTAGGTTGTTTATAACTTAAAATTGCTTAATAAGTTAGCTCCCTTTGTTTTGCCTCAACTCATATCCTTTTATAGTAAAATCTAGGATTTTTGGGTTATACATGGTCAACTTATATGAGTGTGTGAGTGATTATGTATTTCCAAAAATATCAAAATTTGTGATTTCACACAGGCACAAAAACTTACACGAGCAATATACATGACTTTGTATATCAACATACACGGGCGTGTAACTCCACATAACTAGAAATAAAATTCTTCAATCTCACATGTTTATATAGACTTTCATAGTCATTGTACACGGTCGTGTAGGTCCTTGGATACTTCAAATATGTGTTCCATACCACGATTTCATCCAAATTATTCTCCTATTTGTCCGTGAAGGCAATTATTACCTACAAATGCAAATTAAGTACCAAATATACAACAAAAATATAAAATATCAAGCAAAACACATGAAATATGGGTGTGTAATTATAGTTAAATAAGCATTTATCAATATTATTGTCACTTTTTCATTTATCTTCATTCTATACTCCATCTTCTTGTCATGCCTCATGTTATATTGTTTTATTTTATGCTAGCCAAGATGTTTTCTCATATCCAGGTTAATAAGCTTTTGATAGAAACTTTTTCTACTCTTAGTACTTGTTCTTAAAAATTTCACTTCTTTCTCTATAAATAACTTATACACTTAATCATAAGGCAATCTTGGAGAGGTTGTAATCCTCGATTTATACACTACCTCTTTGTAATCCATGAAATAATTTGTGTTTTGACACTTTTAACTATGTCTAGAGTGTTTAACCTATTTCTGATGACAAGTCATTAAAGGATGTCTTATGGGGATTTCACTTGAACTATATAAATCTAATACATTACACCTTGGATGTCAAATTCCTAAATACTTGGTAGCAAGAGTTGTTAGTTAATAGGTCTAATGCTTATCATCCTATGTTGTTCTTTAGATGTTAACTTAGGTTGGTTCTAAGAATATTTTCCTAAATAATGGAGAAGCCTTTGAACTTTATATATCATTTATTGTCGCTTATAAAGTTCTTAACTTTAGTTTTGGAGTTAAACATATACCTAAGGTGAAAGGCTTCAAGGAATATGTATAAGACCTTTTTTGCTTCATTTGTCAAGTTAAAGCCATTTTTTTCTCGATTCCCAATTTTATGGTTAATAATATAACAAAACATTTCCCTTATCGTAAATATTTGCATCACAGTCTAAGAACTGTCAAACCTTGACTTAATTTTCCATAGGCACTAATTCTCCAAGTAGTGTCAGTAAACTCATTGCACTCAAAAAGTTCGTTATAAATAAGGAGCCTCCAAATCCTTTTGGCAAGGAACACATTATTGGTGACTTGCATTAGTCATACACCCATTAATACCTCTTCTTTTGGCAATCCAATATCTCCTCGTTTGACTTTAGCATAAGGTTAATTATGTGCATCTTTAATTTATAAAAATGTTTCTCATCATTATCTCTAATGCCTTTATGAGGTTTTTTTTGGCAATAACATATGTGAGATCGAATAGACATGTATATTATTTAAGAGGATTTGATAATTTATAGTCTTCCTGTATAAGTTAAGCTTTTATTATAGCAGTACCGATTCTCTTATGGAATATGCTAAACAAAGCTTGACAATCACCATATATTGACCATTTAATTGAAGTAGGAATTCCCAAATATATGAATGAGAGACTTTATCTTCAAATTAAAGATAATAAAGAGCTATTAAGTTTAAGAATTTACTCCAATTAAAACTAGCATGTAACATGTATTAATGTTGAGACTTGATAGCTTCCTAAATGAATAAAGTGAGTTCATTAGAACCCTAATTGAGCTAATAATTTCCTTATAAAACATATGTAGGTCATTTACTAATGAGAGATTATAAACCTTTAACTTGCCAACTTTGTAATAAAATTTGGAAGAGGAGTCCTTGATGTTGTAATTAGTAAGCTTGCTCAACACCGCTATACAAATTAGGAATAGATAAAGTAATGATGGGTCTTTTTGCCTTACTCCTCTTTTTGAACACCTAAGATGGTTATCTATTCACCTTAACACGAAAGGATGTGGTTGTTATGTATTGCTCAATATAAGTGATTTATTTTTATAGCAAATCAAATGCCTCTAATGAGTGTAAGGTGAATTCCTAACCAATTAAATCAAATGCCTTGTGAAAGTCAACTTTTATGGCGTAAATTTTAATGAAGCCATTATGAAAGTCAACTTTTATGATGTAACTTTTGATGAAGTCATTCATTTGGTAGCCTTTAGCTTTTGTGTTAATAGAATATTATCGCCTATGTTCCTTCCCTTAATATAAGCTCCTTTTGATTTGCTTATAAAAGACTCTAGTGCTTCATTCAGCCTTGAGATAAGTACTTCAAATATGATCTTATATAGGAAGTTGCAGTAGGTTATGAGCCTAAAGCCTTTGAGAGACTTAAGATTAGGCATCTTTGGTACTAGGAAAATATGAGTTTTATTTATTTCCTTTAGCAATTTTCTTAAGTTAAATAATTCCATGATGAGTTTATTGACCTATATCTTTGTTTAGCTTTATAATTCTTTAGAGAAAAATACATTAAGCCTATATAGACTAGGGAAGCTATTGGAGTTAAGGCTCATTAATTCTTTTTCTGTGTCTTGAGATGTAATAGGTCTAATAAGATCCTAAATTTATTCAATAATTATTTCTTTTGGGATAAAAGAGATGAGAACATATAATAAAGTACTCAGAGATCTCCTATTTCAGCTCCTTTTGATCCCAAATCCTCTCTTCAATATCCTTAATCAAGTTTGATATTTTATTTGCATTTATTCTAGCTAAGATTGCATTAAATAAGAAGGTAGAATTCCTGTCTCATCTTGTATCTATTAAACTATTAATTTTTGGTTGTGCAAGGATTTGTAAACATCAAGTGTTATAACATAATTGCTTAAAGCAGGCTTTTCTCTCTTGATATTGGTTTTGTTTGTTGGATCCATGTATAAATTAGATTGTTCTTATGTAGTTAATATCTTGGTCTCCTTGATGTCAAGGCTTTTACTGTTTACATATTTCTAATGCAGTTCTTTAAGTACCTTTTTCACCATTTCAAGCATTTTCACACATTCAGAAGTTTAAAATCCCTCTACCTCTTTTACCATACTTATTTCTGCCTATTGGAATCTCTCAAGTTTTGTAAGATAGTTTATAAGCCCGAATAGGGTGATTTAGATAGGGGCTTGGCCATATTGAGAATTTTAATTGGTAAGTGGTTTGAGGCGAGACAATTACCAAGGACAATCTTACTTCTTTGAAATCTTAATCACCTACCAAAGTTCTATCCAACTTCTTTCTTATAACTCGTGTTGTTTATTACTTCGTGTGAATTGATACCCTTATATTGTTGATGTATGATTCGAAATCATATAAGGTCATTTCAAGTTCATACATCCTTTAGATTATGAGCATAGAGAGTACTATTAAAATCTACAAGAATTATCTACAAAGTGTCATAATAAATGATTAATAGACTCTATTTTTATTCCCATATTTATTTTTTGGTTATTATTTGAGAGCTTTACATTGTTTTTGGTCCTTGTTTTGTTTCAAGCGTGTTTTTAGCTCTTAATTGCCTTTATAGATCAAAAGGAAAAGAATTCAGGTGAAATCAGGGCATAAAATAGAAGAAATAGAGCTATTTTTTAGATACATGCCTATATGAGTATCATATACAACTGTATAAAGGGACCATGTAAGTGATTGTGAATGTGTAAAGTTTCGAAGAAATTTTCATGCCCATATAAAGATGCACACATGTTTAAATAACATACACGATCATGTCCCATACCAATGTAAGCTTTTAGAAACATGTAAAGTGACAATTTAAAGATGTTTTAAAGATATATGGTAACTTACTCAATCGTGTGACTAATCCTTAATAACAAAAAAACCTTAATTTCACAATATAAAAGGTAATTATAAAGAAGAGACAAAGGGAGGCAACTAGAGTCAGGTTTAAAGACTAGATGTAGAGTTAAAGATATAATTCTAAACCTAGGATGAGGAAAACATGAAGATTACTTCAAGAGATCCGATAGAGAGTAGCGTAGCCTTTTTTATCAAAGTTTTAAGAGGATTTCATTAGAGAAAAGGGTATATATATTTCCTTTTAATGTTTTTTATGGACTTTTGATGTTTATTTCAATTTCTACGTTTATGAACTAAGTTTGTTTAATGTCTAGGTATGATGAATCCTAAGTTTGGATGGATAGTGTGATCTGATATTTTATTTAATGCAATTTGATTGATTTATTCATTATGATTCAATTATGCATTTTTATTTTTGAATTAATATGTTCAAGATTTTGGTACAATGTTTGATTTCATATAATTTGAGAAATCCTTTTGCGTGAAAAGATATACCATAATTGAAAGAAATTGCCTACAAATCTAGAGATAGGTTGACATAAATCTTCTAAATTGGGGTCAAACTTAATAATGAAATTCACGAATTGAGTAATGCAATATTAAAGGTCTTAAGCAAAAAGAGGTTTTAGTTAATTAACCGAAGATTAGTTGTTAATTTTCTTAAGAAATATATTTACATAATATAGGAATTTTCACAGTCTAATGATAAATAATTGAATTGCATGATAAAGGGTTAATTTTTACGAGATGTTAGGGGGATTCATCACCTAGGTACTAGATATTTGATATTGATTAATCATCACGTATCTACGTTTTAGTTCATTATTGAGTTGAATTTTAGTTTATGTTAGTTTTAAATTAAATCATCATCTTCTTTATTGGTTAGATAATATAAAAAGAGGTTATTATTATTACTTACAGTCCTTGTGGGATCGACTTGTACTTTCTAGTGAACTATAGCCACGCCATATACTTACAATTTAAAACACATTACAAATATATACAACCAAGTTTTGGGGTCATTTTTGGGGATTGGAGTATTAGGAACCCCTAATTTTTATTAATTTATCCATTATTTCTTGTTTTATTTCTTTTTACTTTTTTTAAATTTGTTTAATAATTTTATTGACTTAGTTTTCTTTCCTCTACATGTCTTGAGGTTAATTTATGACCTGAAGAAATCCATCACACTTAATTATGAAGATCCAGAGATTGAGAGGATAGCTCATAGAAATCTCTAGAGGAGTTTACTTATAGAGATTGAGTTAGAGCGATAGATAGAGTACTTGGAAGGTCAGAATGATACCAAAGAATCGGACACTATGGTAGGCCAACTAAGGACTATATTCAATTACACTAGACTTTACTTGATGGGAACAGAGTTTAAACCTACTATAAGACCTACTATTACCACCAATAATTTTGAGATTAAACTACGTATTATTCAAATGGTGAAACAATCTATCCAATTTGATGGGCTACAAGATGAAATGCACATATACCGTGTAGTAGAGAAGTTTCTTTTGAAGTCCTCGTCACCATTTAAGACTGCTAAAATAAGGAATGGCATCTTCTCCTATGCCCAGATTGACTCAGAGACATTATATGATACACAGGAGAGATTTAGGGAGATGTTAAGAAAGTTCCCACATTATGGTCTACCATTATGGATACAAATTCAGACCTTCTACAATAGGCTAAATAAAAAAATGATGTAGATGATAGATGCTATAGTTGAAGGTACTCTAAATAATAAAACATCAGAAGTAGCTCAAGACCTCATTAAATAAATGGTAATGCAGAATTATCAGTGGTGCTCTTTTTAAACAAAACTGAGCAAGCTATTGATAGTATATAATGTACATATAGTTACGGTATTAGTGAACTAGGTGTAAGTTTTAAGAAGAAAGATTGAGAGATTGATGATGAATCCTCAACTATTCTAAGCAATGTAGTGTGTGGTGAGTGGGCTAGGAGATCTAAGTTAAAATCTTTGAGCACTATAAAACAAGCATGTGAATTACATGGGGAATGTTTATAGACACCAAAATAATCTCTACAATAATACATATAATCCAAGATGAAGAAATCACCGAAATTTCTCTTAGGAAAATTAAGGATAGTCAAAAAATAACCTTCCACCATGATTTTAGAAACACCAACCTTAAGAAAGAAGTCAAGCTTTTAAGACATTGCCCATAATTCTTTAACATTTAGAGGCCAGCTTTCAAAACACAAAGGCTTCATTAAGAAATCAAGAGGCTTCTATGCATAACTTAGAAACTTAGATAAGTTTGCTTACAAAGTTAATTTATGAAAGATTATAAGGGAGTTTGTGTAGTACCACCTTAGAATTGGAAAAGAGTTACAAGAGGAGAATAAAACCTAAGATGAGAAAGAGAGTGGCACTATAAGTTAAAAGGAAGCTAAAGGTGAAAACACCTTCCAAAAGTTAAGGAATTTCAGTATGCCATCTTTTAACTTGTTAAATTGAAGAATGATTGCATAAATAAGTAGTTTGGCAGGTTTTTTAACTGCTTAAATAAATCTATATTAACTTACCCCTTATTAGGGCTCTTGTACAGATGTCAAAGTATTAAAAAATTTTAAAGCAATTACTAGCAAACAAGAGGAAGTTAGAGGAGTTAGCGATCATAACTCTAAGTGGAATATGCTTAGCAATTCTTTAGATTAGGCTAATAGAGAAGCTTAAAGATCTAGAGAGTTTTACTATCCGTCTTCAAATCAGTAGCTTAAAAATATAAAAGGCTTTAGTCGATCTAGGGGCTAACAACAATATGATTCCTTATTCACTTTTTAAGAAACTAAGATTAGGTAAAGCCAAATCTATTAGGATAAGTTTACAATTAGCAAAAATATCGATAAGGTATCCTAGAGGTATTATTAAGGATGTACTTGTTAAGGTTGACAGGTCTATTTTTCTAGTTGATTTTATGATTCTTGATATAGAGGAGGCTATAAAAGTACCTTTAGTTTTAGGTTAACCCTTTTTAGCCACTACTAGGTCTATTATTAATGTTAGTAAGGGCGAGTTAGTGTTTTGGTTTGGAGACAAAGCGGTCACATTTAAAATGTCTAATTTCTTGAATCATTACCTTGAACTTGTTATTGATAATTATTCTAGCAATATATTTGATGGTTCAATTTTAGATGTTTTGTAGGACTATTAATGGTTTATAGGGCTGTTTCCAGCTTAAGGTAAAAATAAGGAAGAGAAAGTGACACAAGGAAAAAGTAGGTAACTTACTTAAAGGTTAAGGAACCTAAAGTAAGAAAGCAAAAACTTAACTTTTATAAGCCACTTGATTATGATACGTACGTCGAGTTAGAGATGTTAAACAAGTTCTACTTTGGAGGCAACCCAAGAATTATAATAAATTTTTATGATTTAATTATGTTATTTTGATTTTTTTTATGTTTTATATGTTCGATTATAAAGCATCTTTATTTAATTTTGTCTAATTTTGTGTTTTTGGCATGTGTTCTTGAATCTTGCGATTTTGAGTGAAAATCCTTAAAGTTTTAAGGAATTTTTAGGTATAAACGGTCATGTATAAACTCATGTATATATAAATCTCAGTTTTGCATATTTTATAGGGTTATAATGACCTACACAGTTATTAAACATGGTGATGTACAACTTTGGAAATTTTACAAATTTTGTTCACAATATATGGCTTGGGATTGGAATGTGTCAACATACGTGCTCGTGTCTAATATTCAGTGCTTGTAGTTACTTACACGGTCACCCACATGCTCATGTATGTGACCATATAAGTCTACGATACACTTTTGAAACCCTAACTTTCTTCTTTTCTTCCATTTTCTATCCCTTTTCTACCATCCCTTTGTTGCATCCCTCTCTCCTATAGCCTAGCCCAACTCTTTTTGAATGATTTTGCAACATTCAAGTAAGTTTTTCTTGTTTTTTATGTGAATTACACTCAAAATATGGGTATTTTGTAAATCCTAAGGTTTTTCATCCCTAAATTGTTAGGGTTACAAAATTGCTCCATTATAAGGTTATTTTACCTATTTTTCTTCTTATTTTTCGATTCCAAGTTGAATTTGAATCTTTTTCGTATGAATTATTGGATTAATTTGTTGAATTGGATATGAATTGGATGAAATTTAAATTAGGTATATGAATTTTACTCACTATATTATAAAATTACAATGGTTTGTTAAATTAGGTTTAATTTGTTGTTTTCCAGTAATTAGAAAGTGTTTATTAGTTTAATTTTTTTGCAATTTAATATCTTGCATGATTTAGGTATTAATTGTGTGTTTAGTATATGATTAATTATTTAATTTTGTAATTCAATTTTGAATTGTAGGAATTGCATTAGAAATTGCATAATTAGATTAATTTTGTTTCTCTAATTGCATTTTAATTATGTTATTAATTTTTTCGTTAGTTTAATTTTCTAATTATTTTGTTTATTACATTGTTTTTAGTTTAATTTGATTTTTAAGTGTGTGTTTTTCATAATTGAATAACATAATGAACATGCGAATTAAGTGTAAGGAAAATTTGCTTTTTCACATTCATATTCTTTATTTTCTCACATTTTGTTTTGTTTTAGGTAAAATGTTAAGAAGAACATAAGTTGTATAATAATGAAGAGCAAAGCAGGTACTAAGTAAAAGATAAAGAGGTGAAGGGTCATTGTAACTTCTCATTATCCCATATTAAGGGTTAGAACCTTAGAATACTATACATGAGAGAAATAACAATGAGAAATTAGGAAAATGCATTTCATGCTCATGCATAATATTGCACACATACATGTGAATTTGATTTTTGCACATTACAATGACTATTCATGTATTCATTGACATTTTTCGGGTATAATTGATTTATAAATGTGATTTTCATATGAATTGTGTTTATATTTCTTGAAAATTTTATTTGGTGACAATAATTGTTGATTTAGAATTTTTGATGAAATTTAGGAAGTTTCTAGAAATATCGAGTATTTTTGGATTAGGAAAAATGTCAAATAGCAAGACAATTGACAAATATTAGTATAGTAGAAATAAGTGATGGATGTTAGTGGAAATAATTGACAAATAACATTAGGATTTGTTGAAAATCTATATTGAAAATTTGGTAGACAATTGGAGTAGAAATTGGAGTTAAATGGACTGGTTAAAATCAGAGAACCAAGTGAGACATATAGGTAGTGGACATGTGGCAAGTGACTTGCCAAGTTATGCATCCACCCCCTACAGTACTCCTCTAAAGTGAAAGACCATCTTCATTTTTTTAATTGGCCTTTCACCTTATTCAATGTTCTTATCTTTGTTAATCTCATCTTCTTTAATCTTCTTCATCTACTATTCTCATTTCTCACCCTCTCAAAGAACCTTGTTCTCACCTTTCATTTGCTACTCCTATTTTCTTGTCTTCTCCATATTTGTCACTAAAGACCTGACCTTACCACCTTTGGAATGACGATGATTGTATGGCTTTGAGAGACTAGGTTTAAAAGTGATTTGAAGACATTAAAGCTAAACAAGTAAGTAAAAAGCATTACTCTTCATGTTTTGTTGAATGAAACAAGTTTTGATGATAATTAGAGGTTAAATGTTCATGAAATGGTGATGTATATATGTGTGAATCGTGAATGATAAAATAAGTATATAAATTTCTTGCTTTTGCCTATAAGATGATAAACCTTTCATAAGTTGTAGAGAAGATTTTGAGATAAAAAGATCGTTAAGATGATGTAAAAAGAGTGCAGAAATTTCAAGAAAAGATGATATACTCATGTTCTGTTTTTAATGCTTAATCATATGATTTTTTAGGTAGTTGTTTTATTGATGAACTAGAATGATCTTGAGGTTAAAGAAAGGGCTAAATTAGTATCTTGAAATGAGATGAATTAAGGTGATAGTTAGAAATGAAATGAAGTTGAAAAAAATGAAGTTAAACATATGCAGAAAATTGATGATGAATGTGTTCTGTTTTTAGTGTTTATGATTAATGATGAATTTTGAATTGTGTGTGAATAATATTGAGCTGAAATGAAAGTAGGAATGAAGAGGAAATAATGAGGACATAAGCTAGAAATGATATACTAAGCAAAAGAGATGTACTAGGATGAAAATGATGATGAGGTGTGCTCGAATATGTTAGATGGAGTGTTTTCACTGAATAGGCATCTATATTTTGGCCATATCTTGATCTATAGTTATCCAAATGGGATGATTTTTAATTGAGATTAAACTAGAGCCATATGGCTATAATTTCATAAAGGAATTAAATTTGAATTATGTCTAAATGGTTTTAAAATTTGGCTTGAAGTTGAGTACTGGGTGCTATTATAGTTTGAGAATAGTATTTAGTATGATGGGTATAACTCATAGAATAATGAACCAAACTGCATTAACTATATGTCATTAGAAACTTAAGACATATAGGAACATTTGGTTAGAAGAAGGTATTGCCTAAATACCTCATTTTTTAGGTCATAATTGTCATATAAAACTGACCTAAAAACAGAGTTAGAAAAAAGCTGGAAATTGGAAGAACAAAGCTGGAAACTTTCGGATATGAAAACCTACAATCATGGGAATATGTCCACGATCGTGGGAATATCATAAAGGGCTGAAACTTTTTGTCAACAAGGTCCACGATCGTGGGCATAGTTATCAAATGAAATATGCTTCTTTTATGTATGTTTTGGAACAACAAATGGTTGGGTGCTTTCCTGTGATGCTTTTAGGCTTGAATGAAGCTTGAAATGAGCTAAGTTTGATGATGAAACAAGTAATTAAATGAGTGATATGTTTAGGATGATGAATGAGGATATAAATTAAGAATGGATTGTTGAACATTAGGTATTCAAATATGGGAAATTGGAGATGTTATGAGAATGAAAGTGAACCTATGATGGCTAAAGTGATTCAAGTAAAGATGAATGATAAATTGGATATTATGTGGTCTTAAAATGTTAGAATGACCTTGATGAATGATTGAATGATGAACTTAGAATAATCTTGAACAATTGAGGCATAAAACTAAGATTAAGCTAGACATATATAAATGAAAATGTCTGAATGATTGAGACACATGATTAAGGTTATGCATACCCGGGAGTGTCATTAAGCATGCAATATACACAGTATTTGTGAGAATGTACAAATTAGTAATGTGTATGTTTACATGATATAGAAGAGCAATTAGAGTGACCACATCCAAACATTGCCAGGACATCGAGGTAATAAGCTATTTGGAGCAAATTGTGAGTAACCTAGATGGTCTCACGATGATTTATTGTTTGTTTAGATTCTGTATTGAATTACTATGTGATTTGAATGTGTTGATTCCAGACATTTAATGTCCGAGGCATTTGATGCATGAAAAACATATTGGAAGTGCTCATTGAATGTGAATTTGACAGAATAAGTGATTCTCAATGTAAATGTTGAATGCCGGACTAAAGTCCGATGATAAATGTGCATGAGATCGTGAACGTGAACATGAATATGTCAGATTGAGCACAATTGATTGACTGAATACATGAGATGCATTTCATTACATAAATACATGATAACATAAAGGCAGTTGTGACTGGAGTTGCTAGTGAAAAAGAGCTTAAAGCTTAAAATGTCGTAAGAGCCTCTAGCCTACCATGTATAATGAGCCCTGTATCTCCAAAAGATAAATGACAGTTATCAATGAACCCGATATCCATAATAGATAAGGGACAGTGAAAAAGACATTCGATCATAACAACGTAATAAATGAATGTGATTCTCATGAGCATTGCATATATATTTGATATGTATGTTTTGAATTATTACAATGTATTGTTGAATTGTGTTGAATGAAAAATGTGATAATTGTGAACAAAATATTTTTGTGATGCTATATGATGATAAATAAAAGGATGTGAATTATGTGATTCTATGAATTGTTGTGTTATATGATATGAGTGAACTCTCGAGGATGGTTAACTCACTGAATTTGAAAAGTTCACCAAAATTGCAACGTTGACTTTTCAGGTTTGAGAGAGGCGACTTAGCTTCTAAGACAACTTAGAAGAGATCTAGTACTGCTTTTGGGAGAGAAGCAATGGCTTAAAGGTCGATCAGCTGCGACCGAAGGATTTAGATAAATTTTTTGTATTTTGTAAATAGAACTATAAACTCTGATTAGCTTTTGATAATGTACATATAGGGATGATGTATGTAATGCTACATTGCATATCATGTTTTATGAAATGAAAATGAGGAATTGGGTTTTTAGATGTTGTGATAATTGTGCTTTAAATTATGATGCCATGAGATAAGTGAAAGTGATCTAGTTAGTGCACCGCTTCCATCAACATGTGCTCGAATGTCTGATGGGCATACAGACACGTGTTGGATAGGAGTGGGGAGCCACAGCACTTAGTATCAGAGTCCAGGCTTAGTGTCTTACATGGGTGTTTTTTGAAATATATGTCAAGTTACATGCATTTTAGACAAGTCATAGCAGGCAGTAGCAACTGATCGTCAGTTTGAGAAGCATTTACTTGAGTCACATGCATAAACATTGTTAAGAGTTTGAGCTGATAGAAATAGTGAGAAGAATGATGATTTGTCAGAAAGTGAGGAAATGAAAGTTTGTGGATATTTAGAAATAAGAAATATTATATGGTTAGATATGACAAATAAAGATTCAATGCATTTGTATTGGTGGATGTATTATTGAATATGACATCAATATTGTACTGTGGTGATATATCCTTGAATGTGATATAGATATGAATGTCGTGGATTGGTTGAAGAAAATAGAGATACAAGTAGAAATAATGAGATTTAAAGTATACAAGCAAAGTGGAATGAAAATAAAACTTTCTTATGACCTTGAGAAGATGAACATGGAACTGAAATATTTGTTTGAATAATGTGACAAGAGTTATGATATACCACAAGAATATGTTAGTGGAATTGAGATCAAAACTTCATGATGATTATGCATCTATAATTTTGAATTAATTGAAAACGTGAGTAGGTAAGATGAAATAAATGATAATTGGAAGATGAGATGAAGGATAATGATATATGTAAAAGTTCTCAAGGTTAAGTTAGTTTGTTATTGTGAGAGCATATCCGATAATGTGATTGCCATGACCAATAATGTTATTACACATTTATGTATTATATGTTTGGAGATGATATAGGAAGTGATCTATGACTTATTGAATTTTCTATAGTCATGGTTCCCATATTTAACTTTCTAAGATGACTCAAGGTAGTGCATAAAAACAGTTATAGTGATCACTTGGGAATAGATCGAAAGTGTAAATGATGTTACTATATGTGATGAATTCGAGAAAAAAGGTAGGAAAAAGAAGCAGGGCAATATTATGGCATAGTCCCAAAGATCACGACTGAGATTATTTTGTTCTATCACGATAATGGCAGACACAGAGAGAGAAATGTTGTCTAAAATTAATTGAGATTAAGGTCTCATTAGCGTAAGATGTTAATTGGTGATATGTTGTAAATACATCTCTAGATAAGATGTAATGATCATGATGATAAATACCAAAGCATAAGAGTAAATGGTTGTGTTTATTATTTCACTGAGCTTTATTATAAAGAGTATTTTGATTATGTAAGGTATGATAGAAATTGATCTTATTAAGATGTTATGAATAGTTGAAATTGATCTTATCAAGGTAGTAAGGATGACTGGAAAGCGATGATCAATATAGTTGATTAATAAAGATTACGTGAACAGTATAGATGATAGGAGCAAGAAATCTTCTTTCGAAGAAGACTTCCACCAAATTAGGCCAAGTAGACCAAATGGTGTACTTCTAGGAATGAATGAATATTGAATGAATCAAAAGTGAATATTGGAGTCTCATTTTTTAACGGAGACTCAGGCTTAAGAAGCTAAAAATACTAGAGAGTACATGTATCTTGTTGATGAAAGGAAACCCATTTACATTATTAGGTTCATGAAATTGAGATGATGTTGTTGCAATTGTTAAAGGAACTTAGGTCCACAATGTATTCCACGAATATTGTATAGTGTTTATGTGAATTGTAAAGTGTAATGACCTTATGACTGGAAGTGTTTTGAAAAATGAAATGATCAAATTGAGAATCGATTTATTCTCAATATGTGTATAAATGATATGGACCGTGATTGATTTTTTATTTGTTTAAAACATATTTTATGTGTGTGATGTGTGAAAAATTTGCAATGAGTACGATGGTTTGACTATTTTAGCATGCCACCCTCGTAAAGTATGTTCTCGAATACCGATAATATGTTCGAGAATATGCCCTATAAGAGAGGGGTGCTATAGTCATCTAGAGACTCGAGTGGAGCTCGTCCACTACCATTGCAAGAGAAGATAACACATCTAATAGAGTGATATGAGATGTTGCTTTTCATTGTTAGGCCCCATGAGGTGGAGTTTTAGAGGCTAAAAGAAAAGATTTTTAGGAGCGACAGGTGCATAAATTGGGAGATGCTAGAGCAGATCAACTTTCTTATTGTAATTCAATTATGATTTTTTTATTCTTGTTCTAATATATCCGGAGTATTAGTGCATGATTTGATTTCATATGACTGAGATTAAGAAATCCTCTTATATGAATAGATCTACTGTAATTGGAAGGAGTTGCATGCAAACCTAAAGATAGGTTGACATAAATCCTTCGAATTAGGGTCAAACTTAATAATAGGATTCATAAATCGATAATACATTCCTAAGGGCTTTAACTAGAAAGGTTTTTATTAATCAATTGATAGATTAGTTGTTAATAGTCTTTAGAAAGATATTAACATAAGATAGAAATTCCCATAGTTCGATAATTAATAATATAAATACATGATAAAGGGTTAAGAATCAAATGATTCTTACGAGGATTCATCACCTAGACACTATTATTTGATATTGATTTTTCTAAATACTTTCCTCTATTTTGAGTTCAAAATTATTCAATTCTTATTTTTTTTATTTTAATTTTTAATTAAAATCCAAAATCTAATCCTTAGGTTATATAACAGAAAAAAGGATAATTATTAGTAATCACAGTCTTTATGGGATTGAACCGTACTTGCCTGTGTTAACTATAAATACATCGTGCACTTACGGTAAATTTAAATATTGACCTAATCGTAGTAAATCAAGTTTTTGGTGCCATTGCTGAGAACTGAAATATTAGGAAGGCTTAGATTTTATTACTCTAACTATTTTTATTTTATTTTTTGTTTGTTTTTATTTTATTTATTTGATTAATTTGTTAGTCTTCTTTTTCTTATAGATCTTGACTCTTGGTCAATTTATGACCCAGAGTAGCACTACGAGCTTAATTGATAAAGATTTAGAAATTGAGAGAACAACGTGTAAAAATCTTTGAAAGACACAACTGAGAGAGTTTAAACTAGATCATCAAATAGAAGACTTGGAAGGTTCATTAGATACCAAAGAATCACTCAATATGGCTGATTGACTCTTTCTAAGTGTATCAATTATGAAATAACCACAGATGCATAGTGTAGCTATAGCTAGTACCAAAAAATACGAGTCAATCCCACGAGGTCTATGACTACTAGTATTTATCGTTATCCTATGATCTAGTTTACAAATTTGATTATGCTTTTTAATTAAAGAAATTAAAACTTAAGCAAATAAAATAAAATAGGCAGTAAGATTGAATAAAGAAGTAAGAAATCACTTAGGAAATTACCGATATCGAGAATTAGTGTCTAGGTTTTGAATCCTCCTAAATACCTTTAATTGATTGATCTTTTATTATGCAATTGTTTTGTTGATTTGTTGGACCGTGGATATTCCTATGGTATTCTAATAGCTTTCTCGAATCTAACAAAAATTAATCCTAAGGTTTTTTACTGAATTACTCATGTTAAAGCTTATAGGATTTCTTTACTGATTTATGAATCCAACTATTAGGTTTGATCTTAATCTAGAGGCTTTATGTCATTCTATTTCTAAGGTTGCAATCAACTCCTTCAAAATTACGGTGGATCTATTCAAACAAAGATTTTTCAATCTCTACGTTATGAAATCAAATTATGATATAATATTTTCGATTTATTAGAACATAAATTAAACACATAATTGGATCACAATATATCAATTAATCCAATTGCATTAATAAATGAATAAAAACATGTCAAAGCATCCACATAGGGTTTATCTAATCTAAACACTAAAGGAATTTAGTTACATATAATTGAACATGAAATCAAATATAAATAGAAAGAAAAACAAATTGAAAATAATGGGTTCATAATTTTAAATCTCCCTATCTATTTTCTATCAAATATTCTTACAAGGTAGATGTTTGATCTTGTATTCTGATGGATATTTTTAGGATTTCTCTGTGTTTTCCACTTCTCTAAATAAAAATCACCCCTTCTAAATGATCTCTAGCTCTATAATCGCCTCCTAATATCTCTCCCCCATTTTTTCCTCCAAGCATACCTCTAAACATCTTTAGAATTCCTGAATCTGCATGGCCTAAGAGAAGAATATGAGTTGATGCATAATTGTGTATTGATAGTTGTGATTTGTATTGTGTTTTAGGGTTAGATTTGACAAGTATTTTTATGTCATTGCAAGTGTTTATATGCATTTAGGGTTTAATTAGGTTAGTTTTTGTGTTTAAGTGTTTTTATGGGTTAGTTTGAATCTTTGAGCTTAAATTGTATATTTTTGAGATATCTTGATGTATTTGCTAGTGTTGCAGGGTAAATAGGGAAGAACAGGAAGAGTTAAAGAGTTTTCGGGCTAAAAAGCGTAGGTCACGATCATGCACATAGGCCACGATCGTGCACCAAGAGCTATGATTGTGACAGAGAGTGTCAAGTCAGGCTACGATCGTGCACTTCAGGCCACGATCGTGATAGAAAGGAAAAAGTGCCAGCCACCACGATTGTGTACTGCATCACGCTGACAGAAAAACTCAAGTTTCGGATGAATTTTTGGACTGTTTTGAGCCCGACTTTGACTTAGAGCGCCCAAAGTATAAATAAAACATTATGGGACATATGCAGCAGCCTTGGAGAGTTTGAATTGAGATCTTTCACATGAGTCATATTTCAAAAACCCTAGAGAGTTTTGAGAGATTAAGGAAGGAGACGAAGGGAAAGAGACAAGGAGACGAAGCTTGACTTGACGTACTTCCTAGAATAGGTGATTTCCCGCTGTTGCTACCTCCATGATCCATTGCAACAGTATTTTCTTTGTTTATTTCAATTTTATTTATGTATGAAATTGGGATATTTATTGAAATTGTTGTTGTTGAGTATTGATTATTGTCTATACTCACCTTCAGGTTTTCAATTCTTGAGATTAATAAAGTTTAATTGGTTGTGTTTATTTTGATTTAATTATGATTCAAATTCCTGTTCTTAATAATTTGGAAATAAACTGAGAGGGTGAGTTGAGTGAAAATAATCAATTTGGGCTAACGAGAGTTAGGTGAATTAATAGGTAAAGGATTGAATCAAATGGGTAGAGTCATGTAACGAGAGATCTAGCATAGATTCCTAGTAGGTTAACAGACAACTTACAAATAATTTAGGTTTTTCAATCAATCGTGAATCGAGAGATCGTGATTCCATAATTTAAATTAGGGATCATCAATTAGGGTTAAGAATTATAACTCGAGAAAGAGTAATTCACCCTAGGATCGTCTAGACCCGTTAAGTCAAGAATTGCAAAATTTATTAGGTTTTCGTTAATTTCGAATTGAATTCCCCTTTTTCTCACTTGATAGTTTCTAGGTTAGTTTAGGGATTGAGTTGTGTGATTTGTTATCATATTTAGATTTCTTCAATTCAATTCTTGAATTAATTGTTTGATTGATTTACTTTTCTCTAGTAGTTGTTAGGTTTGTGACTTAGTTGCCATTAGACTTAGGACTGATTCCCTTCCTCGTGGGATTGACACCTTAGGTACTATGCGAACTACCCATGTGCTTACGGTAATTACCAAGGTTAAAAATATTGAAACTTAGAGTGTGTAACCTTGAGCGAACATGTATTATGCTTCAATTCTTTATTTTACGTTGCGTTTTCATCCAAACTCTTCTCTTTTAAGTCTATGAAGGCAATTATAACCTATAAGCACACTTAGTGTGAATTAGGTACCAAACATACAATAAAAGTATGAAATATAAAGCAAAAATACAACAAATATGGGGTATAAATATGATTAATTATACATCTATCAAATATCCCCACACTTAAGCTTTTGCTTATGAAATATAAAGCAAAAATATATCAAATATGGGATATGAATATGGTTAATTATACATCTATCAAATATCCCCACACTTAAGCTTTTGTTTGTCCTCATATAATCCACAATTAAAATTATCAATTTTGCAACGTCAATCTCTCGTCAATCTTAACTTGTCTATTCATATTATAAATCATCATTTCCTATTGAATGAAATTGAATTACAATTAGAATCAAATTCTCTTAAAATTAACTTTGTAAGTCCATAATAATAATAATCATATTAATAATTACATAGAAATAAAAAACATACACCTTTATACCCTAGAAGCCTCCAGAACTATTTAAGAACATAAAACACTCAAAAAAAAGCAACCATCATATTCCAAAGTGAGAGAATAAGGAGGAGCAAGAAGAGCAATCTAAAAATTCCAGATTTCAAGTTTGAGTTCAAATCAAGTTCTTTCTTTCTTTCCTCTATTAAACTTAATGTGTAACTTGGATTTGAATATGCTATTCACATTTAGGATGCTCTAATTTTCATATTTTGATTTGTTCTTGAGTTGTTTTATGAATTGCTTGTTGTTGATTTCAATTTAATTTTCTGATGTTATGATGTTTAGGTATGATAATACTTCAATAATAGATCGAGACAGTGAGTTGAAAGTAATTCGATTAGGTTAGGTAAAGAGAGTTAGTGACCTAATAAGTCCCTCAAACGTCAAATTAGTAATCATGCAAAGAGAGATCTTGTCTAAAAACCTAATTATTCGATAAATCACTTAAGAACTAGTTGAAAATGTTAGGTAGATTTTGTGAATTAAGAGGTTACAAAATCTAGAATTTCATATTCAATTAGGGTTAATAAATTACAATTAATTGATTAGGTCTTGAGAAAGAGTAGTTAATCCCTTAGAAGATCTAGAATTAATAGATAATTGAATCAATAGAGGATAGGGAGCAAAATAATTATAGAATGAATCCTAAGCTTTATGGCAACACATTTGTTATTTGATTAGTTTCATTTAATTGTTTTAAATTTATGATATGTTATTTTTGTTCAATTCATATCCTGATACCTTAGACAAAGTTAGGTTCATTTAGTTATAGCTATTTCCTCGAGGGATCGACACCTTTAATACTATAAGTATATGATCTATATATTTGCTGATATTAGGGTTTTATTAAAAGTAAAACTTACTAAATAAGTTTTTGGTGCCATTGCTGAGGAATTAATTTAGGACTTTTTGAATTCCTTTATTTTAAGGAATTATTATGTTTTCTTATGATTGTGGTACCCAATCACACAAAATAAAAAAAAGGAAGAGAAGGAAGTTTGGGTTCAAAGTTAAAGACACATCGATTTAGACATCACAAGGCAACTATGAGGAATCCAAAAAGTTAAATGCCCAAAAGAGAAAGAAAGAACGATGATGGGGAAATATATCATAAGGAGTAAAGGACCCTTGCAAACTTCAATGAGGCACAATTTGGTCAAGGAAGTAATCATCCTTATTGGAACACTTATAATCTGGGGTGGCAAAACCATCCAAATTTCTTTTGGTCTATAATGCAAGAACTCAAATGGGAAATCAAGGTCGCCCAGGATTTCAACAAGATAAGTCTAGTTTATAGGATTCTAAATTGGACAAGATCATGAACATGGAAGGGGCCCATAAGAGTCTGGAAGGGAAGTTTGAGCAACTAACAAACTATTATGCTTTTTTTATTCACAACCTAGAGGTTCAAATGGGCTAGCTTTATAGGGAATTTTGTAAGAGAATTGTGGAAAACTTTTTGAACAACATAGAAATAAACCCAAGAGAGCAATGTAAGGCTATCACATTTAGGAGTGGGAAAGAGATAGAAGAACCGGTGGAAAGACAAGCTAAGACCTAATTTATAGAAGACCAAGAGAAGAAGAAAAAGGATGAAGATAAGAATGAGGACCTTCATACATTCCTCCTTCGCCTTATCCATCGAGAATACCATTTCCATAAAGACTTTAGAAGACTTAATTGAATTCACCATTCGCAAAGATCGTAGAAAAGCTAAAAAGGTGGCAAATTTACTTGTCCCTTACAACTTAGGTGTAAGTATAAACCTTATGCCTTTATCAATTTTTAGGAAATTGTGGCTAAGAAAGGTGAAGCTAACATCTATGCGTATTCAGTTGGCAGATCGATCGATAAAGAAACCATTTGGTGTGGTAGAGGATGTACCTATAAAGTGGATAAGTTTATCATTCCTGTGGATTTTGTCATGCTAGACTTTGAAGAGGATCGAAACTATTTACTAATTCTTGGTATACCATTTTTTACTACCAGAAAAGCTTTTATAGATGTCAATATAGACAATCTGTAACATCCCCTCACTTACGGGAAAGGGCAATTTGGTCATTTTGAATGGGTTAGAATAATTGAAAGTGTCTTTATCATATTCATGCATTCATATATG
>JANIIA010000004.1:25070190-25086939 GCA_027478495.1 Erythroxylum alaternifolium
AAAAGAAAATTCAAATTGGACCTCTTTAAGATATGTTAATAAGTGGTATATTTGATGATATTATTCATGTTCATTAGGTCTTTTTAAGTTGGGAAGGCTATTTGTTATTTTGTTTAATGTCTAATTTTGTTTCGCTCCAAAAAAAATAACTTCTTTTCTTTAGAATCACTTATTGTGATGATGTAGCGACTATATATTGGTGAACCAGGTGGAGATTGCTAAAAACCATAGAAGCAGCAGATTGGACAAAAGATTTAAAAAAAAAGGTCCAAAAACGTGAGAAGGGTATTATTAGGTTTCAGCATTATAAAAAAAGACTTGCGCTTTTAGAGTTGAATTCACATGATTCATAGCGTGAATTGAATTTACAAAGGGTGTGAGGTTTAAACCCACACATGAATTCAATTCATACCTTTTTATTGTTCCAAACAGGTGAAATTGAATTCAATCTTGTAACTGAATTCAATTCACCATGTTCCAAAAAGCACGTTACTGATTTTATAAGATTTTTAATTTATTAAAGTGCGTGATGACTTTCAATCAACTAAATTAGCCAATAAGAACAATTATTTGAGTCAAAACAGGCAGTATTTGAAGTGCATGTCACAAATCAATAATGGTTAACTTTATTCTATTGCCCTTGGTAAATTAAGGAGTGCTTTACCCTACTACCACTTCAATTGAGCAATGTACTTCGTATTGTTAGTGCTTGCATTCTAAGTAAATTACTCTATTAGTTTCCAAGATCTTGCAAACTCATTACTGTAGCTGTGGTAAAGAGTATAAGCTAGGAATTGCTCCTTAACCTAATCAATGAGGTTAGATAAAATTGATTATCTAGCACTTTCAGTTTTTTTTAATTCTAAATTCCTTTTATTTCAAATCGTAAATATTATGTACCTTAGACCTATAGTAGAGCAAACTTTGTTTCCTCTATGAATTGGTGTTCTAAAGCTAGCAACCCTATTAAAAATGTCCTTAAAGTTGAATCCATAACCATTCAATTACGGAGGGATTGAATAGTATTCTAAATAGAAAAGGATAATTAACAAAATAATGAAAGATGGTTTAGAGATTCAGATGAATTCCTACATAAGCAACATCTGTTATGAATATTCAAAAAATTGAGTCGAGCTAAAAGAAAGTTGATATTTTCGAAAGTACCTTTTTTTTCCATATGATGATATTCCAAAGATGTATGTGTAGCTGAGGTCTTAGTGTTTTCTTACAGTGTTTAAGGTTAAACTTCCGAGAACAGTGTCTCATCCATGTGTAAGTTTTATCCAAATATGTGTTGGGATGATGAGTAGGAAAGAGGTTCCTAAGATACTCCAAGAAAGCATTACTCCATTCACCATTGCATATGATGTAGCTGACCTCCAAGAAAGTAGGATATTGGTGGATAAGAGAGTGTCTAAGGTTATGATTAGAGAGAGGACTATGAGTAGTCCAATTATTAAACCACAGAGAAGCTATTTCTCCATTTCCTACGTTGCAATGAATATTTGGTTGAAGAGATTCCCTCGTCCTTAATAGCTAAATTATAAATTAGGACATTTTGGTTTTGATTTTCATTTCCTAAGTTAACTCCTTCCTTACCTCCTCTTCATTTCGATTTTTGTTATGTGTATGTAATTGTTGAAGATGAGCTTTGAATGGGTATGTTATGTGTAGAGGAGGAGGAGACCAAAGACAAAGGAAAAGGGAAGCAAATGAAGCGAAGAAAAAGGATTTTAATCACTCCTTCAAGAGGTATGGGAATTTTTAATATGTTTGCTTGAATTTATAAGTGTGATGTGAGACCAATTGGTAAAAGAAGTATTTCATAGGCAAATGGGATGTTGTTGGTTAAATTGGACGTGTTTTTGCTTTGCTCTTGCATGATAAATATGAAGTTAGTTGATTTGGGATGTGTACCTAGCTGAATAGATAGGTTCCACTAAACAAGCTTCTGTAATTTGGCCATATATTGGCCTATAGAGCTCCAAATTGGATAATTCTAGTTGGACATTAAACAAGAGACATAGGCCTAGAACTTTCATGAAGGAACCAAAAATTTTTTTGCCTTTAAGATTTTTGAATTCTGGCTTGAAGTTGAGTTCTAGATGTTGTCTCTGTTTTAGAATAGCCTATAGTATTTTGGGTATAACTCTTGGAATACTTAATCCAATTGCATGAAATTTATGTCATTAGAAAATTAAGACGTATAGGAACGTTTGTATAGAAGACCTTTTTGCCTAAAACCCTATATTCTAGGTCAAAATGGCCATAAAAAAGGACTAGAAACATGTTCCGAGAAAAGAAGGAAATTGGCTATGTACGATTGCGAGTGTAAGGGTCATGGGCGTGAGATGGGTGTCACAGCTATTTTTCACGGTCATGAGCTATTGTTCATGGCTTATACTCTTCATTTTATACATTTTTCTTATCTTCTCTTCACTTTAATCCTTCTCCTTCTTGTTCTATAAAGACAACTGAGTGTGAATCTCAAGAAGACAACTCAACGAGTGTGCTTTCAACTTACCCCATTTTAACCCGAACATTAATTTTCCTCTCCCGAATGCTATTGAACTTCATCCAAACCTTTTAGATGTCAATGAAAATTAACAAACCCATTTATAAGGGTAATATGAGACTCATCATGTATGTAATTTGTATATACCTTAATGATTTCATTAATGGATTATTAAAAAGGAATGTGATCATAAAGTATGTTAAATAAGATTGGGCAAGATAAACATTTTCAAATTATAATGCAAGCAAAGGGGATAAGTTTTTTTGTTATGAATTTGTTACTCTATAATGTGAATTTGAAATGTAATTATAATGCTTTGATGATTAGTTTTAACTTGCCAACTTTTAGTTCTGGGTAAATAGGCATGCCTAGAAGGGTCTACAGCTGCTTCTGTTCTAAAACATTACGTGTGAGATCCCAAATCGGTTAGAGATGAGAACAAACTACGCCTTACAAGGGTATAGATATCTCTTTCCTATAGACGCATTTTTCAGGAGATGGGAAGAGCAAAACCGTGAGGGCTTAGCTAGGCAAAGGCCCAAAAAGGACAATATCTGTGGGTGGGTGGTCTAGGGTTGTTATAAATTGGTATCAAAACTAGGTTTTTATTTTTTCAAAAGTGTTATCACCGTTTTCAAAAGATTCATGAGCCTTAGGAGTTGAGTCTAGGTGTCGACAGTCTTTAGTTGAGAAGTTGAGACTCATATCGTTAAGTTGATGTCCATAACGATTGGATGATTTCAACCTCGGTGAGAGTACTTATCGACATTTCTTGGGATGTAGTATGATCTATTTTATTAAATAATCTCTTTTTCTTTGATTTTATAGTGATAGCATGGTTGGATGAGGAAAGGGAAGTCGTCTCAAGGTTAGACCTTTGCGACCCGAGCTAGAGGACATTAGTCTTCCCCTGAAGCCGTTAGATCCCCCTCTCATTATAGTCACTCCTCTTAGAGAGCAAATGGCTCGTGATGAAGCATATATGGCCTGTGAGGTAAAGGTCAGTGATGTTATGTTAGAGACAGATCTTATTCCTACCGATCTCTAGGATTTCGAGGTGATATTAAGGATGAGAGGTTTTAACTAAGAGAAGATGTGTTGTTAGTCTTCAGAAACAGAGTCTGTGTACCGAAAGATCAAGATCTCAGGCGAGCTAACTTAGAAGAAGCTTACAGTTCGGCTTATGCTATGCATCCTGGTAGCAGCCCCAAGATGTATCGAACTCTTAAAGAAAGCTATTGGTGGCCAGGATGAAGAGAGAGATAGCAAAATTTGTGACCAAATGTCTTCCCTATCAACAAATAAAGGCAGATCATCAGAAGCCAGCAGTTATGTTGACAATGAACTTCATAGTTAGACTACCTCGTACATGAAAGGGTCACGATGCTATTTAGGTTATAGTGGATTGACGACATCTGCTCATTTTCTACCTATCCACATAACCTACTCGTTGGAAAGGTTGGCAAAATTGTATATTGATGAGATTGTGAAATTGCACGGGATGCCAGTTTCTATAATATCGGATAGAGATCCTAGATTCACTTCCTAATTTTGGCTAAAATTTTAGAAATTTGTACCGACTAAATTAAAGTTTAGTACTGTTTTTCACCCCCAGATTGATGGTCAATCAGAGAGGACTATTTAGACACTAGATGACATGTTGAGAGCGTGTGTGATAGAGTTCCAAGGAAGCTGGGACTCAAACTTGCCTTTGATAGAATTTTCTTATAATAATAGTTATTAAACAAGTATCTGGATGCCACCATATGAAGCACTTTATGGGAGAAAATGAAAGTCGCCCGTGATTGTCAAAAGAGTTATGCAGGTAAGAGGCTATGACGATTAGAATTTGCAGTTGGTGATATGGTTTTCCTTCGGATATCACCATGGAAAGGTATTATCCGATTTTAGAACCGACGGAAGCTGAACCTTCAATGTATCAAATCTTTCCGTATACTGGAGCGCGTTAGGACTGTGGCGTATCGGTTAGAATTGCCACCGGACTTGGATAGGATCCATAATTTGTTCCATGTCTCGATGCTTAAAAAGTATATACTGGACCCATCTCATGTTTTGGAGACACCTCCAATAGAGCTGAGAGAAGACCTAAGTTTTGAGGTGAAACTACTTCAGATTCTGGATCAGCAGATAAAGAGGTTGCATAGTAAGGAAGTTTCTACGGTTAAAGTTCTTTGGAAGAGCGACAGGGTCGAGGAGATGACATGGAAACCTGAATATGCTATGAGACGTCAATACCTCTATTTATTTGTATCCTCGACTTAGGAGTTTTGAGGATGCTGAACCCTAAAAGGGGGAGGATTATGAGATCCCATATCAGTTGTAGAGGGAAATGAAGTACGCCTTATAAGGGTACGGATACCTCTCCCTCGTAGACGCATTTTTTTGGATGTGGGAAGAGCAAACCCGTAAGGGCTTGATTGGGCCAAGGCTCAAAGCAGACAATATCTATAGGCAGGTGGTCTGGGGTTGTTTACAAATAATACTAGAGTCAATACTAGAATCAGTGTGTCAGCGAGGACGCTAAGCCCTAAAAAGGGGTGGATTGTGAGATCCCATAATGGTTGGAGAGGGGAACGAAGTACGTCATATAAGGGTGCATATACCTCTCTCTCATATACGCATTTTATTGTGGGATCCTATAGCGGTTAGAGAGGGGAATGAAGTACGCTTTATAAGGGTGCGGATACCTCTCCCTCATATACACATTTTCCCAGGTGCGGGAAGAGCAAAACCGTGAGAGCCTTAGCCCCATGGGTAACCCAAAGTAAACAATATTTATGGGCAGGTGGTCTGAGTTGTTACAAATGGTATCAGAGCTAGTTCTCAACCCATTGTGCCAACGAGGACGCTGGGCCATAAGGGGGTGGATTGTGAGATCCCACATCGGTTAGAGAGGAGAACAAAATACGCCTTATAGGGGTATAGATACCTCTTCCCCATAGACATATTTTCTCGGGAGTAGGAAGAGCAAAACCGTGAGGGAGTGACTAAACTAAGGCCTAAAGCAGACAATATCTGCGGGTGGGTGGTCTAGGGTTGTTACACTACAGTGTCTTCTATTTGAGAGACTTATGTCTCTTCTATTTTAGAGGCTATTGCCTCTTATAGAGATACCAATCATAAGTATCTTATGTTCTGTTCCAGTTACCTAAGTTTGAAGAAATTAACAGGCAATTCTATATATGTTATGATATTTGTTTTATTCTAATGCAAAATTATATTCTAAATAATCTCTAAATTTCATTTCGAATATTGTTATGTGTATCAAGATATTTCATGATTTTTATTTTATAATTTATTTTCCATCACTTAAATGTCATGAATCATATGCATGTGAATATTAGGCGACTATTGTGAATAGTTTCCATCTTGCATCATTATTCCCCACTAAGCTATATGCTTAGCATAGTGATTTTTCCTCCATGATACACAGGGTTAGGGTTGGGACAACCGCAATAGCTAAAGAAGGATGTGTAACATTTTGGAAGATTTTTATATCTAAACATTATGTTATAATCATAAATATTAAAAAAGGAATTTTGTAGTGAATGCTTGTAAGACTTAGGAAGACTTCAATATGTAAATATTTTATAATAACCATAACTTATGCTGAGATTTTCAATCAATGGATATGATATGTGTAATTTATGACTTGTATAAACAACTTTGACGTATGTGAGCAAGTCTGTTAACACGGGTAACTTTATGAATTGTGATGTATGTTTGTCCTATCTCTGGGAATTGTTGGATTGTCGAGGTCTATTTTGCATGCATCCATATATCCTCCTAGGGGGTATTAGGGTGTCACATTAGGTCCTTATAGCTTTTTAAAAGGTAAGAAATATGAATATGCCCTTATTCGTATCTCTAAACTCTTCTTTCTTTTCATTTGACCTCTTAAATGTCCTTTTATAGTAAAAATTAAGATTCTGCAAGACACACGGTTAGTTATATGGGTTTGTAGCCAGATTAAGTATGTTATTTTTTCCCAAATTTGCAAACATACATGGTCCTAATGAGTTACAGGTCCACTTACATGACTGTGTAGCTCACTTACATGGTTGTATAAGTCCACATACAATTTTTAAGGTTATAAGAGAGGTTGAAAACTATACCTTCGTGATCCTATGCGCTTCTAGAGAGTTACATAGTCCTATACATGGTCGTGTAGGTTGTAGGAATTCATTTCTTTCATTTTTTTTGTCCCATATTCACACTAATTCTTCTCTTTCTTGTCCCATAAAGGCAAATAAGATTGAACATCAATAGGACGAGTCCAACCTTTGCTTCCTCTTTTTTCTCATCCTCCCTTTCTTCAACTGGCAACTCCTTTACACTCTTCAAAATTGTTGCATCCACTTTGTTAAACTCGACTCATTGTAGCTAAGTAAAATACCATACTACCCTTCATAAAAAAGTTAAACAAGCTATCAATTGATTTTTCAAGTTATAAATGGAAGCTTAAATCCTCTAAAACTGAGCTTAATTATTGTAATTACCTTTATCACAATCTCTATGAGCTTGACTTCCCTTTTTACTATTTTTTTTGCAAAAATTCAAGTAGAGTTTGATTTTTCTAAGCAAAATAAGGATAGTTTCTCTATACTAAATTATAAGCATCATTATAAGAAATGTTTTAAGGGTAATTTTCTATAAAATTTTATTGCTTGTATAGTTGCTATAAGTTATAAGGCACCTGATATTCATGATTAGGCTGGCTACTATCACAAACGTCACCACATGTCACTAACACCAATTAAGCTTTCGACTGCATTGATAGGTATAAATTAGACTATATTTTGATAGATGTTTAAGTGTGATTTTGAGTATTTCTTAGATAATTATCTTATATATAGGCTTAGAATTATGTTATTATTAGTGTTTGTTTATATTCTAAGTGTTTGTATAGTTTTGAGCATGATTTGGATCTTAATTTTATGTTTCAAGAGGTGTTTGATGTGTATTTGAGTGTATGGAAGCAGGAAATTGAAGAAATGAGAAGAATTGGAAGTATGGAAACAGGTCACGATCATGACTTATCTTGCCACGATTGTGACAGATAGTGCAGATAGTTATTCCAGTGAATTTTAGCTTTTCCAACACGCTACTCTTTTTGTAATTTTAACATTTTAGGGTTATGTTTGGAACCAAATTAAGTGGCTAAACCTTAGAAAGAACCTTAGAAGCCTTAAGAACTACTTAAGAACATAAAATACTTAAAAGGGCCAACAGAATAGTTATTTATTTTTAAAAATACACATTTATTTATTTATTTTATATTTTCTTACTTACCTCATTTCTTCAGCTAATTGTTCTCATAAAAAGATACTAATGATGCTACTTATTCGATTGACCTAAAATTATAAATGAATGTGTCAAATTCCTAGGGTGAACAAACTAACATCATATCCTAATTAACATGCATATTTAACTAAAGTAACCTAGGACACTAATTTCACAAGTTAATAAATGTTAGTAACCTAAAAGACTATGTTCAAAGCTAAATCGATTCTGTTAAGTCCTAGCCATTGACACATTCACACGAGTCACATCATGCAAGCCTAAACAAAACTAACATATAATATGTAAAATTCACACTCAAAATAAACATATAATGCACACAACGCAACAAAAATAAAAATAAAAAAGAAATTTGTGTTTTTTTCAATAAATAATTATTCCGTTGGCCCTTTTTGAAACAAATTGGGTTATGAATAGAGCTAGTAGCTGGTTAAGAATGTGATCTAGCTAAGTAATTGGGGGACATTCATCACAAATGTTTGTCTTCACGTTAAAAGACTATAATAACATTATAGCCAACCGCTTAATAAAAACATGACCTAGTTGAGTAACTAGGGGACATTCATCACAATTATTTGCCTTCGTGTTAAAAGGCTAAGTTCATGTTAATGAAGATTAACGAAAATAGTGTATTGTTTAATAAATCCTACCGATCTTTGTGTACAATATGACTTTTTATGAAAAGCTACTTAAGGATAATTACAATTTTGATTGAATAATAAATTATCAATATGTGTGTGCAAGTGATAGGAGTGAATGGATTTGACATTTAGTCCTGATTAGTATGTATATTTAGACTGAAGAACTTAGACACAGATTTTATAAGTTAATAAGTTAGAACAACTTGAAGGATTGTGTTTGTAGTTAAATTTGATTCGTGAAAGTTCAATACCATTGTACCATTACTGCATTCTGTGTTGTTGTTTGGTGTGTTTGTGTTTTTTTGTTTTGCTTTTGCTTGAGGACATGTAAAAGTTCAAGTGTAGGGATGTTGATAGTTATAGGTTGCATAATGTTTCAATAGGCATTTTAGTACGTTTTTAGTGGTTAATTAATTCATTAATGTATGTTTAGATTTAGAATTATGTTAATTGGTTAGATATTTATGTTTTGAGTATGATTTGGATCTTAATTTTATGTTTCAAGAGGTATTTGATGTGAGTTTGAGTGTATGGAAACAAGAAATTAAATAAAAGGGAAGAATTGGAAGTATGGAAGTAGGCCACGATTGTGACTTATCTTGCCATGACTGTGACAGAGAGCACAGACAGTTATTCCAGTGATTTTCAACTTTTCCAACATGCTACTATTTTTGTAATTTTAACATTTTAGGGTTATTTTTGTAACCAAATTAAGTGGTCAACCCTAGAAGCCTAAAGAAATATTTAAGAACATAAAAAACTAAAAAAAGAGCAGCCACCATCTTCCAAAGTGAGAGAGCAAGAGTAGTCTAAAAATTCCATATTTCAAGTTTAAGTTCAAATCAAGTTCTTTCTTTCTTTCCTTTGTTTACTTCATTAAACTCGACGTTTAACTTGGATTTGAATATGTTATTCATATTTATGATGCTCTAATTATTAGATTTAGATTTCTTCTTGAGTTGCTTTGTGATAGTTGTGCATTAGCGTGTATTTTTCTAAATTATTTGGCATGTATTTCTTGCATAATAGGTTATTATTATTGTATTTGAGGATTTATTTTGCATGTTTTTTTTTAATTTGACCTTTATAGTGTTCTTTTATGTTTGATATTGATTTAAGGTAAGAATTGAATATTTTGATGTAGGAATGAAGGTGACAATCTTTTTTATTGAGCTAGAGATCAAAAGATGAGAAGAGAAGAGGAAGAATTATAATGCAAGAACCAACGATTGTGGGTTTCATGTCAATTCCCACTATCATGGGATGTTTAACTCGAAGATATAAGCGGGGTTCACTTACTTTTTAGGTTTTCATGACTATATAAGGATATAAACCCCTATGGACGAGGGAGTTTCGTGTGAGACTTGCCTCCTTGAGTAAAAACATAGGTTTAGAGCTTCAGGAGAGGTAGAGATTTTAATTAACAAAATAAGAGGGAGACAAGATATTGAAAAAGAAATCTCTGGTTGTGAAAATTTTGAATTCCAAGTTTTTGCATTTTGGAGTGTCATTGGTGTTTTGCTAGTTTTTTAATTTAATTTAATTTTCAGTTTATTTCCATTAAAAAAATTGGGTTCTTAAACAAATATTAATATGAATTAAGTGGTGCCTAAGCATAATCCAGCGTAAAATGATTAGATTGTTTTCCATTCAACATTTTGTGACTTGATTGTTATTGATTTTAATTCAATTTTATGGTGTTGTGATGTTTGGGTATGTTAATACTTTGATAATAAATCGAGAGAGTGACTCGAAAGGAATTTGATTAGGTTGGGTAATGAGAGTTAGTGACCTAATAAGTCTCCCAACTATCAAATTGGTAATTATACGAAGAGAGATCTCGTGTAAGGACCTGATTATTCAATAGATCACTTAAGAACTAGTTGAAAACATTAGGTAGACTTTGTGAATTGAGAGGTTACAAAATCTGGAATTTCTTAATTAATTAGGGCTAATTAATTAGGTCTTGAGAAAGAGTAGTCAATCCCTTAGAAGATCTAGAATCAATATATAATTGAATTAATAATGGTTAGGGAGCAAAATAACTATAGAATGAATCCTAAACTTCATCCTTGAGGTTCCTCAGATATTTGTTGTTTGATTATTTGCTTAGTTTCATTTAATTGTTTTAAAATTTTGATATTTTATTTTCATTCAATTCTTATCCCAATACCTTAGACAAAGTTAGATTCACTTAGTTCTAACTATTTCCTAATAGGATCCACACCTTTAATATTACAAGTTTACGATCTGTATACTTGCAGATATTGGGGTTTTATTAGAAAAAAATTCACTCGATCAAGTTTTTGGTGTTGTTGTCGGGGAATTAGTTTTATGACTTTTTGAATTCCTTTGTTTTAAGGAATTATTACCCTTTCTTGTGATTATGGTACCCAATCACAAGAAATTAAAGAAAAAAGAGAGAAGGAAGTTTGGGCGCAAAATAGAAGGCACATCAATTTGGACATCAAAGGCAACTATAAGGAATTCAAAAATTTAAATGCCAAAAAGAGATAGAAAGAACGATGATGGAGGAAATATATCATAGGGAGCAAAGGAACCTTGCGAACTTCAATGAGACACAATTTAGTCAAGAAAATAATCATCCTTATTGAAACACTTACATTCCGGGGTGGCAGAACCACCTAGATTTCTTTTAGTCTAACAATGCAAGAACTCAAATAGGAATTCAAGGCCTGATAGGATTTTAACAAGATGAGTCCAGTTCAATAGATTCTAAATTAGATAAGATCATGAACAAGCTTATGAATATGGAATAGGCCCATAAGGGACTAGAAGGGAAGTTTAAGCAAGTAATGGAAGATCATGTCTCTTCTATTCACAACCTAAAGGTTCAAATGATCCAAATTTATAGGGAAATCTATAAGAAAAGTGTGGAAAACTTTATGAGCAATATGGAAGTAAACCCAAGAGAGCAATGTAAGGTTATTACACTTAGGATTGGGAAAGAGCTAGAAGAACTAGTGGAAAGACAAGCTAAGACTTGCCTTGTAGAAGACTAAAAGAAGAAGAAAAAGGATGAAGACAAAAATGAGGACCCTTCATACATTCCTCCTCCGCCTTTTCCACTGAAAATACCATTCCCATAAAGAATTCAGAAGAACAAATTAGATCTACCATTTGCAAAGTTAATGGAAAAGCTAAAGAAATTGCAATTTTACTTGTCTTTTGTGGAAGTGTTGAAACGCAAGCCTAAGTACGCAAAGTTCCTTAAAGACATATTATCTACCACGTGAACTTGGGATTATAATCAAATGATAGCCATGATGAAAACCTCCAGCTCGTTAATTACTAACCACATGCCTTTACATTTGAAAGATCCAGGGAGTTTTACAATACCTTGTGTAGTTGGTAATTTAGAGATTTCGAAATATTTATGTGACTTAGGCTTAAGTATAAACCTTATGCATTTGCCAATTTTTAGGAAACTAGGGCTAAAAAATGTGAAGCCAACATCTATGCTTATTCAGATAGCAGATCAGTTGATAAAAAAAACGTTTGGCATAGTGGAGGATGTACCCATAAAAGTGGATAAGTTTATCATTCTTGTGGATTTTGTCATGCTAGAAGTTAAAAAGGATCAAAACTTTTCGTTAATCCTTAGTTTACCATTTTTGACCACCGAAAAAACTTTGGTAGAGGTTCATGAAAATAACCTCATCCTTAGGATTAGAGATGAACAAGTGAAATTGAGCATGAATAAGGTATTAAAGAATCCAAAAGAGGGTAGCTCATTCATAGGAATTGATGGAGTCGAATCTTTAAGGAAGCGAGAGAAAGAAGAACAGATGATAGTGGGGATTGGGTTTAAAGAATATGAGGAAGTATTTTGATTCAAGAAGCTGATGAAGAAAAGAATGACTAATAAATGATGGTGGAGATAAAGGTTGAAGAAGATACAGACGTCTTTATTCACAAAATGGAAGAAGAAGAGGAAACGATGGTGAATAAGGAAGAAAGAAAAAAGTTCGCCTTCATAGAATTCAAACTGTTAAATTCGATAGATGATTTAGGGAGTTTTATTATTCACTATTTTATTGACAATTTGTTACTTAAAAGGGCATTATTGAACTTACTTAGTTTTCTTGATTTGATTAATTTTTTCCTTTCAATTATCTTGCAATATGTAGCTTATTTATAGGCTTCTAAATTGAACTAAGCGACACCAGTGGAAGCAAGCTACTCATAATTGACCCAAGTTAGAGCACGCCAAACTAATGACGTTAACTAAGCTTTACTTGGAAGGCAACCCAAGAATTATGGTAAGTTTTATTCATTTTATTTTATTTTATCGATATTTTGAAATAATTGTTGGAATTTCATGGTCGAAAGTATCTCCACATTCAGTTACCAACACCGTCATCGCCTCAATCTCTTGGTTTTGTGCTCTTAACCTTTCCTTTTGTTTTTTCTTGTCATTTTTATTTTTATTTTTTTTTTCTCACATTGAGGACAATGTGTTAAGTGTTGGGAGGATTTAGCATTGACATGTTATGAGTGTGAATTTTACATATCATACTGTTAGTTTTTTATTCAGTTGACATGGTGTGAACATATGTTTCATATTTGTTTGTGAATTTTGTGAATGTTTCAATGACAATAACTTGATGGAAGTAATTTAGCTTTGAACATAGTCATTGAATTTATAAAGGCATATTGACTTTTTTAATTATTTTTGGTTAAATATGCATGTTAATTAGGATATGACGTCAGTTTGTTCATCTTAGGAAATTTGTTACATACATTTATAATTATAATTCAATTGAATATGTTAGTATCATTAGTAGTCTTTCATGAGGATGATTGACTAAAAGAAATGAGGTAGGCTATGTGAAATGAAAAAAAATTGCGTATATTTATTAAATGAATAACTATTTCGCTGCCCTTTTAAAACAAATATTCGGTTATAAATAGAGTTAATAGCTAGTTGAGAATGTGATATAGTTGACTAATCAGGGACATTCACGACAAAATATTTATGTTTGTGTCAATAGGCTAGAATGACATTCCAACTAAGCTAATTGATAAAAACATGGCCTAGTTGAGTAACCAGAGGACACTCATAACAAGGTGATTGCTTTCGGGTCAAAAAAACTAGGTTAATGTAAAAGAAAATTAAAAAGAAAAAAGTGATGTTTTGATAAATAAATCCTACTGATCTTTGAAAATAACAAAAATTTTCCTGAAGGGATACTTAGTGATAGTTGCAATTTTGGTTTATTACTAATTATCAATGTATATATACAAATGCTTTAGGTGAATGAATATGATGTTAATATCTTGATTAGTATGTATATTCAATCCAAATTTCTTATCCATAAAATGCATAGGTTAATATATTGGAGCAACTTGAACGATTGTAGTTTGAGGTTAAATTGGTTTCGTCAAGTTAGAAGCCATTGTATCATTAATACATGTTGCATGAATGTAAGTGCTATTGTGTGGTTTGTTTGAGTTTTTGTCTTGTTTTTGTTTTTTCTTGAGAACAAGCAAAAGTTTAAGTGTGGGGATGTTGATAGGTGTAAATTATAATATGTTTTGATAGATGGTTAAGTGTGCTTTTGACTATTTCTTAGATGATTATTATATATATAAGCTTAGAATTATGTTATTATTATTATTTGCTTATATTCTAAGAGTTTGTATGGTTTTGAGCGTGATTTGGATCTTAATTTATGTTTCAAGAGGTGGTTGATGTGTGTTTGAGTGTATGGGAACAGGAAATTCAAGAAAAGAGAAGAATTATAAGTATGGAAGCAAGCCACGATTGTGACAGAGAGCGCAGACAACTATTCCAACGAATTTTAACTTTTCCAATATGCGATTCTTTTTGTAATTTTATCATTTTGGGGTTATTTTTGGAGCCAAATTAAGTGGGTAAACCATAAAAAGAACTCTAGAAGCCTTAAGAACCATTTAAGAACATAAAACACTAAAAAAAGAGCAGCCACCATTTTCCAAAGTGAGAGTACAAGAAGAGCAATCCAAAAATTCCAGATTTCATCAGTTAAAATAAAGTTCTTTTTTTCTTTCCTTTGTTTATCTCATTAAACTTGATGTGTAACTTGGATTTGAATATTTTGTTCACAATTATGATGCTTTAATTATCAAATTTGGATTTGTTTTTTAGTTGTTTTCTGACTTGATTGTTGTTAATTTCAATTTAATTTTCTAATGTTGTGATATTTGGGTATGCTAATACTTTGATAACAAATCGAGAGAGTGAGTTGAAAGTAATTTGATTAGGTTCGGTAACGAGAGTTAGTGACCTAATAAGTCTCCTAACTATCAAATTGGTAATTATGCAAAGAGAGATTTTGTGTAAAGGCCCAATTATTCGATAGATCACTTAAGAACTAGTTGAAAACGTTAAATAGACTTTGTAAATTAAGAGGTTGCAAATTTTGGAATTTCTTAATCAATTAGGGTTATTTGATTAGGTCTTAAGAAAGAGTAGTCAATGCCTTAGAAGATCTAGAATCAATATATGATTGAATCAATAGCAGTTAGGGAGCAAAATAATGATAGAATGAATCTTAAGCTTCATCTTTGAGGTTCCTCATATATTTGTAGTAGCTCATTTGTTATTTGATTATTTGCTTAGTTTCATTTAATTGTTTTAAATTTTTGATATTTTATTTTCATTCAATCTATACCCTGATAACTTAGACAAAGTTAAGTTCACTTAGTTCTAACTATTTCCTCGTAGGATTGACACCTTTAATATTACAACTTTACGATTCGTACACTTGCAAATATTGGGTTTATTAGAAGTAAAACTTACTCAACATGTATATACCATACCTTTCAGTGCACACTTCCAATGTCACCATAAGTAACAACATACTATAATCCCTTATAAAATAATGTCTTTTTCATCCTTCCATTGTGTTTGAAAGTTACAACAATAAATAATCAAATCTTGCCACAAATACAAAATCAAGAAAGAGATCTTTAAAAGTAATTAATGCAAAAAGAAAAGAAAATTGCTTAAGTTAGTAAGAATAAATAATATAAAAAGATTAGCTTAATAAAAATAGAATTTTTAAATAATATATATCTTAAAAAATGATACCAAAAACTTAACGTGATATAAATATAAAACCAAATATTAAAAAATACTAAAGAATAACTAGCAAGTGCACCTATCGTTTCTTATAGTATAGTAAGTGAATTGAGTGTTGATCTCATAAGGACTATAACCACTAGTAATAATAATTATTTTGTTATCTAACATAACATAGCAAGTGATTAAATTGAAAAAAATAAAATAACAAATGAGAGATAATTATTCAAGACAATTAGATAAGAATAAACAAGTAACTAGATAAGATTTAAATAAATAATACCCTTAAAACCTTTCCTATGCTTAAATTTATCTTGAGTTAATGTTTAATCTAGTTACTTGGATCTATAAGAATTCCTAAGTTACAACTATATTCTCTCTCGAGACATACAACCCCTATCTTTAAGTTAATTGGTTTAAATCTCTTTCTAATTAGGACTCCTAAGAAAGCAATACTCTACTCTATGAATTTTCATGATAGCTTTGATCCTAATATAGATGATTTATGTAATCTTATTTTTAAAACATATGCAACTATTATTATTCATATTGTGATCTATTGTTACAAATAATCTCTCGATCCTAATGTATGAAATTTGATTGAAGTAAAATGTTAATATATATGAATTTAACACAATATAAACATGAATAATTCTAAAAAGACTAAATTCTTGCATTAAATAAAAGGAATTAATTCAAATAATAATTTCTAGGATTCATCCCATCTAAATCTATATCCCAATTTAGTTCATGAAAAAGTGAAGAAAATCAATAATGAGCAATAAAAAACAAAATAAAAAAGTGAGTTCTTATGGCTCTTGAATCTTGATGGAATCTTGTTATTCTCCAAGATTATTTTCTCCTTTATATGTTTGGTTGTGCTTAACTATAAGTGGACAATATAGCTATAGCTAGCATAACGTAGTGTTTGGTTGCCGTCCTCATAAGTGAGGATTGATGACAAGGACACAAAAGTTCTATACTTCGTAGTGTTTGCTTGTTGTCCTCACCTATTTTCGTTCCGTCTTCGGAGGACAAAGAAAGAAATTTTTTATTCCTTCTAAGACTGTGGTACGATATTTCTCGTCCCGCGGATGAAAACAAAAGACATAAAGAAATTTCAGAAATGCCCTCCCTCCACTAGAATATCTAACTTGTAGGATTTTTTAACCTATTCATTAATT
>JANIIA010000004.1:25087039-25106014 GCA_027478495.1 Erythroxylum alaternifolium
AGATTCACATTTCCCATATTAATATCTAATTATATTCAATATTTATTATAAGTCTTGTTAAAAAATAAATACTTATACTAGCTTTCAGCATATCTATAAATTATAATTTATTCACCGTTTAATGTAATTTTTGAAATTACTATATAATTTAATTTTATTTATAATATTAAGATCATATTATTACTATATTACAAAGAATTAATGATGTAAAAAAAATTGTGTAAACAAATGTATTTTTAATTTTATGGTTCACGTCTGTGACTTATAAGTCACAACTGTGTAATTCGTTCACGGTTGTGACTTGAGAACTCACAACCGTGATGAATCATCACCCACTTAAGTCACGGTTATCACTGTTGTGACTTCTAAAGTCACAGCCGTGATAAGGCTATTAAGTCATGGTTTCACAACCGTGACTTATTTAAATTTGACTAAATTTATTATTACAATCCTGCCTTATTTTAATTTTAACTAAAATTATTATTATTTTCCATCATCTATACAATTTTGAGATTAAAATCATTTGCTCTGAATTAATAAAAATAATGATACCGTCAAACAATTTTGACCTTATACTAGATTTTATATCTAACAAATGCTTCCCTCCAAAAATTAATATTAACAGGTTGTAATTAATAAATCAATAAAACTAATCATCACCAACCAAAACTTTGTTGTACATTTTCATTATAAGTAAATAAAATTAATATGCAATTCACAGTTGTGACTTATTATTCACAACTGTGAAGAGCTATATATATACTTAATATTAGTATATAATACTTAATAATAATTAATAATTAATAATAATAAGTTATTTTTAAAATGACGCATGTGACTCTTTAATATATAGACTTAATGATATAAGTTATATAAATACACAAAATAAATTTTTTATTAGCTGTATAATTATTTTAAATTAATTGTTGATTGTCATTAATTTTTATATGCTAATATTAAATTTAAATCTTAATCATAACCCTGTATCATTATTTGTTAATTTTTGTCAAGTTTTATATATTAATGTCTTAATATATATACCTAGTGACAAATTATTATATTATTAGTTACTATATATTAATATTATATATTAATGCTAGGTATATATATTAATGTGAAGCCTGCATTATTAATTGATTATCATTGTTAATTATTATTAACTTTTGTATACTAATATGTTAATATGTATAGCTCTTTGTTAAGTTTAAATATACCTCTTTAGTAATCACGCCTGTGACCAGATAGTCAAAGGCGTGAGTCCTGCGTTTAGTCACAACCGTGGATGTTATTTGGTTTTTCATTTTTCTCAACTTTTTCGTTAGTGTTGATTAATAAATAGGCATCTTTTTATTAATTCTTTCATAATATAATTTATTTTTAATTTTGTTATAACTATGATACTATTCATAAATGATTATTATTAATTTCCTGTGAATTATGAGCTTATAATTTTTTATCCATTATTAATTATTATTACTAATTATTGTTACTATATTATTTGGTGCCATATTTAAATATTTATTTTATATGCAATTTATAACCGTCCATTATAATTGTTCATTCTAATTAAGTTTTATATGCTAATTTTAAATTTAAATCTTAATCATACCCTTGTGTAACTAATTGTTAGTTATTATTACTTTTTTATATTAATATTAAGTACATATGTTAACGACAACCGTATTAATTGGTAGTTATTATGAAGTATTATATAATAATGTAAGTTTATATCAATGACTATATAAATTAATTGTGTTATTTTTATTAATATTAATTATTAATTGGTGAGTTAGCTAAAACTCATATTGGTTGTCACACTAGTGAGTATAATTCATGGTTGTGATTTACGTGCACTTGTGACTTGTTAACTTACAACCGTGAATTTTATTTAGTTTTAGCTTTCTTAAAAGCCTTTAATATGGTGTAGTGTCAACACGAGGTGCATACATGATTTTATCTTTTCCCTTTTTACATTTGAATGTTGTCAATTTTTTATAATTAAAATATGAATTTTTTTTTATGCTATCGAAGGTTAACTACAAAATTTTAAAATATATTATTAAATATTGATTCAAATTAAATTATTTGTGACAATGATTCTTGAACTTTCTCGCAGTGTATTCAATGCATATAAACAAGGATAGTTTTTAACTTCCTCGGAATTTCTTCAATACATATAAAAAAGATAGTTTTCAAGAGAACCGCATATACTTCCCTGCAAAAATTAATACTAATTAGTTATAATTAATAAATGCAAAAATTAATATTAATAGGTTATAATTAATAAATTAATAAAACTAATAATGATCGACTAAAACTTTGTTTTATATTTTCATTATAACTAAATAAAATTAGTTTACGTTCCAGATATCCATAAATCAAATGCAATTATTATCTGAAGTGATATCATAAATCAAATATACTTATTAATTGTTTCCACTGCAAAAATATGACTTTTTACTGTCAATTTTTTGCCGTATTTTGAATAATTTAGCCTCTTTCTTTTAGCCGCCAATAAGAGATTATGTTTAATTAAAAGATGTGACAAGATAATTATTTCTTTTCTGAACATTTGTCAATCAAACGAGTCTGCATGATTTCCTCCTCTTGTTTAAGCATATAAATGTTATGTTCTCATAAGGCATTCCTCCGTGTCTAAACTATAAAAAGCTATATATTCAATGCATCGCATCTTTTCTGTTTCAGTAAAGAAGAGTTGCATGTAATTTCTTCATTATCCTTCTTATCTTGTTTAGTTTATTAAAAAAAATTTCGATGTTTAATACAATACATAAGAAAAATTACATTTAACACATGTTTTGTTCTGATAATTTGTGATTCCTTATTATTATCTTGTATGAATTATATACTGAAGTTATTTATCATATTTTACTATTTTTTGGTGAGACTCCGTCAGCAACGTGACTTAGAGTCACGGCAGAGAGAATCTCACAGTTGACATTCATTTTTCTATCTTTTTATTTTTCTATCGGTTTACTTCCATCAACTTACCATATAATTTTTTAACTAAATATAATTAAATTATAGCTAATTAATTAATTAAAATATATTTACTACAAATATTTTTCATTTTAAATTAAATATAATTTATATATAATTAATTGACTAATTAAAATATAATTAATAGATTGATTAATTAAAATATAATTAATTAATTAAGATATAATTAAATGTTATTATTCATTATTAATTATTGTTAAGATAATTAAGTCTAGGAGTCGCCTATGACAAATACATATTTTATCATTTCTTAATTAAATATACTGAAAATATAGTTAATTAATTAAAATATTATTAATATTCATTAAACTATAATTATTTAATTGATTTACTAAATTATTATTAATAGAGTAATTAATTATTAAATATTAACAATTAATTATTACGTATGTTATTATTAATGCCTATGACAAATTTATTTTTTCATTTTTTATTAAATATACTTAACATATAATTAATAAATTAAAATATAACTAATTACTGGAAACAAAACCCAGAATCTACGTATCTTTTTAATTTTTTCCTTGCTATACATTTTCAAATTCTTTAATTTAAATTTACTTATTTTATTAATTCTTTTACCTCTTTTCTTAGGTATAATTTTATCCACAATTACACAATTCTATTTTGCCCACAAAATTTTAGATTACACAATATTCATTTATACATAACATATATATGTGTGTGTGTATATATATACACTTCTTAATTTTAAAATAAGTGAGCATTATACTCGTATAAATTATCACTGCGCATCTCTGCTAGTACTCATATAAGAACTCAGAAAGCATTTTGTCTTCTCCTTTACTAGCCACATCAATGACAATTTTGTGACTTCATTGATGAACTTTCAGTTTTATGAATTTTGATACTATTGTCTCCGTATGACTCCTTTAGTGGTTACATCAGCAAGTAATATTGACATATTAGAATAGTTCGACCGCAATCCGTTTTATACATTTTAAAATGTTAGGGCCTGTTTGGTTAGATATTAATTAATGAAACGGAAGAGAACGGTTTATAATAGAATGGAATGGAATGTAATATAGTGAAAAGTTGTTTAGGAGGGATAGAAAGGTTTATAGTGTAACGTAGTGAAACATTGTTTGGAAGATGGATGAAATGGAATGTAATGTATAATAAATGACTATTATACCCCTGATATTAAAATGGTCATTGCAAAAAGTTTAACGCTATGATTTTAAAACAGAAATCATGTCCAATTAAAAGGTCATGCACAACCGTGACAAATAATTTTTATATATTTTATATTTTAAAATACTAAAATTTTAATAAAAGTTTATTATTTTATTATTAATTATATACAAATATTATTGTTAATTATTTAATCAAATTTATTGTATTATATGTGATTTATATTTAAAAATTATTTATTTATATTTTTATTTATATAGAAACATATACAAAACAATTAAAGAACAATTTTTTACATATTTTCTATTTTCATTAATAAAAATTTTATTATTAATTATATAAAATTTTTATTAATAATAAAAAAATATTACTATTAGGGTAAGGAGAAATAATATAAAAATATTATTAATTATATACAAGGGGGTTAGGGTTAAAAGAAATAATTGGTATTAAGAAAAATTACTAAAGAATGGAACTGTTAAGTCCATCTACTCAAAGCCCAACGATGATCCAACTGGTCCATCTACTTCTGGGGCTATTCTTATGATCCAACCCGTATTCTCACATACGAAAGGTAAATCTGGTCCTCCAATCTATTATTTCAAATCTAATGAAAATCCAGTTTATGTTAGCCATCATCGTGGACATTTTGTATGGGATGTTGACCCATCTATGTGCGAACCTGATTGTGAAGTCTGTCTCAACCCTGAGTCAGATAATTACGAAGATGATGATCAATATCGAAAACGAAGGAATAAGAAAAAGCCAAAACCTAGATGCATGTCTTCACTACAGTATCATCCATATAAGGATGATCCAGATCCAGACGATTCTAGCCCATCGATTGGTCTAACCATTGAAAGAACCAGACCCAGATCTCTACGAGAGATGCTGAAATCATCTTCATGTTACACAAAGCTAGCAATTCCTGTAATGACTCCTACTCCTATTCCGTGCATGATGGCGTTACCTTCATATAAGGAAGATTTTCCTCAATTACATAGGAGAACTGATGAATCAACGAGGGTTATCTCTAGCCCGTACATTTGAGCCTCAGGAATAACTTCACAAGGAACACTATGTCAAATCCATCAGATGAAGTTCTGAACTGGCAAACAAATAATGCAGTAGCACATAAAAGAGTTCTCAGAAGGATTGATTTTAAGCTTGAGGGAATCAATCAACAGACCCATACTACTCACTAGAAAGTTGGCGTAATCTGTAAGCGAATCCAACAAATGTATCAATCTTGCAAAGCTCAGATCAAACAACTTGATGCTGAACTTTGACATTACATTGATATACATTATATGGGTCCTGACTTCGACAACAAATATAGAGAAATCGAGAAGATATAAGGAATTGTGCAACGAATGGAAGCTGATATGCAATCTGCACAGTCTAAAGCTGTATATGACTTGTCCTCTTCGGTCTTTCCAACTAAACAGCCATTATATCCTTCTCCTATGTATCAGAAGTATCCAGAGAAAATTGACTATTCCAAGGTATTCAAGTTCAACTATCCTTTGATTAGGAAGTACATATATCCTCAGCCAGCTCAAGCTAAACAGGCAACTAAAGCCAAGTCGACGAAGTTAAAATCTAAGCCAAAGCCTGAAATGGTTCCTAAGCCATTATCTTCATATACACAACCTGAACCAGTTATGGATTGGAGTAAACCAGTACAGATACGTACACCTCTAATGTCTCCACCAAAGTCTTAACCTTCTAACTCTACTGAGAATGACAAAGCGCCCATGACAGAGTTCATTACAATTTTTGAGACTATGACCACAATAGAAGGATCTTCTCACTCAGATCAATCAGACAAATCATCAGAAGCTTACTTTGGAGCCTCTGAAATCTCTGAATACACTGCAACAATTTTGGAGTCATCATTTGAACAGATAACTGAATCGTCCTCTGATTCTTCAGCCCAACTAACTGATCTTTTAGACTTAGCACAAGTTCTGATGACTATACATAAACCAACTGATGTTGATATTGAACTTGAGATTAGTGAAGTAGAATCTACAGGTACTAAACCTTTTAGGCCTGCACTAGCACCACAAGCTGAGCCAGCTGCACAAGCTACTATACAGACCAAGCCTTCTTCAGGTCCTTGGTTTACTTTTAATGATCTTCCACCAAAGAAATGGAGAGATCGACTGCATGAATTTAGTGCATGGATAGATCTACAAATGAACAGACCTAATAATCCTTTACTGGATATTTTGTCTGAATTCACTTCTCATTTCACTGGTACTTTACGATAATGGTGGCAAAGTATTTCTGAATACCAACACATACAGTACATCCAAGTCACTACAGTCGGAGCTCTTCTTGGAATTATTCATAAGGAATTTATTGGTGACTTTCAACTGATTTATAAACAAATCTGTCAGGAATATTTTGCGAAGAAATGCTATTCACTTAACAAGTGTGATATTCAGAAGTATTACAAACGTATGACAGAAAGGTACTATCTTTTGAATTGATAGAATGATGTTAATCTTTGATATACTTTTATCTCATCTCTTCCAAATCAACTACAACCAGAGTTATAAAGGACCATAATTTCTTCGCAAAGAGATATAGCTAATATATCTCTTAGAGAAATCTACCAGCTTGCTCTAGCTTCTCTTGATAAGTTGTCATCAACATACCTTATTCAAGAATATCATTAAAGGTGGTCCTATTCGTAAACATGCTGGGAAGAAGCCTTATCTTCAGATAAGAAGAAATGTGATTGTAGTAACAAGAAGAAAAAGTATTACAGACAAGTTTATCATCGGAGAAAGTTCCACAGACAGATGGAAGGCTACAAGCCTTTAAGGAAAACATATGTGAGAAAAGATGGAAGAAAGCAATGTTCTGTTCGATTCTTTAGGAAAAGAATCCATCCTTCTCAGAAACCTGACAAATGTTTCCTCTATGGACAACCAGTTATTTTGCATGCACATGTCCTCACAAAAGCAAAAAAGATGTCAAGTTATTGAAGCAAATGCAATCCATTTTGCCTATTCATCCTTCCAATAACTTTGAAGTTCTTATTAAGGAACAGTCTACTAAAGGTGAAGATACTAAGTTTGTTGTCTCTGTTATGAACTCAGAAGAAGAATCATCAGATGATTCTCTATACATGTTACAAGTAAACCTGTATAAAATTGGATCGTACACTAGTTCAAAGATCATATATCCAGATCCAACTCTTTTTACAAGATAAATATGATAGACCCATCAATGCTATTAGGTTTGTGGACATTGGATCTAGTTGTACGATCATGAAGCTTAAAATATTATCATCTGAGTCGGGAACATCTTATGATGAATACTTCATAGTTGTAGATGGTAATTCATTTAAGATTGGGCTTATTACAAAGAGAAAGATCAGAATTCGATTCTTTTCACAGTGTATAGTTTGGACTAAAGTGCTTGGCAACAATCTACCTGGACCAGATATTCTCATTGGTATGGATGTATACAATAAAGCCTCACCTTTACAGATCCTACCCACAGGCCTCAAGTATCAATCATTTTTCAATCCATACACTGATATCAAGGAGATCTGCCTACTTCTGAAGCAGAATCTCATTGAGCTCAAATAGTCAGATTAGGCCTAGCACATCTTCGATAATTCTCAACATCTCCAGCAAAAGTGTGGTAACAAAAGAATACACATGGCAGCATATTCTCCATACATATCCACTTTGCTTAGATAACATCCTCCTTGGCCTCCTGATCATCTTTCTGCCTCATTCTTATCCTCATTGCTCAGACACAATCTAATGGTAGGATATTCTTTATCTTATAAGCAATCTGCTTCATCAGCATCCACCATGGCCACCAGATACTTTTTCTCACTATAAATTCTCTTTTCGTGGTCATCACAATACACTTATATATAACTTGTTTCTTTCAAACTCTCTGCATCATGTTATTCCTTTGTCTTAGTTAATGAAGTTTTCCCGGTTTGTAAAATACAAAAAAGAGTTTCCTCCTCTGATTCCTAACACTCCACTTACTATTATAGACCTTTTCCCTCTCCTTCAACAGAGATTGTTTTATTATTTGCATCTTTTTCTGAGTGAAAATCGTTCTCTTGGTAGTCCCATAACGTTCAATCTCAAAGCACCCTACCTTAATGTGACTTTCCTTCAAGATCCACTATCTGAAAATACATTATGGTATCTTTGGGCACTTTCAACCCTCTATGCTTGTGTGTTACTATATCTCCTCTTTAGTTATACCAACATCTCTGTGATCAAAATAATGCAAGATCTCTACTATGGACATTTCTTGAATGGTTCCAACCATTAGATCACTAGAAGCAACAATGTTCTATTGTCATTGCCCAACATCGTTTACAGACAGCCTTTGTTTGACGACAAACTACACATTATTTCTTCATCATTCATCGACCATATCGAGAAACTTATAATGGAGCTCTTTATACTGAACCTCATGTCTTTCTTTACCATACCTCATTATATTGGCCACGACATCAAGACAATGTGCTCCTATCATTGAGAGGTTTTCTTAAGGAGATAAATCATTCAATCATATCTACCTTTATTGGACCTTATCCCGGTGAATTTGTTCCTGGTGAACCAGAAGCACCAGAAGTTGATATTCCAGATTCCAATAGTCCCCAATATGACATAGGAGAATCAGTCTCAAACATTGCAGGACCTTCTCAGCCTTTTAACTCTATCTTCCAAGATGCTTAAGATCCTAATGACGATAATTACAGTCCTAATGAAGATGAGTTAAATCAATTCCTGCATGAACTTCACCGATGTGAGCTCAGTTCCAGTAAACGACGAAAGATTTTTCCTAGTCATTTTGACAGCTCAAGTGATCCAGACTCTCCGTCCAATTTGCAATCATGGCATGAACTAATACATGACACCTAGCATATCAGACGCCTTCATTACGGGACACGTCTTCTTAGAAGTTTATTTCTTTTCCTTTTGAGTGTTTTGATAAAGGAGAATCTTTGTGGCTCACAACCACTATGTAAGATTCCTTCTTATCATGTTACTGTTTACTTTTTAGAAAAATAGACTCCTTTTTAAAGTAGCTTTGATAAAGGTGTAATGATTGTACTTTACTTTTCTAAAGTTGTAATGATTGTGTCTATAGGTAGATTTATCTTTATGGCCCTTGTTTTGCCTATAAAAGCAAGGCGCTTCTTCATTTGTAAGCAGACTGAGTATCGACTGAGTTGAGGTTGTATAATGAATATGAGTTTGAGTGTTATTCCTTTTCTCTAAGTTCTCCCTCTCCTGAAAGCTAATTCTTAAGTGCATGTTACTACCAGTCTTGATATAGAGACAAGTATGCTCTACACTTGCCTCTTATGAGGATCTTGTGTATCAGAAAGTCTAAGACAATCTATGACTGTGCCTCCAAACAAAGTATTCGTTTTATTTGATGTTTTGATATGTTTATTTTATCATGAAATTATAATATTTTAAATACCTTGCATTGCTTTTAATTATATATTTGTATGATGAATAAATGATATTTTTTATATTAAATTTTGTTATTATTTATATGTAAAAATGTGAAAAATAATATTAATAAAAATAAATATATTGTTGTTATTTTAAATTTATATTATTATGATTTTTAAGATAGAGTTGATGTAAAATTATAAATTATATAGTACAATATATTGAAAGATTATTTTGTAATTTTTAAAAAGATTAAAAGACTATTTTGTAAATTTAAAAAATTATTCAAAACAATACCCAATATTACTATTCACATTGGCTATATCAACCCAAGAAGTGTAAAACTTCATGATGTTTTCGTGTTTTAAGGTTTTGAGCAAGTGAATTTCACGATAAAGTCTCTCAAGATCATTAGGACTCCGCGAACTTCACCTGGCTCCAAGTAATCTCAGGCCCATTCTACTCCTCAAAGGCTTTAACATTCACTCTCATCCGCTTTATAGAGTTATCGTTAATTGATGGTTTCATTTTCGTTGTACTTTGGAGTTTTGATTATGTGTACTACGGACTATTTTAGGTTATTTACCTAAAATCATCTATGCACTCTACACTATTGCTTTCATTAATAACGACGAGTTCTTTGATAAGTATAGACGCTCTCTTTATGTTATTCATTGCTTGATTTAAGTTCTTATGTATTTTAATTCACTTTTATATCTTGATTTTCGTTTATTATTTTTCTAATACTAAAGTGTAGGAAGGATTCTACATTGGCTTGTCATGAGTTTAAATTTTGCATGCCATATTATTAGTTTTTGATTAGGTTGACATGGTGTGAACCTATGTCAATGGAAATAACTTGATGGAAGTAGTTTATCTTTGAACATAGTCATTGAATTTGTAAAAGCATATTAGGTTATGCATTTTATGTTTTAAGTATCTTTGGTTAAATACGCATGTTAATTAGGATATGACGTCAGTTTATTCATCTTAGGAAATTTGTTACATACATTTATAATTATAATTCAATTGAATATGTTAGTATTATTAGTAGTCTTTCATGAGGATTATTGACTAAAAGAAATGAGGTAGGCGATGTGAAAGGAAAATTTTGTGTATTTCTATTAAATGAATAACTATTCCACTAAATTTTAAAAAAAAAATATTGGAATATGAATAGAGCTAGTAGCTAGTTAAGAATGTGATATAGCTAAGTAACTGGGGACATTCACGAAAAAATGTTTGTTTTCGCATTAAAAGGCTAGAACGACATTCTAACCAAGCTACTTAGTAAAACTTTGCCTAGTTGAGTAATCGAGGGACATTTATGACAAGGTATTTGCCTTCAAGTCAAAAGATCAGGTTAATGTTAAAGAAAATAAAAAAGTAGTGTTTTGATAAATAAATCCTACTGATATTTGAAAATAAAAAAATTCATAAAGAGATAGTGATGATAATTGCAATTTTGGTTGATTAATAATTATCAATGTATTTATACAAGTGCTTTAGGTGAATGAATATGATGTTAATGTCTTGATTAGTATGTATATTCAATCTAAAGTGCTTAGCCATAAATTGCATAGGTTAATATGTTGGAACAAATTAAATGATTGTAGTTTGAGGTTAAATTGCTTTCATCAAGTTAGATGCCATTGTATCATTAGTGCATATTGCATTAATGTATGTGTTAATGTGTGGTTTATTTGAGATTTTTTTGTTTTTATTTTTGCTTGACGACAAGCAAAAGTTTAAGTGTGTGGGGATGTTAATAGGTGTAAATTATACTATGTTTTGATAGATGTTTTAGTGTGCTTTTGAGTATTTATTAGATGATTATCATATATATAGGCCGAGAATTATGTTATTATTAGTGTTTGTTTATATTCTAAGTGTATGTATGGTTTTGAGCATGATTTGGATCTTAATTTAATGTTTCAAGAGGTGTTTGATGTGTGTTTGAGTGTATGGAAATAAGAAATTGAAGAAAAGAGAAGAATTGTAAGTATGGAAGTAGGCCACAATCATGACTTGTTTTGCCATGATTGTGATAGAGAGTGCAGATAGCTATTCTAGTGAATTTCAACTTTTTCAGCATATGTCTCTTTTTGTAATTTTAACATTTTGGGATTATTTTTAGAGCCAAATTAAGTGGGTAAACCCTATAAAGAACCCAAGAAGTCTCAATAACTATTTAAGAACATAAAGTACTTAAGAAAGAGCAGTAACCATCTTCCAAAGTGAGAGAACAAGAAGGAGAAGCAAGAAGAGCAATCCAGAAATTCTATAATTCAAGTTTGAGTTCAAATCAAGTTCTTTCTTTCTTTCCTTTGTTTATTATATTAAAATTGATGTGTAACTTAGGTTTGAATATATTATTCACGTTTAGGATGCTCTAATTTTCATATTTGGATTTGTTCTTGAGTTGGTTTGTGACTTGATTATTGTTGATTTCAATTTAATTTTCTGGTGTTGTGATGTTTAGGTATGCTAATACTTCAATAATAAATTGAGAGAGTGAGTTGGAAGTAATTTGATTCAGCTAGCTAACAAGATTTGATGACCTAATAAGTCTCTCAAATATCAAATTGGTAATCATACAAAGAGAGATCTTGTGTGAAAACCTAATTATTTGATAGATCACTAAAGAACTAGTTGCAAACGTTAAGTAGATTTTGTGAATCGATAGGCTACAAAATCTAAAATTTCATAATCAATTATGGTTAACTGAATAGGTCTTGAGAAAGAGTAATCAATCCCGTAGAAGATCTAAAATCAACACATAATTGAATCAATCGTGTTTAGGGAGAAAAATAATGATAGAATGAATCCTAAGCTTTATCCTTAATTTTCCTCACATATTTGTGGTAGCTCATTTGTTATTTGATTATTTGCTTAGTTTCATTTAATTGTCTTAAATTGCAGATATTTTATTTTCATTCAATTCATATCCCGATATATTAGACAAAGTTAGGTTCACTTAGTTTTACCTATTTCCTCATGGGATCGACACCTTTAATATTACAAGTTTATGATCCGTTTACTTATTAATATAGGGGTTCTTATTAGAAGTAAAACTTGCTCAACATAAACCGTATGCAGCCTTTTATCCTTTCATTAGCCTAACTCACAACCCATTGCTTAGTTACTAGTGTTGTACACGACTTCGAATGGTAATAACCAATTAAGTGATGTTAAGATTTTTGTTGAAATTAGTGCCTCTTTTAGTTGATTAAATACAGATAGACAACTATCATCAAATAGGAAGGGCACATCTTTGACTAAAAAATTTTTCAGAGGTCCAGCAATTAATGAGAAGTCTTTAATGAAGTAGCGATAGAATCTTGCACGTCCTAAAAATGTTCGGATGCCCTTCACATTAACTGGTGACAAAAGCTTCTCAATGACCTCTGTCTTGGCTTTATCCACTTCAATACCTTGGCATGATATTTTATGCCCTAATGCTACTCCTTCAAGCACTATGAAGTGACACTTCGCCTAGCAAGCGTGATTCTTCACATCTTTGAAGTACTCTGTCTAAATTTGTTAAACATTGCTCAAAAGAGTCTCCAAAGACTGAAAATCATCTATAAAAAATTTCCACTATATCCTCTATCATATCTATAAAGATAGACATCATGAACCTTTATAATGTAGTTGGAGCATTGGATAACCTGAAAGGCATCCTTCTATGAGAAAATATTCCATAAGGACAAGTAAAGGTGGTCTTTCCTGTTCCTTCAGATAGATAAAAATATAATTGTAGTCTGAATATCCATCTAGGAAATAGTAGCATACATGGCTAGCCACCCCCTTTCTATCATTCGATCCACGAATGGAAGAGGAAAGTGATCCTCCGTAGTTGCTTTGTTGAGCTTATGATAGTTCATATATAATCTCCATCATGTAACTGTTTACATGGAAATCATCTCCCTACTTTCATTCTCTATTACAGTCATTCCTCCTTTCTTTAGTACTCATTATACTGGGCTAACCCATTCACTATCTAATATTAGGTCAATGATATCCACATCTAGCAGTTTTACTACTTCTTTCTTAATGACTTCTTTTATATGGGGTTTAATCTTCATTGATATTCCCCCACTATTCTACTTCATTCTTCGAGGTTAATCTTACGAATAACTATATTCGAACTTATTCCTCGTATGTTGGATATTTGCCTTCCTATAGCCTTTATTTGTTTTCTAATGATTTTCACCACCTTACTCTCTTGTTCCCCATCTAGTTGTTTAGAACTAATGATGGGTAGAGTTTGGCCCTCAGTTAGAAAGGTATACCTTAGGTGTGTGAGTAAAGGCTTTAACTCTAAAGTTGGTGGCTTTTCAATGGAGGGTGATATAACTGCTCGGTTCTCACTAGTATGTCTTGATATACTGGACCACCCTATACCCCATCTCTCCTTCATCCTCCATTTCAACTTCGTCCTTCGTCTCAGCTTCCTCATATTTTATTTTCTCAAAGCAACTCTCCTTTTGCTCTTTAATACATTCATCCATTAAATCGATATTCATGCAAGAGATGCTCTTTCAAAATTTTCAATAATTTATTCATATTAAACTCCATGTGATCATCACTAATCCAAAGAATCAATTTGCCTTTATAAATGTTAATGGAAATAAATGGTTGTCTAAGAATTAGTGGTTCCTATACTTTTTGAAATCTAATACCATGAAGTCAATAGGAATAATTAATTTATCCACTTTAATGATTAACATCTTCCACCATACCAAATGGTCTCTTGATCGATGGATTTGCCAATTGAATGAGCTTCAAAGTTGGCTTCACATCGCCTAGCCCTAGTTTCTTAAAGATTGGCAAAGGCATAAGATTTATACTTTTTCCTAAGTAGTATAGACACTTCGCAAATTCAAAGTCACTAACCATGTAGGATATTGTAAGGCTCTTTAGATCCTTCAATTTAGAAGGCATGTGACTGGTGATAATGGCATTTTAACTTTCCAACAGTGCTACTATTTGGTTATCTTTGACTTTAGCATGTGTTCCAATGCCTTCAAAAAAGATAAGTTAATTTGCAAAGTCTTCAGGTTCTCCCCAAACTTTACAAATTATGCATTCAATTTATTCTTTTGTAATCTCTGTGGGAAAGGAATTTTAGGTGGGTATGTTTGAGGAGCAACATAAGGAGGGTCTCATTCTCTTCTTCATCCTTTTTCCACTTTTCTTGGTCCTTTATAAGGAAGGTTTTAGCTTTTATATTTATTGGTTCTTCAAGCTCTTTCCTACTTATAAGTGTTATTGCCTTCAGTTGCTCCCTTGGATTTGCTTTCATATTACTTGGAAGACTCCCAACACTTCTTATAGATAATAAATTTGCCAGTTGGCCCACTTGAATCTCCAGGTTGTGAATAAAAGAGGCATGGTTCTTTGTTACTTACTTGAATTCATTATCTTCATAAATTTTACCATCTTGGAATCTATTATATTGGACTTCTCTTGCTGAAATCTTAGTGGGCCTTAATTCCTAAACAGAGTTCCTGCATTGTTGGACCAAGAAAAATTTGGGTGGTTAGAGTATACTGGTAATTTTCATCTTCTTACATTTGGTATGATGCTTAAATATTGGATCATTGGTAGAATTTAGTTTTATAAGCCTTGTAAGTACTTCATTCACAAAATAAGGAGATATAGAAATATCTATGTAATTGAGCCACGTTATTGTTTTGCATTAAGAGGCAAATAAACTATAACTTGATTATCTTGCCCATATAACTCACATCTATGTTGAATTACCTTAAGTGGAGCTGAAGGGGAGGTTTATAAGCTATTTATTTGCTTTGTTAAATTAGTGATTTCAATCTATAATGTTGTCACTAAATCAATAACAATCAATCCTTTCTAATCCTATAAGTTTGGTTGTTGTCTACTTCAGGCCAACGTCTAAAGATAACAATTATTCATCATCTCCTCTAAAAAATTGATGGTTATAGGCTGCATTATGTTTTAGTGGGTAATTTAGTATGCTTTTAGTTGTTAATTAGATGATTTGTGCATGTTTTAGTTTAGAATTGTGTTAGTGTGATTATATGTTTATGTTTTTCATTATTATATGGGTTAGATCATGATATTGGGCTTTAATTTTGTGTGTTTAAAGTGTTTTGATGATTTTATTAGTGTTTGAGAATAGGTAAAGAAGGCCGAAGAAGAATTGGAGAAGGTTAGGAGGAGGAACAAGTTCCATGATCGTGGCCATAATCGCAGCATTGAAGGCCACAATCATGATAGAAGTAGGTATGATGGGCCAAGTTCGTGGCCTCATTGGTCACGATCATGACAGAAGCAATTTTTAAGGGCCACGATTATGGCAGGCTTGATGATAGACATAGATACTGCTTTGGAACTCAAAATTTTGAAGGTTATTTTGAAGATTTGGACTGGGTAAAACCTAGTTTGTACCCTAAATGGAAAAAGACTATAAAAGAAAAATAAAGAACTAGAAAAAAACCTCCATTTGCCATCTTGTGAAAGAACACAAGGAAGAGGGAGAGACGGAGAGAAGAGAAGGAGAGTTTAGCCAACTACTATCCAGCTACTCCAACTAAACCATCTGAAGTTATTTTCTGTTTCTTCTTATTATTCATCTCATCTTGACATATGCTTTGGGTTTAAGGATGTTGAATATCTTGCTAACGATGTTATAAACGTTTTTAGGGATTTGTTCTTGAATTAATGTTAATTTGATAGCTTCTGATGTTAATGTGTTGGGTATTGTGATTGTGTGTCGTATTTGCATGCTTTGGTAATAAATCAAGAGAGTTAACCGATAGAAAAATGATTAGGTTGGGTTATTAGTGTTAAACCATCTAATATATCAAACAAACAATCAAATCAGTAATGTATACAGAGATCTCATGTGAGGACCCAATTGTCTAGTAGAATGCTTAAGTTCTAATTGGGTTATGGTTTGTTTTTGTTAATTGAGAGATTGAAATTTCAGCAAATTCAATTTAATTAGGTTTAATGATTATAACTCGAGAGAGAGTAATCCACCCTTCAAATTCTAAAAACTATACCGAATTAAATTTAGAGTGATCGAGTTAGCATTAGATGATAGGATAAACCCCCTTTTCACATAATTGGTTAATCTTCCTTGTGTGATTTTTGATTTGATAATTGGTTGTGCTCAATTTTGAGTTTTTCGTGTTAATTTTACAATTTCAATTTCAATTTATCCATATTCAATTGCTTAATTTTTCTCTCATTTTTATTTTCATTTTAATTACACTGTTAGGCCTTAGAAAAATTAGGATTCAATTAATTCACTAATTCCTCGTTGGATCGACACCTTTAATACTACAAGTTTACGATCCGTAAACTTGCTGATATTAAGAGTTTTATTAGAAGTAAAACTTGCTCAACAAGTTTTTGGCATTGTTGTCAAGAAATTAGTTTTGGACTTTTTGAGCTCATTTGTTTTAAGGAATTATTTCCCTTTCTTATGATTGTGGTGCCTAATCACACAAAATTAATAAAAAAGGAAAAAAAAGGAAGTTTGGGCACAAAGTTAAAGACAAATCGATTTGGACATCATAAGGCAACTATGAGGAATCCAAAAAGTTAAATGTTGGACCACGTTTCTGAAGTCCAACTCTTGCAGAAAATCATAGGACTTGAGCTATTTCCAATAGAGAACACATTAATCATTATCGGTTTATCTTCTTGATCTGATACCATAAGGTGTCGGACCCCGTTTCTAGAGCCCGGCGATCGCATTCGGATAACATACATTCATCAACTATACTTGCATTCAAAACTCCCCTTTCTAAGCTTAGCTCCGCTCTTCAAATAGTCGACTAATACGATGATAGTCGACTAGTCCATTTATCCATTTCAACCTGAATACCTTAAGGAACAACATTGGTGAGTCCATACTTTACATATGTACATGCTTCGGGGCTATTAGCATAACTTTTTCTATAGACATCCAATTTAGGGTTTCTTTGGATAGTTTGAAAGAGGACTTCAAGAACCACAACTTTCATGAAGACCTCAAAGGCCAATTGTATCTTCTGAAGGGTCGAAAATAGGGTAGAAGATAAATCGTGAACAGTAACACAGGCGAAGTCTGTGAACAGTAACACAGAAGAAGTTCCGTGAACAGTAACACAGAGAAAGTCTGTGAACAGTAACACAAACGAATCCTTGTGAACAGTAACACAGAAGAAGTCTGTGAACTTTAATACAGACGAATCTATGTACAGTAATACAGACGAATCTGTGTAGACGATATTCTTCAACTAACATAACTTCTTAATTCCTTCTTATAATCCTTGGCCTATGATCTATCATCTATATTCTATCCTCTGTAGTTGACTTTTATCTTCTGTGTTGACCCCTTATAGTTTGTGGTCTATCCTCTATGTTCTATCTTCTATGTGATGACGTGTCCTCTGTGTTCTGACGTCACCACAGACGATACTTCTACTCTTTATTCATCCTTTCCTCTGTGTTCTGACGTCTGCACAGACGATACTTCCCTTCTCTATTTTTCCTTGCCTCTGTGTTCTGACGTCAGCACAGACGATACTTCTTCTTTCAAAATCCCCTTGCCTCTGTGTTTTGACATCAACATAGACGATACTTCTCCTTCTCAATTTTCCTGGCCTCTGTTGTAACGTCATTACAGACGATCTTGTTCCTCTGTATTTTTCCTTTACATCTACCTTATTTAATGCAACCATTAACCTTCTCAACCGCTCTCATTCATTCAAATTTCAGGTCAGAAATACACAACATAAACATCAACTGCTTCTCAAAACCTCAAAATTATTTGATCAATAGATGCAACGTGAAACTTAGCAGTGTTCATAAGCATGCGCAGATCATACATATATTTCATTCATCCCCAAATGAATATTTGTTTTACAAGGCTTTAATAACCTTAGAAGTCATAATACATCAGTACACTTAAACCAATAAAACTTGAAAGGTGGCTAAAGCTTTAAGATCTCAAAAGTCTAACTTAATAATACAAAAGAAAACATGTAGACTGGGGTGCCGCCCTGTCTCTTGACTTACTCACTTTCTTGTTCTTCACTTGAATGGGACAGAATTTGGAAGGGGTGAGCTTAAAGCTCGTGGGTAACAGATTTACAATTTAGGAACAAGCAGAAAACCTTTTTGCACACATAAAACATGTTCAGTTACAACCATGCATGCATTTATCTTGTCAAACAAATCATGAGCACATCAGAATGGTTTGGGTGGATCCAAAACAGAACGTACTGCACATTTCCCTTAAGGGTCCTATGTAGCCGTGAACAGAACGTACTATCGCAATTCCAATTTATGGTTTTGCGTAGCC
>JANIIA010000004.1:25136675-25158498 GCA_027478495.1 Erythroxylum alaternifolium
CCAGTAAGGGAGTTGTAGCCGATTCCTGTTTCTTTCAATAAGTTCTTGAAATTCTTCAATCTAGCCCTTAATCCATTGTACTTATTCTTCAATTAAATATCAGTATACTGCTTATTGAATTTTGTTTGAAGCCCTGCCTTAATATTCTTCGTTCGATTTCCCTTCTTCACTTCATCAACCATCGAGGAGATTAAATACATCTCTATAGTATCATTCCACACCCCATCTTTTTCATTTATTTCCACACAATCATTGAAACCGTTCATATTGTTCAAACCTTCCATTACTAAATGTAACCACGTATAAGTGACATGAATCATAACAATTTCTACAAAGTATTAAATGGTAAACATAGTTCAAAATAAACATAAGACAACTTAATCAATCCATACAAAAAATATATTCAATTTCTAACAAAAATTTTGACAAATTAATATGTTAGACCACTGTACTATTCACTCTTCTTTTCTTACTCTTTGTTCTTCCCTCACTATTCACTCACTATTTATTGATTAGACAAATTAATATTTTTCCCACTCTATTATTCAATCCTCTCAATACGATATACTCATGTCACTCAAAATTACATACTCACATCACTATTCAATCCTCTCACTGCTGTATACTCACCTCACTCACTATTACATACTCACGTCACTATTCAATCCTCTCAATACCATATACTCACGTCACTCAAAATTACATACTCACGTCACTATTCAATGCTCTCACTGCTATATACTCACGTCACTCACCATTACATACTCACGTCCCTATTCAATCCTCTCACTACTATATACTCACCTCACTCACTATTCTATATGTCATTACTGTATACAACGTTAAACCCTTACTCGCCTTTGTTTGTTCCGATAGTTTACCGACAAGTGGAGGATTTCTCGTCGGAGTTGTGGGAGCTTGTGATGACTTCGACATGGTTTCGTGACTTTTGGCTAAGTCAACATCCAGAGGGCTCCTTTGAAGATGGTGAGATGGATTCACGTCCAGATAGCTTTGATCTGGAAGTGGATGATGCTCAGTTCAAGGAGATGATGATGACCATAATGGACAATGATGATGGCAGTGTTGACTCGATGATTGGATCTCCTAAAATGGAAAAGCAACATCTTCATGGTTTGCAAGACATAGGTTCAAAAGTGGATTCTAAAACCATACTGAAGGAAATCACCATGGCAAAACCTCCAAAGGCAAAGAACTACAAGAAGTGGCCGAGGTTGTTGGTTTGTAGTCTGAGAGACCAGCTTAAACCCTACTTGTTTTTATCTCCAAAGGCTTGGGTTTACAGATTTAGATGCATTGGCTTATTAGCGAAAGTGTTGGGTCAAAGTGTAGAGAATAGTGTTTAAAAGGATGGGATACTGTACAGTGGGCAAAGAGAGTAGGATTGGAGTTTCCAGGTATGGAAAGTGCAACAGAGAGGCGAGCGGATATGAAGTCACGACTGGTGACAAGAGAGTTCCAGTTTTTACAGAATGACGTAAACTTTGCAAAAGATGGGATTGGTAGCTTCAACAAGATTAGGTCCATCAACTCCTGAGGGAAGGAGCCTAACATGGTTTGCAATTTGTCTGTTACTCCGAGAAGCTTTTGTGTTTCTGTGCAAACAACAGAATAGAAAACAACAAAATAATGTTGTTGTTTATCACGTTGACTTAAAAGACTTCAGGTTCTACGTTTTATTACCAATAGCATCATTGCCTTTAGGACAATACATGCATGAGTAACGCAATAATGAAGCAAGTATCACAGTCGTAGTAACGCAGCAGTGAAGTAACACAAGTAATGCAGTAACACAGTAGTGAAGTAACGCAGCAGTGGAGAAATCGCATAAACAAAATAAAAGCAAGCACAGATAACGCAGAAACGTCATTTTAACATAATAATAGAGTAATAAGCTACAAAAGTAAACATAAACCTAGACTAGGAAAATCGTAGCAGGGCGATGCAGAAGAGTCAGCGGCGCAAAAACGATTTTAGAATAAAAGAAAACCTGTTTTAAAATCTTACAAAAATGTCTCTTTTACGTTTCCTTAAACCTGTTGTAGTTTTTTTATTTTTAGAAACTTAAAACGGCAACAATCCTCATCCAAACATATTTTAATGAATTGTTTACTTTTTCACAGAAACCACAACTAAAAACGGGAAAAAAAAACAGAACCAAACAGGGCCTAAAATGACAGCCAAACAGTCAACTAATTTTTTAGAAAAATCCTTATCAGAAAAGCTCTACTAACAAAAGTTCTAATGATAAAAACATTACTAATATAAGTTCATTCAAACATGCACTTAAATCATTTCATTGCATCATAAATTTTAGTGCCTATAGACAATTATATGATAACCTTTCTTTTTGGGTAATTCGGAGCCATGAAACCTGCCGGTCAAACAGCCCCAAAAAAAAAAAAAGAGGAAGAAGCACAATACCTCACAAAACGACAAGAAATCGTTTGGTATGATGACAATATTACGATAATCCTGATCCACCATCCATGCCCTTAAAGTAGCCACGAAATGTCAGTTTCTATGGACGTAGCAAGGCACGTCAGGTCGTTGAGAAGTTATGTAAAACTAAGAAGCACGTGGGGACGTAAGCTGGGAGGCTTTATCAGGTTGGTTCTGTCTACGTCTCCCGATGATTTCCGCATGCCAAGTTGTCAACGTTCGCATACAAAATACAGAACCAAATATTTTGCTTTACACGAAACCCGGTGAGACAATCCTTGTACAAGAATATAATATTGTTAGGAACATGAATCAATTAAGAATTAGATCGCGAGATTGATATGATACTTATACGTGGTGGAGCGTCCCAAGATGTGATACCCCATTCTACTCACAAGATGTGATATCCCATTCTACTCAATAATACATCAAGAAACAGCATAAACAAACTAGAAACTGACCAGGACTAGTCTTTTATCTTTTGGTGAAATAAAAGCAACATCTCGGTTGAAGGAAGTCCATGCTTTATAGAGTCGGTAGATATATTTACTAACCATAAGAGATAAGTATCTGTTAAATAAATTGAAGTTGCGTCACCTGATAACCCGCAGTGAAGAGAAAGATATTCGCATTGCTTGACAAATAATTGATCAGCTATTTTTTTTGGTAGATTAAGATATATTTAGTTGTTTAATCACATCAAATAGTCAATAATCATGTTTAGTAATTAGCGAATTTAGTTCACGAATTAAACTCAATTTGCATAAACTCAATTCGCTGTTTTTGGAAATGTTACTATGAGGAGAGTTTTCAAACAACGGCTGAAAAATTAAAGAACGAAAAGACGATTATGTCCAAAAGTTATTACAAATTACTAAAGAGATAGAGATAGATCGAGATAGAGATAGATCGAGATAGAGATAGAAATAGAAATCGAAATAGAGATAATTTTATCCTATTCTGATAAATTTCGTTATTCTAATTGCACATACAAATTTAACGCTTTTTTTTGGTAAACCTCCAGATTGACGCAATAACCTGTAAATCATGCTAATCGAGTACTCCACACTAGGCAAACCCTGTACGACAAGCTCAATCGAGAGAGTGTAGGTAAGGAGATTCAAACACGAGATCTTTTGGCCCTATGTACCCCCTCGACCACCCAAAATCGTGAGATTAGTCGCATATCAAACTACAAGGTTAAAGATTAGTAGGTAAGCTTTTCTGTTGTTGTCCGTCTCTTTCTTATATCAGTCTTCCCATATTTCTCAACACCTCCAATTTGTTCATTAACTTTGTTTCGTAACATGGCCTTGCTTTGATTTGGAACACTGGTTGTACTGTGATGCATACGTCAATAGTAACTAGCACCTAAAATCGTGAGATTAGTAGATATACACAAGAGGTTTATCAACCGATGAGGTTAAAGATTGGTAGGTAAGCTATTCTGTTGTTGTCCAATCTTCCTATATTTCTCAACTCCTACGTCCAATGTGTTCATGTCCTTATCATCTAAGTTTGAAGCCCTATTCACCAATAGAGGACACACCTATGTTGGCATTTATAGGAGCTCTGAAAAGAGGTTGAATGAACTACAAATCAACCCCATCTTCATCACAACCCACTGTTACCAACTTGCCACGAATACTTTCTTGGAGCTTTATAATCAGGAATAAGCAATTCTTCCCAGTAACCTAAAACTTTCCAAATTCTTTAAAAAAAATCGAGCTTAAGTCTTTACTTTGAAAGCTAAGAAAGTTGCAAGGGTATAGCTTTTCAACCCTTCTTCAACATCATATGACCAACTATATTTAGGAACATGGAGCTATTGTTATTCTTGCTTTAGTAAGATTCAACAAGGATGTGTTCGACTGTTCGTGGGTTTGGTCCTAATGGGTTTGATAGTTTAGGTCTTGTTATCACTAGATTCATGTTGCAACTACAAGATGCATTTGCAAAATAGCGTATCATGGAAGGAAAGAAGTGATAAAAGCAATATTAGAACAATGATTGATCAAGAAACTGGTTGAGTTGCAAAGATCAATTCATGGAGTTCTAATTCGTCTAATTTGCTTTCTTTTATCACTTCTCTCTATACTTTCTCTTATACTTTCACATCATTCTCACCAAAACCTATAGGAATAGCGTAATGTATTTCAGAGATGATATCAATGATGGACCTAGGTACAAATTTGACTGTGCATCCTTCTTCCCTCCTTCATACTCAATCAACTTTTATTTTGATACTCCTGAAGAAGATAAAAACATGAAACATAGGATTGTACAAAAATGGATCATATTTGATGGTTCTATTTTCGCTGCTTTAAGGAAAGGGGTTGCCTATATACCACATTTGGAGCATCCTACATGCTATGAACTAGTGGTAGCTATAGTTAGAGCATCTTATACACAGGAAAATTAGATTGTAGAATGTCTTGCTTTTCTGCTGGATATTTTCCAACTATAATTGATTATAGAAACTTAGTGAATCTATGGTTTCTAAGAAGAGCCAAAATCACATCTAGTATATCTAAAGACTAGAATTTCATCTTCTCCATAGTTGACATCGTAGTTTCTATAGAAAACTCGCATAATTGAATCAGGTAGTTCATCGTAAAAGAATCTCCTTTTTCTCTTGATAACTTGGTTGTAATGGGTCTACAAAGGGGTTAGTAGTTCTAAAGACAAACAATGGTTTCGATTCTAAGTAGTAGGTGGATTTGATTAGTGAAAATATGCTTCTACAAAGAAAATCGAAAGAGATTGTTAGGTTAAGCAAACCTGAACATTGAAACTATTGAATAAACCTCATCCCACATTTGGGTTGAATATGATCAAATGATGACATTATCATCTCAGTTTACCACATGATACAAAGAGAGTTGAATAGATTAAGTTTATGTATGAGCGTGAGGAGCATAGGAAACATTAAACATAGTTTCTATGCATTACTATGTTTAGTTTATTGTTATTATGATTTGTGCACTTATATTGCCATAGTGTGTTTTGAGACATTATAAACTTAATTATCTTATTTTATTATATTATGTTATCTTGTTAGTAATCTATAATTTTATTACTTTTCATATTATTTATTTATTAATATTTAGACATATAAGTGTCATGTTTATTTAGAATATAATTTCACGTTGATTTGTAGGTATGGATGATAATGTTATGCAAATTATATAATTTCTACAAGTTAAGCAATTTTTGGACAATGAGAATGAGTTTTGGGATTTGATGGCTTGTGTAGCGGGTTATATGGGTGTGTATTTTTTGAATCATATATATAAGGAACCATGCATGACTTCCTATCTAATAGAAGAACTATGGATGAATGAATTATTGGATGGTCATAAAAAACGATGCTTTAAGACATTTAGGATGAATCTAAATACATTTCATCAATTATGTTGTTTTTGGAAAACAATTGTGGTTTGAGGCCTTCAAATAGGATGTCAATTTTGGAGAAAGTGGTTTATTCATATATGTCCTAAATAAAGATGCCCCTAGTAGAGATACCCAAGAGCGCTATCAACATTCTGGTGAAATTGTGAGTAGAGTTTTCAAAGAAGTTTTGAGTGTCATGGATATATTTTCAAGGGATATACTCGTACCAAAAAATCCTAGATTCAAGGACATTCCACTACAAATTGCCAATGATGCTAGATATATGTCACATTTTAAGGTAATTGAATATGTTCCCCACCTCCCACCCCTTTCGTTAGATTTTTTGTTGAAAATGGGTGTTTTATCATCTTATGATTATTGTTTTATATTAAGATTGCATTTGAGCTATTGGTGCTACACATATAACGGTAGTTGTTATAGAGGAGGATCAAATGCGATATAGAGGACGGAAATAACATCTACAAATGTATTGGCAGCATGCAATTTTGACTTACTATTCACGTATGTTTTAGCAGGCTAGGAGGGATCAAAACATGATTCTTGTATTTTTCTTGATACAATCGGTAATCCGATACTTAAATTTTCAAAATCACCAATAGGTAATTTTAAGATTTGTAAGATTTGCTATTCATGATTTAGGCTTTGTATGATATCGTTCATATTGATTGTATTACCTCTATAGGACTTAGGTAAATATTACTTAATTGACAAAGGCTATCTGGAAAGAGAAAGATATTTGACACCTTACCTAAAGACAAGGTATCATCAATTAGAGTTTCATGGCGCAATCTAACAACATCTCGAGAAGTTTTTAATCGAGTCCATTCATCATTGAGAAGTTGTATTGAGAGAGCTTTCGGTGTTCTTAAAGCTTAATGAAAGATATTGGAGAAAATGCCTAAGTATTTATTAATGGATCAAAATAAAATAATTTGTACAGCTTTTGTATTGTATAACCATATTAGAAGAAGCACAATTGGAGACCACTACAAGAAAATTATAACTTACTGACGAACAAATTACTGTAGTAAATTAACTATAGAATTTGATTATCAGTTGGTAAAGTTATGAAAAAAATGGCATTTTACGACGAACAAAATATTTGTTGGTAAAGATGGAGAGAAATTATTTGCCAACATAATATAGCTACAGAATTGTGAAGACTGTCGTAAAAATAAGTGGCAATGGTTGGCAGCAAAATAAGCGTCGAGATGTACCGACAAAATAAATGTTCGTCGGGAAATTACCGATAGAAAGTACATTCCATCAGTAAAAATTAAAGTTAAATGTCATCGTTGGGTCTTCAGCCTTAATGCTTTTAATAAAATAACGACATCATTTGTTTAACACAAAATGATGTCATTTTTGTAAAAATTTAAAGCCACGAAAAGACCTCCTTCCCTCTTCCCAACGTCATTTTTTTGTTGTTTTCTTCTTTTTCACCGTCAGTTTTCTCTCTTCCACCATCTAGCATCTGATTTCCATGCTTTGCTCTTGTTCATCTTCCATCGTCTTTATTTAAGTCGAGGTTAGTCATCCATCTAGTAGCTCTCAAGTTTTTTTTGTGAGAAATTTTGTTGTTAAATAGTATATGAACATTGGTTGGTTCATTTTTATGGAAATATTCTACATTTGTTGAACTGTGGTTGCTTCATTATTTTTTTGAATGTGTTTATGTTGGTGAATAATGGAAAAATATAGTGTTTTTGTTGTTAACTAGAGATGAATTCAGGTTGCCTATGAATTGTTCGATGAAATGTCTCTTGGGTTTGTCATATCTTGTTTTTCTAAAAATGAGAAATGTCTCTTAGGGATATTGGTGAGACTTGGTTAATCAACTATCAAGGAAGTTATTTCAAGGTTAAAATAATTGACAACTTTAAATATTACTTAAAAAGTTGGAAAAATAGCTATTATTTTGTATTACCTAAAAACAACTATCAACTAGGGTTTTTGTTTTGATGAAGTCATGGTATTGTTTATACTTAATTGTGGTATTTACATATTAAAGTATAGGTGATACACGTTTTTATACATCTATAGTTTTAGAAGTTGTATTAATTAAGTCCATAAAAATTTAGGCTTGAATGATAAAGGTACCACTAGCTTTTTGCTATGAAACAAAAACTAAAACATGTCATTTATGAGTTTGTAGTGACATATGGTTTTTGATCCTTATACCAAACCAAAATTGTTCCATCTAAGGATAAACTATGATCAAATCTAAGGATAAACTATGATCAAATGATCTACCCGAGGTAAATACTAAAATATAATAGGAATATATTGTAGGATAAATCCATCTAGGGGTTCATAAATAGGGAAATTATATATATTGTTGTTTGTTACTTGCACTATGTCATCACATATTCCATTATAAGAAGATTTAAAAAGAATGACATGGTCATACCTAGTGATCTATTTTGTCTAAAGCATATTATGTGAAAGCATGATGAAACCTTAGAATTTTCTTTACAATATACTTAAAGAACATGGAAAAACAATGAATATAAGTTATTTTCTAGGACATCTGCTAATCGAGTTATCATAGAAGTCTGATTGTATATGATAATATCATGAATTTGACATTTGGTTCTTTTACACTTAACATAGACCTTAAGGTGATAAAAGTGGACATGGTAAGAAAAGTCAACAATGAATATATGTTAACTTGGAGTATATGATACCTAATTAAGACTATAGATGCTCCTACACACCAAAAACTAATCAAACTTATATAGGACAAGTTGAGGTACAAATTAAGATCAATGTGATATTGAGGAAACTAAAAAATGCTTTAATATCATTGCAAATCATTTGGACCAATAAGAGGAGCAAGTTTCTCACTATCTTATTGATAAGAAGACTTCCAAAATACCACCATATCTGACACCTAATTGTGTGGTCATGGTATTCTCTAGATATTATGTTGATACGATTTATACTTAATTATGGTATAAACATATTAAAGTAAATTTGATACTTATTTGTATAGTGTAATGAAAAATTAAAGTAAAGACAGTACTCATTTATATATTATGATGATATTTCTTATATAGATTTGTAGTATAATTTCTATATAGTCATAGTATTCTTTATAAGTTATGATGGTATTCTTTGTACTCAATTGTGGAATTAATATATCAAAATAATGGTGGTACTTATTTCTTTGTACTCAATTGCCTTATTTTCTGATTTTCTTTTTTTAATATATTAAAAATATAACAAAACTATTTAACAAGTGTATTATATTAAATACAAAATATTCTTTTTTGCAGACCCTATTTTGTGTTGAAGAGCGTCGCTCATCCTTCTTCTTTATAGCCTATAGTTGTCTGTCCATCCAGGTAAGTCATCCAACTAATGTCTACTATATATGTTGTTTTAATAATACGATTTTGATGCGTTTGGGTTTTGTCTAAATGCAAAGCAGATATTGATTTTGTGTTGTTGTTTAGAATATTCTTATAATCATTGAAGAGTTTTTATGTCCTTCTTTAATAACCTAAATATTTATGTTTGGGTTTTGTTTGAATTATTAATGAGTAGATGTATGATTACATAAGAATTTACTGTATATGGAATGAATTTAAGATCTTATGGATGATTTGAGGCATAATAAACCCCTAGGATGGTAGCTAGATTGGAAACCAGTGATGCAGCTCCTATGGGGCTTATCAGTAAAAAATTCCACGAGCTTATGAGTCATAGCAAGAACTTGCTTTCTTGATTCAAAGGTGTAAACAATGATATGTACCATAGTATTAACATCAATTGTAGGTGATTAATTCAATTGATTAATACTTAGGGGATGTTGTGTAAAGTAAAGGTTAAATTTTCTATAAACTTAAGGGACATGAAGAATACTAACTATGAAATCGCTTTTTTAAATTAAGAGTTTTGCAGAAATGAATAATGTTGATAGATCTTGGATGTATAGACGATTAACACTGGATGGTTTCATTAATCCTGAGTTTGTTGAGGGAGTTTAAACTTTTATTTATTATGTGTGTTCTCCACCTGCATATATGGATGGCCCAAAGATCAGAAGTCCATGTAAAAAGTGCAAACATATTCATTTCCTTCCTATTGATGAATTGAATGGACATTTTTTTAGAAAAGGGTTTGTTCCAAATTATTTTAAGGAGACACGACATAAGGAGCCATTGATTCGTAGCATCTCAAGGTATAATGAAGTAAACTTGTTAGTGAATATAGATGAGTTTGAAGGGGGGATTGGATTTGGAACAAATAATATAGGTGAAACTGAAAATCCTTACATGCAAATGGTTTATGATGCAGCCAGTTATACCTTTCAGGAAAATATAGAAAATCTTGAAGAAGAACCAAACCCATATGCAGAACAATTTTTTAACTTACTACACTCAGCTAACCAAGAATTATGGCCAAATTGTGAGACAATCACTCGATTGTCTTCAATTGCTTGAAAATTGAAGATAACGTTTGAAAGGCATAATTCTCATTATAGTTTTAATAAAATTCTTGGATGGTATAATGAATCATTGCCTCTTGATCATACAATGGTTAATAGTTTTTACAATATAAAGAAACTTATTAGGGATCTTAGTTTGCTTGTTAAAAAAATTGATTATTGTAAATTAGGATGTATGTTGTATTGGGGGAGATGATGTGGAGTTACAAGAGTGCAAATGCTGTGATCAATCTAGGTTCAAGCTTAGAAAGCATTCTATAAAACAGAAATTAGTATCCTGGCAGATGAATATTTCCCACTAACTCTGAGACTTCAAAGACTATATGCTTATGATGTTATTGCATCTCATATGAGATGGCACAATGAACACGAGTAGGAAGATGGAATAATGACTTATCCATCGGAAGCACTGGCGTGGAATCCTTTCAATAACACCCATTATGAGTTTGCAGCTAAAATGACATTATATTATTTAATATGATAATTTCTTTTATGTAGGCCTTTGAGAATCCAATAGAGAACAAGTTCATATGTGATCTTGTGAAAGGACTTTTTTGAACTGTTAAATCATATTCGATGTATTTCATTAATAGATACAAATATCATGTAGAATATCATGGTCATAGTATGACATCAGTAAATAGTGGGGTTTGCATATAAGGATAATTGATGGATTACTATGGTAAAATTATTGAGATACTTGAAATTGAGTGCCCTGCATTACCAATAAAACGACATGTGATATTTAAATGTGACTAATTTGATCCAGCTTCTAATGTTGATACAAAAGTGCATAGCCGATACAATCTAGTTGAAATCAACCAGCAAAGAAGATTTAGACAATTTGAACCTTTCATGTTAGCGATGCAAGTGATCCAGGTGTATTATGTCCCTTTTCCTAGCTTATGATGAGATAAGTCAGATTGGTTGGCCATTTGCATGGTTAAACATAAAGGTGTTTTTGAATCACATAGAAAAGGAGAACAGAGAATTCAAAGTAAAGTGTTTCAAGAAGATGTTTATGAAATAAATGCATCTGTTATATATGACGAGAATGAACCTTTGAATGATTCAAATAATAAATATATTGAAATTTCATCTGGAGAGGATGAGGAGGGAGAGAGTTCTGAAGAAAAACCTGAGTTTGATTCTAATTCTTTAGAAAAGGAAAATGATAATGATTTTGATTTACAATTGAGTGCTGATAGCAATTAATTTGTGCTCGTAATAAAATATTATCTTAAATACTTCAATCATTGTATCAACAATATATTGTTATATATTAAATTGAAATTGCTATATTTATGGAATATTCAATAAAATATGGATTTCAGGTTAAAATATGTAACTAAAGAGAAAACAGGATATGATGCGACCAAGGTTCAAACCATGATTTGGAGCCAATTACTTTCTAGGTGAAGCATCACATTTTGCAACTACATCATAATCAGATGTTGTACCTTCAGCTACTACACATGCAGATGAGACATCATCTTTTGTACCTGCTGCTACACCATCCAATAGTTTTACACCATCCACCACTCATATACCGACAGAGATATGAGAGGCAAACGTTGCGAATGAAGGAGATGGCCTCTAGTCTAGAGCTGAGGGAGTTTATAGAAAAACTTACATCACAATTGTCAAAAATCTGTAAGCGAAAATATATGAAACACTATATGTTTATAATTAAGTTATAGGTTTAAATTTTAAAATGATATAAAATTGTTTTTATATTAGGTTGATTCTGTTTGGATTGTGCTCAAGAAACATGACATCCAAGTTCAAGTAGAAGATTGATCTTGTGGGTTATATATGGAAGAACATCTCTCAGGAGACAAAGGATTTTTATTATCAAGAGTTTGGGATACAAAAAATATATTTTTTGTATTTTTAATTAATTTTATACATTAACTAGATGAATATTGTAGGTTATAAGTATTTATCGTATGTTTTTCTTTTTTCAGAAAGATTTTTTTGAGATTCTGAATTTGACGTAGTTTTTTTATAAATTATAGAAGAGATGAGCTCGTTCACGTTATAAGGACTTTGTTGGTGCGATACACAAAACTAGTGTATGACCTTTTTATGTTTTTGAAAAAATATGGAGTCGTTTGCAGCAATATTGGACATCTCTCAAGGCAATGTCCATTTTAGAGCATAATTCTACTAACAGACGTGGAGGACAGGGGGAGAGAGTCTTCTCGTACACGCTCTATTACCCACCACTAGCATGCAGAGAGACTCGTAAGTATATACACTTTACACTTATATTCTGATTTTTTTTTACTTTGATGTATTTCAATTTAATTTGATGAGTGAATTTTGGAACTAAAATATGTGTATTATGGAGAATGATAATGTTATAAATGTCTGATGCCATATATGGTTGTGTTGTTGAGTTATTTTCTTTTTTCAACAAGGGTAAATATCATAAAAATAGAGAACTAAATGTATGTGAAATTTATGGTTTAATATTAATGCTTAATAATTGTCATTTATTATAGAGACTTTGTTGGTGCGATACACAAGACTGGTGTATGACTTTTTTATATTTCTGAAGAAATATGGAGTCGTTGGTAGCAGTATTGGACATCACTCAAGGCAATATCCATTTTAGAGCGTAATTCTACCAACAAACGTGGAGGACCGGGGGAGAGTCTTCCCATACACACTCTATTACCCACCACCAGCATGCAGAGAAACTTGTAAGTATATACACTTTACACTTATATTTTGATTTTTTTACTTTGATGTATTTCAATTTAACTTGATGAGTGAATTTTGGAATAAAAATATGTGTATTATAGAGAATGATAATGTTATAAATGTTTGGTGCCATATATGGTTGTACTGTTGAGTTATTTCTTTTTTTCAACAAGGGTAAATATTATAAAAATAGAGAAAATTTTACCGAAATTTTTGTGAATTACAGTTGATTTATAACATTTTATTCTTATGCAAGAAAAGTCTATAGGCAGGCAAGAAGCCTACATACCGTTAACTCTTTTTGCACACTCACACTAAGAAGTATGACGGTGTGACCTTTATCAACATCAGATGTAGAGAACTAAATGTATGTGAAATTTATGCTTTAATATTAATGCTTAATAATTATCACTTATTAACATAAATATTGTCTTATGATAGGAAAAAATACAAAAAAGTATTCAACAACAGTCTCAGCAGTCTGAAGATATTGATGAGAGTCAAACATATCTTCATGCAGTGAGTGGTAGGGACCGTCGTGGAAGAATCTTCGATTTAGCTTCATTTTGTGAAAACATGTTATTTGCAATCCTCCACATTCAATACAACAACATCTAGTAGGCGATCTGCATCCACTGAAGTTTGTGAGCTTCGGAGCACAACACAGGCACTGGCAACTCAGTTGCAACAGTCGATGGAATACATAACCTAACTCTGTAATGAGATGAATGAGTTGAAAGAGAATGACAGCATCTCACCGCAACATTCAGAGCATCTACATTCACCAGATGAATAGAGTAGTTGTAGTCATTTTGTATGAATTAAATATTTATTATTGTAGATAATAAATTTTTATTATCAATTAAGATAATTTTTACTTTATATCATCAGTCAACTTTCTGTTTTAACAAATTAAATATAGAAACAAATCAAAATATTATCAGCAGATAATTGATAACTGTATAAATTATATATCAATCATAAGATTATCAAATAAAATTAAATGCAGGAAAAGTACTAAAAAAACAATATCAGTAAATTTACTGACGGAAAAACAAAATCCGTTGATAAAATGCAGCAAATTTATCGACAAACGACCAAAATTTGTCAGTAAAATGTTGAATTTACCGACAAACAACTAAAATCTATTGGTAAAATTAGTCGTAAATTTACCAACGGATTTGGGAAATATGTCAGTAATGTTATCGACGGAGGAGCCTTGTCTGTCGCTACATTTACTAACTGAAACAAACATTATGTCGCTAATTATTACCTATGGCTATTTCTCCAACAATTCAATTCGTCGGTAAATTCCGTAGCCAACTTAGCTTACCTACAATAAATCTTCACATTCTGTTGGTAATTTCTGTCATTAAACCCCATTTTTCTTATAGTGGACCTAGCTTTTAATATCATTGATTAAGATTTTGAATTTATACCTCCATATGTAATTGAAGATGTGAAGTTAACCCTACATAAGAAGGTATTGAAAAACTGAGAACTCGAGCGATGACAACTATTCATTATAATATTGTTTTTAGCATAACGACAGTGAGACGTCATTTTTAGATTATTATAAACCTTTGCTTGATGGTGTTGACATTTTTTGCTCTATCTAAATTCTTATGAAAAATTCAAAGAATATTAAGATATGATATTTATGTCCTTATAAATACTTTTTTTAAATTATGCCTTCATGAGTCATTTTACATTTAAAAACTAATACTAAATAATTAATTTTACCAAATATCTTTAACTAAACAGTTGCTTGTTAAATTAACTATATTAATCAACTGTCAACTAACTGTTGATAGAATCAATTAATAATTAATACAGTCCGCTTATTGCCAAACAAGGTCATTCAATTCATTCCTAGTGGATAAGCAGGAGACAATTGGTTACTCATGACATTAAATTATTGCCAACGTACATGGCAAATCCCAGATGTTTTTATTTCGTATCGACTATAAGATGCTTCGAGGATTAATTATCCAAGCCTCTGGCGCAGTTGTTGCTCCCAAGATTTGAGGTAGAACACTAGTGTTTGTTAAGGAGCATGTGATTCAACTTGGGACCATGTCATGTTATTTGATTACCACAAGTAATTTGCTGAGCGAAAGAGACAGTAGTTGAGTTTGCATAATAGACAGTAGAGTTTAGCTTGGTTTTGGTAGCTAATAAACAGAGATTGAAAGGAAGGTAAAAAAGTATCGCCAATGTTTATAACGATAACAAATAACCAAAGAAATTTTAACACAGTTTAGCAATCGATTGCAATATATAAGAATATATTTGAAGGAGTGTACCGGAGATATGTATTTATCATACAACTACAAATATCAAAAATTAAACTTTATCCTAACGACTGTGTCAGCAAAAGCGAACATAATTAAGGAACACTGACATTCCGTTGACTTGCGAATTGGTGCATTCTTTAACCGGTCGGAAATACAGAAAGAAAGAATCATTCATCATCTATGGGCGGCGTAAAATTCAATCAAAGGCAGTTAAATTGTCCCAATAAGCTGGCTGCTTTGAGCTACGTAAGACCTACAGGATCTTCATCCGTTATAAAAGTTGCTGGTTCGTTACTATGTACATCGTTGGGGGTTTTTCCACCTTTTGGATTTCAACTGAAAATCATAGCTGTAGCCATTAGTTTTCTTTTCAAACTTCAAAAACTACCAAATATTCAACCACTTGATACAAATCATTAATTAACTGTCCGCTTCCGCGTACATGAGTTAATGAATTGGCAAAATATGTTGGCGTTATTAATATATCTTTAGTAATAATTAAATATTAACTGCGGGACATTAAAAATTAAATAAACTAAAATGGATATCCATGCCGGAGATAAAATCCGCGGTCAACAAATTTGTACTCGGCTTGAAGTTAGGCGGGCATTCTATTGAATGGACAAATCAAGTCCACTGCTACCGTTGATTCACGTAGGCACCCAGAAGATTCTTTAAAGTCATTAAAAACAGTGCCCTCCCCCACATGCACCACATGTAGTATTAATCAATAACAAGAGACTGACTCAAGTAGTCTTATTATTATGGTCTCCTTTCTTTACTTCACATCACGATCCTCCATTATTCAAGATAGTTCCGCTGGGGGCTATGCATTTCCATTTCCATTTCCAAAGTTTTCAATGGCCGTTCCTCTATCTAATTCGCTTCTTCCTCTGAAACTTGACATTTTTCGATCCCAAAAATGTTTCTCGCTGCCCCTTTCCAGCCAAACCTCTCAACTATGTTCCAAGAAACCCATTCTTCCTCGTGTCTTCTTAAGAGCAAGCGAGTCATTATCAACAACCATCGCAAACGACCTCAAAGTCCACGAACACGAGGAACAAGAACAAGAATACGATGAACTCGCAAGAACTACCAAACAACCGGAGCGAAAACTATCCGATATATGGCGAGAACTCCACGGCGAAGCCGACTGGGTAGGCCTGCTCGATCCTATGGACCCACTTTTACGAGCAGAACTGATCAGGTATGGCGAGATGGCGCAAGCTTGCTACGACGCGTTCGACTTCGACCCGTTTTCCAAGTATTGTGGAAGCTGCAGGTTCATAAGACGACGATTCTTCGAGTCACTAGACATGACAAACCATGGATACGAGGTCTCAAGATACCTCTACGCAACAGCTAACATAAACCTCCCAAACTTCTTCAAACAATCACGGTGGCCAAAAGTGTGGAGCAACAAAGCCAACTGGATAGGCTACGTAGCTGTTTCTAACGACGAAACTTCCAAAAGTCTAGGCCGTCGAGACATTATAATTGCATGGAGAGGCACTGTGACCCGACTGGAATGGATCGCCGACTTGATGGACTTCCTCAAACCCATCAATGGAAACAGCATCCCCTGCCCCGACCCGACTGTGAAGGTTGAATCCGGGTTTTTGGATCTCTACACCGAGAAGGACGAGAACTGCAGGTTCTGCAAGTTTTCTGCCAGAGAACAAATTCTAACAGAAGTCAAACGTTTGATAGACATGTACGGCAACGAGGAACTTAGCATCACCATAACAGGACACAGTTTAGGAAGCGCTCTGGCGATGTTAAGTGCGTACGACATCGTAGAAACTGGATTAAATGTGTTGCCGGACAGCCGGGCTTTGCCCGTTTGCGTGTTTTCGTTTTCGGGTCCTCGGGTCGGGAATGTGAGATTTAAAGACAGAATGGAGACTTTAGGTGTAAAGGTGCTGAGGGTAGTGAATGTACATGATGTGGTGACTAAGTCGCCAGGTTTTTTGTTCAACGAGCAAGTGCCGGCGGCGTTAATGAAGATGGCGGAGGGGTTGGTGCCGTGGTGTTATTCTCACGTTGGTGTGGAGTTGGTGTTGGATCATAAGAACTCGCCGTTTCTGAAACCAACCGGTGACCCTACGTGTGCCCATAACTTGGAGGCTCTCTTGCATTTGCTTGATGGGTTAGTCCTCTCTCTCTCTCTTCCTCTTATCTTTTATTCTATGAATCGTTATAATAATCTTTTTGTTTTCGAATTTTGTGTCAACTCATACCTATTGTAGATATTTATACTTATTAAATCATAGTAGATGAATATGATTTCTTTTCTCCCCCTAATTCGAACTTGACTGATGATGGCGAAAGCTTTTAATTTCTTTTGCTTTCTTGGACTCCATCATTAGTAGAACTAGAGGGACTTAATTTGCACTTTCATTTTAGTTCTGTTCTGTTTAAAAATTTGGCTAACATATATAGATTTTATTTGAAAGCTTCTTTTAAAAAAAATTACAAAAAGGTGAAATTCATACTTTTTAAACAACCGTCTGAAAATGACCTGAATTTAGTAATTTTAGACGGTTATGTTTCTGCCTGTCCGTATCCCATTAGAAATTTAAATGTAGTTCCGTGACCAAATGAACGACCTTAGGTACAAACTATAAACTTCAAAGTCTTTCCCTTTCAAATAAGACGCAAGTATTTGTTTCTTTAGTGTTAATTAAAAATATCTATTTAACATTTATCTTTTGGAGATGAATGATTAAACATTTTAGTGTTTCTTAATAAATAAACAGGTTACCAGTAAAGTTTATAAAATTATGCGGATGTCTACTAATTCCATTTATTATTTCTTTTTTTAAGAGGTTTTCATAATTTTTGTTTTATTATTCTGTTGACAAACTCATACTTTGTACGTACTATGTTGTTTTAGATTAATTGCCTACTCAGACATGACTTTCCTTTAAAACGGTGTATTGATTCTTGAAGTGTTAACACTTTGATACGCTATTAAGTTCATAAACTTCCGAATTGATATTTCTAGATAGACACCATATCTTTTCCAAGTCACCCTTAATTTTCTGCAACTGATTAAATAGTTCAACTATATCACATTGAAAAACTAGATCAAAATTGACCCTATAGTTTGCCTTATTGAAATCCTTTCAAGGTTACAAAAGGAAAATCCTACAAGAACCTCAGCAGATGCTGGGACCCTATGTAATTATGGGACGAAAGCAAGTCCATTCCCGGTTTCCTGTTAGCTTATTGTCCATAAAATGACGTATGAAAAGATCTCCCCGTCAGTGGGAGTTAACATGAATGTTATAAGTCTGTAACTTGCAATGCTTAGCTGCTTTTTCTTTTACCAAGTTACCTATTTTTTACATTTTAAGTATAGTGGGTAAGAAGATGATGCCTATAGAGTGGGATTATATTTAGTGGTCCTCTGATTTCTACTTCTGGAGAAGAGGGTATTGACCTTAGACCAGATGTAAACTAATAATTATTCATTGCCAAATTCTAGAATCCTCCGTTTCAAGTCATTGTATACCCAGGTCTTGATATCAGGACCTGAGTCTTAAGAGTAATATTTAACTTCGAGGATGACCATTTACCTCAACTCTCATGAGACGTGATGTGGTAAACCATTAATCGAGACATCAACTATTTTTAAACATGTATGGTCAAGTTAGTGGACACTGCAAAATATTTTAGTTCTAGTAAACCATTAATCGAGACATCAACTAATTGTGCAAACAAATCACAGAGTATTAGAAAACGTTCCAAAACTAAAATATTTTGCAGTGTCCACTAATAAAACAAAACATCTCTCATCGTAATTCTTAACTGTGAAATAACAAGCTCTGCATTTGTCCGCAGATATCATGGCAAAGGCCACAGGTTTTTTTTGGCAAGCAAAAGGGATCCAGCATTAGTGAACAAAGCTACTGATTTTCTGAAAGATCATTACTTGGTTCCTCCATATTGGAGACAAGATGAGAACAAGGGTATGATAAGGAGCCATGATGGCCGTTGGATGCAGCCTGAGAGGCCCAAACTCGATGATCATCCGGCAGATATGCATCATTACCTTAAGCAATTAGGTCTAACTTCTGACCATTACCACTAGTTTTTATGACAAATTAGTGGTTCAGTGGCCTGTAAATTGATTTTTTAGATTGAAATTTGTTGGAGGAAATGTGCAACATCTAGTTTTCTTATTAGCGAATTTGCATGTGCAAAAGCCATCAATGGTGGTGTCTCTAAAGATTCAGATGCAAAGTGAGTCAATTTTCCTATTCCAACTTGCACGAGACTACACCTGAGGATAGTTATATTAGGTTGTTATACCATCAACTTTATGGTGAAATGATCCCACTAGATTTTTGTGAAAATTGATAAAGATAAACCCCAATTCCATAGAGGGAAGACACAGTTTACAAATTAATTTTAAATCCTTAAATTGTAGTATAAATAAGATGAAATTTTTAGATGATGGTTATTATGCACATTTTTAATATAGGAATAAAGATTATGTAAGTAATTGAAAATTGATATGTTATTTAATCAAGTATTAAAGTTTCAATTTTATTCAAATAAATGTTATTTTTTGCTACTACAATATTTAATAAGGTACTGCAATTTTTATTTTTGAGACAGAAAATATAATATAATGATATATTTTAAAAAATTAAGAATTATATTAAAGTAAGGACTAAGCCTTAGTACACAAAAATTAACTACTTAAGAGACAAAGAAGGATCATCTTAAGTGTTATAATCACCAACTCTTTGATTTTGTTGGCATTCCTTGTCCCAACCAGATGGACATCTATATTGACGTTTTTAAAAATTCATGTATTGCTCTCCTACTAAATCGAGTATATTATGCACCCAAAAGCTTGAAAAGAGGTTGTAGTCATCTTTAATCAATTGGTGGGAGCTCATTAGACAATGTTATTCTATTCATCAAGAAGATAGAAATGAGTACACTTTTGTTGTATATCCTTCTACAAACATTTAGAAAAGGAATACTGAAAGAATAAATGGTTTATTAATGCATCAGCTCCAAGACTCCTACATAAAAGATTAGGGAGAGGATGACGTCCTTTAAGTTTGTCAAGAGTGCTTAAGCTATTTCTAACAGATAGCTATAAAATGAATGAAGCTTTTGGTGAAAGGAACTTATGCCATCTTGTATAAGTGCATGATTCCTAATATACCCTAAAAGAGTTGTTAGTGAAGAAGCCAAAAGAGCTTCCTAATAAAAGGCTCTATCCTTAAGATTTAGATTTAGTTAGTAACCAGGGAAGCTTCTTTTAAATATGTTAGACCTATTGTTGTAGGACCAGTCTCCATTACTAATCAGAAGCTTTACTTTTACATTATTAGTGTAATAGCCCCTTCCTACACTTAAGAAATAATTGTTAGATTGAGTCATATCATGTGAAAATATATGAAGAGCATTCCATAGGCATGCATTATATTTGCATACACATATGAACCATGATTTAGAAACATTGAAAAGATAGTATATGTACTTAATTGACACATCCCAGGATATGAAAGATTTTAATTGATTATGATGCAATTGTGAGTCAGTTATGTCGTGAATCTTGTTTGATGATTATAATTAGTGAATTGGGAATTTATTAATATGATTGAGTAATTGATAAAGTGGTGTGAGCACCTAAATTGAGGGGAAAAAAATTTAAAGAGCAAGACAAAATTGATACATGGACATTTGGGTAGGTTAGGCCTATGAAATGGTGACATGTGGCCTTGAAGTGACAAATGGATCAGTTAAATGGATGACAAGTTTCTTGAGTATAATTATGACAAGTGGCCCTTTAACATTGTGACAAATGGCACGTTAGGCTTGTGACATGTGGAGCAATAGAATGGTGACCTTTGTAGCTTCATAAATGATGACATCTGTAGCCTTATAATTGGTGACGTGTAGCCTTACAATTGCTGACATGTGTAGCCTTATAAGTAGTGACATATAGAGGCTTAAATGAGTCACATGTGGAGCCTAAAGTAAGTGACACATGGACTAATAGAATAGTAACATATGGACCAATAGAAGGATAATATATGTACCAATAGAATGGTGACACATGGACCAATGGAATGAGTGACATATGGCTTAGCTAATTGGATGACAAATGGCATGAGTATATGAGTAACAAGTGGCCTAGGAAACCAAATGACAAGTGGACTAAGCATTAGGTGACAATTAGAAGCATGTGAAGAAGACACATGGCATAACTCTCCATTTGACAAGTGTCCCACCTCTCACCACACATATGTACCCCACGAATTTTTCACTAGAAAGCTCATCTTTCTTCGTGTTTTTAGTCTTATGTTTCCTCCTTCAATCCCTCACCACCGTCTTCCTCACACCACCTCCCAAAACCTTGAGTTTTGTTAACTTTAGTAGTCTACATCTTGTGATTGGAAATCCTTTATATTCCATCTTACTCTTGGAGTATATTTGAATGCTTGAGAGGCTTGATAAT
>JANIIA010000004.1:25166251-25177675 GCA_027478495.1 Erythroxylum alaternifolium
TTGCTGATCGATGAATCATGAACTAGGAAGGCTATAACGCTAGCTTTGTGATTTGATTCTAAGTACTTATATGAATGTTAGGTTACCATTTCTGAGTATACAGGTAATACGAGACCCAAAAAAAGAATTTATCGTTTTGATTGTTAGTACATTCTTAAGTTAGCATTTATGTTTTTTTCTTATTTATTATATTGTCCAATTTGCATAATCGGTATGCTCATTGTCCCAAAATCATTTTGTTTAGGTACATATATATATATATATATATATGTGTGTACCTAAACAAAATGATTTTAGGACAATGAGCATATATATATCATTTTGATTGTTTTAGAAGGACAAGCATATTCCTTCATTAGAGAGTTCTAATCTAGTACCAAAGGTAGAAGTGGAAACTTCTATTCCTATACCAATTAAAGATAGAAGTTTAACTCAAACTCAATTCAAAAGTAAACTTTGGAATTATTAATAAGATTATATTGACAGATGGGAAAGAAAAATTCGAATGTAAATATTGTCAAAAGATGTTGGCCGGTAGTTCACAAGGTGGAATGTCTCATATAAAGAGACATGTGGATTCTTGTAGTAGAAGGAAGATGGTTATAATTCATTATAACCAATTTTTAAGGTTCCAAATTGGAATACATTGAAGAAAGATATTATGAAAATTTACAAAGATAAGAAGAAAGAGGTTTTAAGAGCATTGTTAGGTAATGAAGGACAAATTGTCATTACAACAAACATGTGGACAACCGATAATATATGGCAATGACAATATATTATGTTGATAATGATTGAATGTTATGTAATAAACTTTTGAGGTAATTATATTGTAAAGTATTGTTATCATTTACTTTTTCATTGTGTTATGAATTTATGATTAATGTTGGTAATATTTGTACATGATAGTTTCATTTATATGCTAGCACCATATACAAGTGAAAGGTTGACAACCATATTGGCAGACTAGTTGATGGATTTTAACGTCGACAATAAATTATCCACCATCACAGTCGACAATTGTAGCACGAATGATGTTATGATTGAGAAGTTAAAGAATAAGATATGGGTTAGGAGCTTGTTGGTTAGTAGAAGTATATTCCATATATGTTATATTGCATATATTCTAAACTTGATTGTGACAGATGGGTTAAAGATGATGAATGAAGAAATAGATTCGATTAAAAATAGTGCAATATATTAGAGTGCAACTCCTAGAAGACTTGAGAAATTTGAAGAAGCTACACAAATTTTATACATTCCTAGTACAGAGAAGTTAGTTTAGATTGTCCAACCAAATGGAACTCAACCTTCAAAATGTTGGAGTCAACAATCCAATAGGTTCAGGTGTTTACTAGAATAAGGAAAAGAGATTCTCTGTACACTTGCATGCCTATAGAAAATCAATGGGAGTTAACTAAAGAGTTTTGTGTAAAGTTGGAATTATTTTAAAATATGACTGAATTTTTCTTAGGAACAAAATATCCAACTTCACACTGTTGCTTTAGCACTATGTGTGGGATAAAGAATACCTTATCTAATTGGATGTTTGATTCTAGTAAGGTTATTCGAATTATAGTGGAGCAAATGGTGAAGAAGTTGAATTTTTATTAGTTTATGGTTAGACATATTGTTGCGGTGTTATATGTGATAGACCCAAGATATAAGATAGAGGGGTTACTTTTATTTATAATGCATTATATGGTGATTGAGCCTACGAGCATTTAAATGTTATTAAACAATTCTGGTATTGAATTGTTTAATGATTATCAACTTAGAATGGAAAAAATTCATAATGGGGATCGCAGTAGTTCAAGCTATTCAACTCTGACTTCAGTTTTAGGTTTGAGCTCATCTTCAAACAACGGTTTGTTAATTCCACTTTCAAAATTTATGAAACAAAACAAGGCTAAGACTTTGTACAATATGCTAAAATTTGATAAATATTTGACTAAAGATTGTGTGGTTGAAGTTAAAGGTGAGCACTTTGATATATTATTATGGTGGAAGAGTTATGGAAACAATTTTCTGATCATGCAAGTAATTGCATGAGACTTATTAGAAATTCCATCATCCACCATTGCTTCAGAGTCTGCTTTTAGCATTAGTGGTTGGGTTTTACTCCTCATCGTGCTTGACTTCATCCTCATACTGTGGAAGGCCTTATGTGTTCCTAGAGCTAGTTAGATGATGAAGATATTGATAAAAAATTCTTTTCTTTTTGATATATCAATTTGGGCTTTTTTACAATATCTTACCGAATATTTTTTTTATTTTTCTTTAATACAGTCACATGTATTGTTATGAAGGTGACTAGCCATACCCATCGTTTTTTATTTTCCTTCAATACAGTCATAGGTATTGTTATGAAGGTGACCAGCCATACTCATTGATCATCAAGTGAAAATTATTTTGGTCAAATATATGAAGTATATTTAATTATTTATTAATTATTAACATGTCTTTAATATTCCTTTAATTTTAATATTGCATTACTAGTAAATATAATGTTTGTACGTATAAATGAAGTGGTGCAAACTATCAACAATCCTGCCTACAATAATTAGCTGCACTCTCAGTCTACCTTTTCCAGTCTCTAATATCCAGTTTCCAATCTTCGTCATAATATTATCTTAACTTCTATAAATTAGATCATTTTTTGTAAAATGATTTGGATAATCATTCGTGTGTAATTAAGATTACTATAGTTAATTAATTCGTTTTATTTATTTAAGTAAAAGTTCTTATAAGCTTCCTTATAATTTTTTTTCACTTTAAGTAAACATTCTAGAAAAGATAAACATAAAATATAAATGAAAATAACATAAATGCCAAAATGGAATATGAGAAAATGTGAGCTTCTTTCATTTCCTATAATCATATCCTCCATCATTAATAAATTTGACTTCATTTTATCAATATATGTAAGTTTTTATACATTCATTCATTATAAAAACTCATTTTTTTCCTAATCAATTGAAATTCGTAAATTAATCACTTCAATTATAATATTTTTCTTTGATTTCCTATAATCATATCCTACATCATTAATGAATTTGATTTCATCTTGTTCATTTTATCAATATATGTAAGTTTTTACATATTCATTCATTATAAATCTCAATTTTTCCTAATGAATTGAAATTTGTAACTCTAATTAATTGAATTTATCACTTCAATTATAATATTTTCTTTCATTTCCTATAATCATATCCTCCATAATTAATGAATTTGATTTTATCTTAATCTTTTTATCAATATATGTAAGTTTCTATTGTTAGCTCAAGGTTTATGATTAACGATTTTGATGATAATTGTATAATATTTCAAAATTCAAATTGGATTTATTTTCTTGTATAATTAATGGTTTTATTCTCAAAAGGAAATAAAATCATAAGAAATATGCTTTCTTTCTTACAGGAACCTTATTAGAAATGGTTTATCTGAAAGGATCCTACTAATTATAATGGACGTATATTAGCCTTGTGATTACTAGAAGATTTTTGTCAAAGATAACATCAAAGTTATTTAGATTTAAATCCATCCAATTGACTAAAGATACAAGTAAAGTAACGGCTAGTTGAAGAAATTGACTATTTAGAGAAGAGAAAATGTGACTGCGAACAACAATTGAACAATATAGAAGCTTACGAAGCTATATTGTCAAAACTCATCAAAAGCATATACATTCTTGAAAATTATGTCTTTGTAAAAATTCTCTTATGCGTTAGAAAGTGAAATTTTGTTTTGAGAGATTACTGAAGCTCGTATCGAGCAAACCTCATTTTTATTTTAGAACTTGTAGAGGTTAGTGAAATACTACTAGTGTTGAAGGTTGAAGAACCTTAAAAATATTAAATTGTGAGCTTGGAGAGGCTCTTCAAATTACTACTTGATTTTATAGTGAAAAACTCAAGTTTTATACTTGGGGACTTGACGTAGGCTTAGGTTATAAGTATAACCAGTATAAATCGACTGCTTCCTTTTTCTCACTCTCTCCTTATTTTTTATATTTCTACAATATAATGTGTGTGTGTTTATTTCAGCAAGAGGCTCTTTGACTTTTATAATAGGTCCTTTCTATTTTCAACTTACTGACTGTTCCTTATAATTTTAACAGGCGCCTTCTATTTTTAAATTGCTTTAACAAAATTCATCATTCAATAGACTCCTTTAGTTTAAACACGGTCATATCCTACAAAAGGCTACTATTGCCTAACAGGCTCTTGTTGTTTAAAATCCTTTATCGTCTGACAAGCTCCTACTTTTTTCATTCGTTAACTAGGATCTGGTTTTTATAAGAATTGAAAGTAACTTGCAAAAAAAAGTTTTTAGTCACACACAATTCACCCATTTCTTGCGTATATTTGCTTTATCATCTATATATTTATTCATTGTAAAATCTTAAATTTTCGTAATCAATTGAAATTTGTAACTCTAATTAATTGAACTAATCACTTCCTTTATCATATTTTTCTTTCATTTCCTATAATCATATCCTCCATCATTAATGAATTTGATTTCATCTTATTCATTTTATCAATAGATGTAAGTTTTTATATATTTATTCATTATAAGTCTCAAATTTTCCTAATCAATTGAAATTCGTAACCCTAATTAATTAAATTTATCACTTCAATTATAATATTTTTCTCTGATTTCTTATAATCATATCCTCCATTATTAATGAATTTGATTTCATCTTATTCATTTTATCAATATATGTAAGCTTGTATATATTCATTTATTAGAAAATCTCAAAATTTCCTAGTTATTTGAAATTCTCAACTTTAATTTTTTTATTCATTATAAAATCTCAAATTTTCTTAATCAATTGAAATTTGTAACTCTAATTAATTGAATTGATCACTTCAATTATAATCTTTTTCTTTCATTTCTTATAATAATATCCTCCTTCATTAGTGGATTTCATCTTATTAAGTTTATCACTATATGTAAGTTTTTATATATTCATATATTATAAAATCTCAAAATTTTTAATTTTATTAACTAATTAAAATTTGTAACTTCAACGAATTGAATTGATAACTTTAATTTTAATCTTTTTCTTTCATTTTTTATAATTTTATCCTCAATTATTAATCAATTTAAATTTAAAATTAAGCTAAAAGATAAAAAATATTAGGTTTGGTTGGCCCCATCAAGTCTCGAGCCTATGGCCCCATTAAGCTCTTTGAGTTTCTTTTCAATCATGCTTAGCTTCCTTACACAAATAAAAGATTTTTGTCTATGAATTACAAGAGAAAGACCATAAATTATTGCTTCATAAATGCCCTAATGTTTAGCTAAAAAGTTGTTGAACCTAAATGGAGCTTTCCATAGGAAAGTGGTTTAAGAACTAGAAGTTTATGAAATTAGCTTTGCTTTTAAGAAATATTACCAGCCAATCCTTAATTACTAGTGCTCTATCCAAATTTTATGTAAAGTGCCAATTCCCACTTCACTTGTTACTCTAAGTAGAGAGGTTTGCCTCAAATATTAGGTCAATTAATTGTAAATGCTCTTTACATTCTGTAAAGTCACTATTCAAGATCCTCAAGCATGTATTGCCTTCTACTTCAAAGATATGGAGAATATTATTCAAGCCACCAGAGATAATCCGTGGTACATTGATGGAGAAGTGAATACTATTAAGCTTTTCCTATAAGAAATTCCATTGAAAAACATATTAAATCCATAAATGAAAGAAAGAGAAAAACTAGTTCTCTTTTGGAGTAAGGTAATTAGAAGATGATAAGTTGGTTAGTAGCCAATAGAAGAGTAGGTAACTTAGAGGTTTTCTAAAAATATGAGCTTCTTAAATTTGTCTACCTTGAGTTTGGTCTCCAAAATGCCTATTAGGAAATTCTTTACTTCAAAGGTGTCCTTAAGGACTTGTTGTTTTTAAGACAATTTATACCCCTTATATTCCAAGATTGAATACACATTAAAGAATCTTTTAGCTTTTAGATCCTTCATATAAATTCTTCTTACCAAATCTCCTCCTATTACTTTTTCTAAATTCCTTAATTGGATTCCCTTTACGCTCATGTTCCCGACTATAGTTCAAATTTGAAGTAAGGGGAATTTCAAGAGGGTTAAGAATAATAGATCATTACTAAGAACTTCAAGGAAAGCTAAACCTTCATAAGATTGGTTTATAAGAGTGATCTATTTCAAGAACTTTTAGAGAAACCTTATTAAACTTAAATACAGTAAACACATTATTGTCATTCTCTATATTTACCTAGTTATTTATGGAGTTTAGGAAATCTTTACTTATAGTTGTTGGCTTTTGCAACTCATAAGAGTCTAAGCCTATTAGCTCAATATAATCACTCTTAAGAACATATTACCCATAGTCTTCCACTGTTTGCCTTGTTGCTTTAAAGAAGGTATTCATTGATATAAGAACTTATTTATTTCTTCTATCATAGTATCACCTTCTCGAAGTCTTGATAAGATAATAACTTCAAGTAAGTCCTACCTTAATTTAATAATTACATAAAGCTTGGCATATCTTATCCCTTCTTTAGCTATGCTTCATCCTTGCATATTGGCTTGCTAATGTAGCTAGCCACATGACTTAAGCCTTTGGTAGACAATATTCTAAAGGGGCATTATGGATGTTAATCCAAATGAGAACTTATTTCTGCATAACATTATCCAAGTTAATGCTTAGCTTCTTAAGTAAAGGAAGAGAGGCATACTGTTAAAGTGTTAGAGGCCAGTCTCTAAGACTTCTTGAGCATGTGCATCAAATAGAAACTAAACAGAAATATATTATCTTCATTAAGGAGTACTTCTATTAGTCCTTTTCCCTTCAATGTTTGATGGCCCAAGAGTTAATTAAAGGGAAAGTTAAACATTTTCTCATTAACAATCCAATTAGGATGAATGACCAACTTTTAACTCGTTCTATAAGGATCTCCAGTGAAGAGGAAGCAATAGGATGACCATTTTACTCTCAAGGAGGGGAATAATGGAGAAAGACTTTGGAAGGCTCTCCTAAGACTTAGCTTCTAGTTGAGACGAGGATTCAAGCCTAGGGGAAAACAATCAGAAGATACCTAAGGAGCTAGAAGCTCTTTAAGACCAGCATCTTGTGGGAGAAGAGGAAGGTTGTAAAAAAGGTAAGTCAGCTCCTTAAATTTTCTTGGTGCGAGTTTAAAGTAAAGAGGGAAGTGCGGAAAGAGGTTGAGTAGGACTAGGTTGTGAGCCAATAAGAAATGATAGCAGGAAAGGACGAGCATAAGGGCAAGGGAGGGGTATGTTTTAGAGAGGGTGAGTTTCAACCCAAAATTGACAAGTTTAACAACATATTGCTAAAATGATTAGAGACAAATAGAATAATATGGTGAATCATTTTTAAAAAATTGTTCTAAAAATATTAAAAAGAAGGTTAGAGGAAAAAAAACTAAAAAATGACCAAAAAATCCTTCACTAATCTTGAAGAGGATGGAGAAACCACAAACATTAAAGAAGACATCATAGATAAATAATAAGGGAAGACACCAAATTGTCTCTCGTGGAGTTAGCCTGAGAAGAGAAATACACCACAACAGTTAGAAGAGGAGAAGCAAGAAGAGCGAGTAGAGACAAAAAATAAGTAAGAAATAAATAGAAGAAAAAGTCAAGCATGATAGGGGAAAAGGAAGGGCATATTCATATCTTGAAGAATTAAAATTTCATGTTATAACACAAAATTTTAGTTGAATAAAACATATAACAAATGTTTTGCAAAGTGAACAATATGACTTTTGATAGCAAGTGGTTGATTAATAAAGAGCTGCTCTGGTCCCTTTTTTAAGTTGGTGCATACAATACTTACCAATTTGAATGTCTGAATTAATAGTTTTTAAATATTAGAAAAACTTAGAAGTTAGAACCAATGAAAATAAAATGCCTCATATTATTATTTGGCATAGCAATCGGGCCCAGGCCGACCCGCCTCCTTATTCGGCTTCACCGTACTCTTAACCCGTACACAAAACAAAACCCTTGTTCTCTCTTTGGCCGACTTGTTTCTTATCTCGATTCTCCGTGCTCTAAACCAAAAAGCGAAACAAGTTGGTTCTTTAAGATCTTCTAAGTTCATTCTAGGTATTGTTTCAGCTCTTTATTCTGTGCATATAATCTTTTGTTTATATAAATATTCGGTGAAACTTTTCTTTTCTTTTGTTATTATTCCCTTAAGAAAAGAATGATGAATCAAGTTGGGTGCCTATACCTTCTTAACGTATTCGGACAGTCAAGTATATGTTTTATTTGGCTTCATATTCTAGTTAGGTTCGCGTCTTGATGACTAGAATAGAGTATGGATGATTTTAGTTTTTTGATTTAAAGTTAAGGTTGTTCGTATATTATTTCTTATAGTTACTTTCTGACATATCTTGTTTTTCTCAGACGCTTTCGGATATACAGAATTGAAGGATTAAGTTCTGGGTTGGCGAGATGAGTTTGATTTCTCAAAATGCTGGCTCCAAAATTATAGTCAAGACTAGAAGGGAAGACACGGATGAGCCTGCCCTTATGGGAGATGATAAAGAGGACAGTGGAGGACAGTCTGGTTTGGCTATATCTAATGCCAAGAAAAGAAGGAAAGAGAAAGCGGAAAAACTGGAAATTGAGGAAGGAAAGGAGATGAAGAAGTTGGAGAACCTTTTGTTTGGATCTCTGTACTCCGACAACGATGATGAGGAGAAGGTTAATGATGGGACTCACAATTCGTCTGCTTTGTTTTTTCTGGACCATTCGGCTAATTGTATGCTGCCTGTTTATGAGGAGGATGCAGAATTCTTTGAAAGGAATGATGATGAAAGGGAAACTAAGCAACGGAAAGCTGTTTGGGTTGATGAGGACGAGGAGAAGACCGAGGTTAATATTGCCAAGGTCAATAGATTGAGGAAGTTGAGGAAGGAAGAGGATGAGAATTTGATTTGTGGGTTGGAGTATGTTTCAAGATTAAGGGCTCATCATGTTAAGTTAAATCCTGGCACTGAATGGGCCAGCCTTGATTGGAGATCAAAAAATGTTGGTCTTTATGATGATGAATATTCGGACGAAGAAAATGGCATAGTTGAAGCTCATGGTTTCAAGGATGTTGAAGCTTTTGATGATATTCTTCGTACAAATGAAGATCTTGTAGTCAAAAGCAAGGTGAAGCTGCAACCTGGCCTTCTTGAGTACTCTAGACTTGTAGATGCAAATGCTGAGGATTCATCCAATGGTCCAATAAATTCAGTTCAGTTTCATCGAAATGCGCAGCTGCTTCTTACTGCAGGATTGGATCGAAGGATTAGGTTCTTCCAAATTGATGGAAAACGGAATACCAAAATACAAAGTATTTTCATTGATGATTGCCCTGTTAGAAAGGCCTCTTTTTTACCTGATGGTTCTCAGGTTATTATAGCAGGAAGAAGGAAGTTCTTCTACAGCTTTGATTTAGTGAAAGCTAAAGTTGATAAAATAGGGCCCCTTGTTGGCAGGGAAGAGAAGAGTTTGGAAGTTTTTGAGGTCTCGCCCGACTCCAGTACAATTGCGTTTGTTGGTAGTGAAGGTTATATCTTGTTGGTATCTTCCAAAACGAAAGAACTAATTGCAACCTTGAAGATGAATGGAACTGCCCGCTCATTAGCTTTTGCTGATGATGGGCGGCAATTATTAAGCCATGGAGGCGATGGGCAGATTTACCATTGGGATTTACGAACAAGGGCATGCGTACATAAGGCTGTTGATGAAGGTTGTATAAATGGTACAGCACTTTGCACATCCCCAGATGGAAATCTGTTTGCTGCTGGTTCTGATAGTGGGATTGTAAATGTTTACAACAGCGAAAGCTTTTTAGGTGGGAAGAGAAAACCAATCAAGGCTATTGAGAATTTGACCACCAAAGTAGACTTTTTGAAGTTTAACAATGATGCTCAAATATTAGCCATTTGTTCACACATGAAGAAGAACAGTTTAAAGTTGATACACGTGCCGTCATATACTGTGTTCTCGAACTGGCCTCCAACAAACAAGGCCTTAAATTATCCTCGTTGTTTGGATTTTAGTCCTGGTGGGGGTTTTATGGCTGTTGGAAATGCTTCTGGTAAAGTATTGCTATACAAATTGCACCATTACCATCATGCATAGAGCAATAAAGATCTTGATCAATCTCATGTGATGCTCGTTGTTCCTTTTATGTTGGTCTATTGATGTGCAACTCAAAGGAGATTCAACTGTATTATTTCTTCCTTGGGCGATGCCTTTATTTGATTGGCCTTTCATGGAGATTAGCCTTTTGATTTAGAAGACAATCGCCTATCAACTTGGGTTTAGATGTTACCAACAAAATTTTGAGTATCAGTTAGGATTTTATAATGCCAGTTATTGCTGCGAGAACTTTGTGTACAACATTTTGGAGGATGTCTTTGATTCAACGATTGATGTCCTTAGTGTTCATCCATTGGAATAACTAAAATTTCGTGGTTTCCTTCTGACAGCTTGAATGAATCATCCGTTATTTGCTTTCCGTGTTACTTTTTAAATAAAGAACATAAGGTTCAACAAATAAATCAAGAGTAATTCTTAAAAAGGAATTTAGAAATCCATAGTTGTAACTATATATCTAAATTTAATTATCATTAATATCTAACATCAACATGGAAATAAGAAAAGAGTAGAGAATTGAATCTTGAAGTCTATTGTTTTCTTTGAGTTGGAAAATCTACATCCTTCTTGTTGAGAATTTTATTCTTTTGATCTCCTCTAATTATATTTTTGCAGCCATCAAGTGATGTACTTCTCCTGTTTATGTACTCTTTGAGTCTTCTAGGGTTTTGTCTAGGTTTAGTCTTCTAGGTTTTGTCTAGGTTTATCATTTGTTTATCTTCCAAAAGAAAACTCGTATCCTAGAAAACACCTTGCATGATCGTGCATGACATTGTTGTAACTCTCTGGCACGATCGTGTATGGGAGGCAATAAGATGGAAGTCTGGCATGATTGTACATGGAAGGCTTCCATCTTGCTGCCTTCTTGGGCACAATCATACATGTTCATACACAATCGTGCCAAATATATTTCTTTTTCTCTGATTTTTCCTATTTCCACTCTTCATCAAACTCATTAAAACTTAAAACGTATAATCAAGATTAAATTCTTACCTTAAACAACAAACAATAAAACAAAACACATAAAAACACTAACAAGAATATAAATCTAAGGGTATGCTTGTTTAGAGGGAATGAGAAAGGAGGAATGGGTATGAAATGAAAAATAATGGTTGTTAAGAAGCTATGATTGGATAGCTAATATTATGATTCCTTGATTTTGGCCATTACTCCATTTCTTTCCATTACTAGGGGAATGGGAGTCATTCCTTGGTGTATTTGACTTCTATAGCCTAATGATACATGAGAAACATATAGGTATTTAATCCA
>JANIIA010000004.1:25191935-25206100 GCA_027478495.1 Erythroxylum alaternifolium
TTCATTTGATAAATCACAAGCTATAGTCTTTCATGCATCAAAAATCAAACTATAACTATCATACATTATCATGCATTTAGTCCTAATTCTTTCTCAATTCAAGAAGATTATATTAACACCTTTCTTAAGCATAAATCCATCTTCATTACAATTCAAATCCAGACCTAATTCATCCATGAATCAACCTATATAATCCATGATTTTTCCCACACCAAGAACAAGCATAAAACTTCTAAGTTCATTCAACACATTTCCAACACGTCATTACCAACATCATATCCATTTCATTCCAATTCAAGCATCATTCCCATACTACTAAGTATGACATAAGATCATATTGCTACTTACTTATTAAACTTCGAATTTCACCACAACACCTCAAATTCATCTAGCCCTCCAATCATGCAAGATTCATCACAACTTAAGGTGAAAGCAAGTTTCCTTTGGACAGCAATATGAAGATCACTTGGAATTAATTTCTTAGCTATTTTGCGAAGGATTGAGGTGTGAATTTCATGTAACAATTTGGCTAGGGTTAAGACCAAAATACAGAGAAAAGTTTGAAGAAATTTTAGTGGAGAGAGTTGAAGGAAACAGCAAAAACATTTTCTACATGGCTTAGCTTAGTCAAAATGCTAAGTTTCATCACATAAATCTAGTCATATGTCTTAAGGCATGTATGCCACATATCAACCTAATAAAAATCAAATTACAGATTGTCCACCATGCTTCTTACCACAATGTTCACAATTAGGCATCTGTTAGAACTATCCTCCTAACACTTGTCCTCTACCTCTACCAATATCAACAAATTCACCTTTTGGTCTAAACCCCAATTGTCATGATCTAGTCTGGAATCGAGACGATCTATTCTAGCATTTCCTAAAACTCCTTCCATAATCAACTTGAGATTCAACCTGCCTCTTTACTCTAGACTCCTTTCTGTACTCTCCCCAACCATCTTTCAACAACTGTTTAATTCTTATCGAGGCCACTTGTAGTTTTGTAAAACTACCTAAATTAAAAATGGCTAGCCTCATTCTGATTTCCATGTTCAACCCATCTTCAAATCTCCTACATTTGTCCTCCTCAGTCGATATCAATGCAGTGGCATACCCCCATTAACTCATTAAATTGGATCTCATATTCAGCTACTGTCAGACTACCCTGCTTTAGATCCAAAAACCCCTTAATCTTTCTGTCCAGATAAATCTTCGGCATATAATTCTCTTTCAACACCCTCAAAAAATCTTCCCACTTTAAACTACAATGCCTGTTAGCACTGCCTGGAACAATCTTCCACCATTGGTATGTTGGACCTTGTAATAATGAAACTGCATAGTCAAACTTCTCATCAGACTCACAGTCCATTTGATCAAAAATCTTTTCCGTTCTCTTTAGCCAACCTTCTGCCTCAGCAGGATCTGTACTTTCGTAAAATTCCACAACCCCCTACTTTCTCAATTTATCATACCTCCTTTACTTTCTCTCAGGAACTGTTAGAGGCATTTGTGCAAACTCAGGTACAAGAGACTCCCTATTGGCTCCTACAAACTCTAAGTCGTTTAAGTCAACTGACCCTCCAACTTGATCTCTTATGGTAGATAACCTATAACAAAAATAATTATGATCACTATTCAAATCTCTCACTGTATATTACGCCTAAATGTTCTTATATATACCTATGGAAGCCAAACCATGCTTTGATACCAAAAGTTGTAACACCCCACTACCATGGAGTATATATCCAAACATCCAAAGGACATTCAAAAATATATCATATGACAATGGCATGTTATAGCAGTCTTATATACTTGTTATAGCATCATACACTTTATAAACTTTGGAAGTAAACTTTTTCATTTCATTCATTAACATAATATTCATTGTAACATTACATTTTATTAGATAAATATTTACATCATCATAAGTATTTAAGTTCTACAACTCCTCAGATGTCTGCTGACTGACCTTTCAGCCATTTCCTAATCCAAAACGTTCTTCTAGAATATCTTAGGAACTAGGTCTCCTCTCTCGTAACTACAATGCCACGTTGCAATTTTGATGAGTTTTGTGAACTCAGTGAGTGAACCATCCTTGATGTGCTCACTCATTCAGAATATAAAACATTTCAAATATAAATCCAATGCACAATATTTCTCATCTCAACAATTCATCATAATTTACATTCATTTCATATAACCTTTCTAGAAGAATTAAATCATATTATCAAATGTACACAAATATGGCATATCTTAATATCATCACAATTCATAAATGTTTTCATAATTATATATGTACAAATGCATATGCATATGAAACTCCACTTTCGTTGTTATTTGTTGTGACTGGCCACCTTTCACTGTCCCATATCCCTTGTGGATATTAGGCTCTTTTCAGATACTGTCCCATACCCATTGTGGATACCGAGCTCATTAATCACAAAATTAATGGCTCTACGTGTAGAATTATGAGCTTTAAGCTCGTTTAGACTGGTTACTCAGGTCACAACACCTTTATCTAATCATGAATATTAATGTGATGCATTAAATCTATAACACCCCACTACCATAGAGTATATACCCGAACATCCAAAGGACATTTTAGAACATACCCTATGATAATGGCATGTTAGATTAATCATAAACACTTATATGGCATCATACAGAATAACACAATACTTAGAACCTCAACTCCTTATTTCATTACTAACATAATTTACATTGTAGTCATTAAAACAAATATTTACGTTACCAAAATATTTGAAAATTTACAACTCCTTATACAAAAGATCTATATGACATAAGAAAACTATATAAAAAAATAGTATACTACGCCTTAGACGTCTGCTGACAGACCTTTGATCCATTTCTTAATCCAAAATGTTCTTCTAGAGTATCTTAGAGGCTTAGTCTCCTTTCTCGTAACTGAAAATTAACGTTGCAATTTTAATGAGTTTTGCAAACTCAGTGAGTGAACCATCATTAATGATCTCACTCATGTCAAATACACAAATATCTCACATACAACCAGTTCACAACATTCCTTATCCCAATAAGACATAATGAATGTCAAACATTTCATATACATTTTCAAGCATAATTTGAACATTATCCCAATCAATCACATTATCCACAAATACACAAATATGGAATATTACTTTATCATCACAATTTCAGAAATAGATTCATAATCATATATGTACAAATCCAAATGCATATGAGACTCCACATTCGTTGTTATTTTGTTGTGACCGATCACCTTTCACTGTCCTATATCTCTCGTGGATATCGGGCACATTTAGATACGGATATTGTCTCGTACCCATTGTGGATACCGGGCTCATTAATCACAGAACCAAGCTCTAAGTGTAGAATTCTGAGCTTAAAGCTCTTTCATACTGGCAACTCCGATCACAACACCTTTATCTGATCATGTATTTAATGTAATGCATCAAATCATAAAATATGCCATTACGAACATTTATTTATGATGCACAGTCAGAGTCTCATCTTCATCAGACCTAAATTCGGAATTCAACACTTATGTTGAGTATTAAGAAATCTTTTACAATAATATGCAAATAAAACACTCCCAATACATTCCCAATATCAAACTCCTCAGACTACTAATGTCCAGAATTATCATAATCAGATCATTAATAGTTCAATATCTAGGTGTTAAATAGAAATAAAACAATCCTAGTGAGAACATCTAGGTTACTCATAGTATGCTCTAGTATACGCTATTGTTTGGATGCTCTGGCAATGTCAGGATGAAGGCGTTCGACTTGAGTGTCTAAAATCACACAATTCACATATAATTCATATTACAAAGTTGATCAATCAAATGAATATTCAATCATATATATATATATATATATGCATGTTCAATTGACCTTTTTGGGTATGTAACTATTCATTAAATTTTGACCATTCAACATCATACTTTCTATCCTACCATTTTACAATTAGGTTTGTACCTTTAAATTAGCTCGATTTACTCCAAATTCATCGATCATACTTAACACTTATCCTTGAATATTTCCATGATCCAAAAGCTTCTTATAATAAACACACAATTGGTACTTTAAATCTGAAATTTTAGCAAGCTAAATCTACAAATTCATCAAAAATTTTCCAGCAACATATACTTATACATTCACCCAATTCTCATTAATAAATACCCTATGTTCTTCAATATTCATTCATCCATACCTTATAAACATTATTCATGTCCTAAAGATCATGTTTGCATTAAAAGAACTCATTTATTCCTTTAATAAATCAGAATTTCCATATTGAACTTAACACATCAAAACAGTCCATTCTTTAGATTATAACATCAATTAACTACATAAACTTATCAAGATCTTAACCAGTTAATCAAGCAACAATCTAAGCACATTCCTAACCTTAATCAAGTCCATATATACCAATTTTCCAGCTGGTTCAACATGTACATAAGACTGAAATGAAAATTCTAGAATTTGTCATCAACATCACTAATGTGTGTAACTTTTCTACCTTCAATACCTCACGAATTTAACAAGCTTAAAGACATCACTAACACCTGAAATTTTCCAGATTTCATGTCCCTTAAGGTTACTTCAATTCAGGTTAATTTAATTTCCATATTGGTTACACTAAGGCTTACAAAATTCTGCTCACTTTCGTCATTAACATTCATTGTTTTACAAACACACGTATAGCTCAAATTTTCCAGATTTGAAAACACCTTAATAACAACTATCTTTATCATATATTCCTCATCAATTATACTTCAATTCTCAACTTAAATCAACAATACAATAGTCTGTAAACTACCATTTTCATATATGCAAAAACAGACAAAACAAATTACTCATTCATTCTCTATTTTCTAACAGATCTTTAACATCAACATCATATACAAGCCATCCCAATTCAATCATCATAATCTTCCTATTATAACATGCCATAAAGAACAACACTTTACTTACTTATTTAGCTTCCAATTCTAGTCCAATTCATCAAGTCTACCTAGGCCTCCATGCATGCAAAATCTTCCTAAATTCAAGGTAGAAATTGAATGGTTTTCGGCTATGATAAATGACAACAAGGATCTAGTTCTTTAGCTATCTTAGGAAGGGTAAAAGCATGTATTTAGTGTGGTAATTTAGCATAGCTTCAAGAAGACATGTGAATGGGAGATAGAAGCAAGTTTCAGTGGTGAGAAATAAGAAGAGAAGAAGAATGAGCAAGGCTGAAACTACACCTGTAGAAACTTTACACCTTGGATGCTAGATGTCACCATATTACATTAACATATGTCCTCAAGCATGTAAGCCATTTATCCCCTCCTTAAGCTGCCAAATGTCACTTTGTTACTAGTCCATTTGTCACTCAATCATTGCTACCATTTGTTAATTACTTACCCATGCCAAATGTCACTCATTTATCTATGCCATTTGTCACTTATTTCATGGGCTTAGTCATCCTAATATTCCATGTGTCAATTTGTTTTGTCACTTGGCATGTTTCCTAGTCGAAACATACATTTTAATTCATCAATTTTCAAATTGTAACAATTAATTCCAAGTTTACTACTTGTAAACAATCAAGCCAATATTCAAGACATAAACATTACATAATTCACATCATGATCATTTTAAACCTTTCATACCCTAGAATATATGTCAATTGAGTGCATATTCTATCTTTGCAATGTACGAAATCATAATTCATGTGTGCATGCAAATGATATGCATGTGAATGAAATGTATTTCATGAATGCTAAAATGATTTAACTAATATGCAATAATCTAAGGATCTAACCCTTAGTATGAAAAATGGGCTATTATATGAGGGATTGAAAGAGGCAACCAAGTAGGGAGAGTTATGAGAGTGAGGATGAATAAGGATTGTTAGGTAACACAAGGGTTAAAATTTTATGGATTTCTTTGTTATCTATAACACTTATCAACTACCCTAAAGTTAGTAATAGCTCTGAGTTACTTTATTGGAAAAAGTCCTTAAAATCATATTTTATAGAAAGAAGATTGCTAAAAGTACCACCAGAAAATTGTTTTACAAAATCCAAAATCAAAAGAAGTTTTATCAACAAAATTTTCAAAAGATTAATAGATTTTAAAGCCAAAAACTTTTCAAATCAACTATTTTGAAAAAGAATATTTTCAAAATATTTTGACTATTGAAAGTGGATTTTATGGCCCAGATCCTATTGAGTTAATGAACAATGTTTTCCCTAAAAGTTGGCATTACAAGCCTTAGGATCTTTCAAAGCCCCAAGCTTAATGCTTGCATATCTTATAAGAGACCAAATGTGTACAAATCAAAAACCATTTTGCTAAGCCAGGAAAAGCCATACTTCACTTGCAAAATTAACAAAATCATTCCACCCAATAGAATGGGGCTAAGATCCCTAGAAAAATAGAAAAATTTGATGCTCGATTCTCATTAGACTTACCCTATTCCCTAATATACACCTATTATGACTACCAACAAGAATGGTTCAACTCCTTTCTAATGAGTAATGTGACAAGACAACACCTATGGTTATTCTTTTTCACTGCTAGCATAAAATACAACTTCTCGTTCTAGTTCACTATTTAGTTAAAATGGTACAGATGCATCTCATAGATATTCTTCAAATGTGTACTAAGGAAATTGCATATTCAAAGGAAAAAACAAAACAAATACTATTAAGACATCTTCCCTCCAAGCCTCCTATTTATTTTCAAGTTCTTTATTCCTTGGGTATTGACTTAGAAATGTGAATACAAACAATACCCATAACTCAACATTTCGGTATTAATATGGAGATTTGAAGTAAAATAGTATGATAAATTTGCCTAAAGATATGAAGCCTCACAAGTGGCTGTAGAAGAATGGCTAAGCCAGAATTCTCAGCCATTTCCCAAAAGAGAGGTGATCCTAATGATATTTTAAAAAAAAAAATCAAAAGCCCAAACATTGTTGACCACTGCGAAAATCGAAGATAAATACTTTGAAATAATGAAGCAACTCTTGTAATCAAGATTTTCTGCCTCAATGACAGAGAATAATTGAGAAATTGAGTATGAAGATGAAAAAGTTAATTTGATTAATTTGTTATAAACACTATTCATATAATATGAGCCCTTTGTAATACAAGCCTAAATGTAAGTCTAAATAAAAAATGAAATTATTTGAAACACTGTAGTAAAGAGAATCAATCGTATGACTCTGTAGGATAAACAAGTACTATGAAGATATTACATGATTAAAAAGACCAAAAAGGACATTAGAGAGTTTATAAAAGGAAGCATTTGAAACAAGTTTGGTGGAAGCTGGAAACATCAGCTTTCAATAAGATTAAATGTCCTTCTTTTCCTCTCCTCTTGTTCCACTTCTTCTGCAAAGCCAAAGCCTTATAATTCTTGGTTCCTAAAGCTTAAACCAAAGCCCTAAAGCCAAACCTTCTACCGAATCTTTGTATCAAAGCCTATTTGTTTCAAAACATTATTTGAACAACAAAGCCTTTATATTTGAGCCCCCTTTTATTCTTCTTCTTTTTTTCAAAGCCACAAATCCCTTTGTAATGCTTCACATGTTTTGAACATTATTTGAATTTTAATGTGAGATATTTGCCTTAAAGTTTTCATATTTTATGTTTTCTCTTATTTGCGCATAACTTGTAGTGGACTAGCTCTGCCACTCGTCAAGCTTTTATATATTTTTTATTATTTTCCTTATTATGTCTCGCAACGATCAACTCTATTGTCCATCAAGTTGTCATATTTATTTGTTTTAATATATGCATTTATATTTTCCTTAAATATTATAACATGTAGCAGTCGAGTCTACCTTAGTTTGCACTATTATAAATCTATTTTAATTTGCACTATTATAGTATTCATTATATTATTCAAGATCTACTTTAATTTACACTACTATAGTATTTATTATAGTATTCAAGATCTATTTTAATTTGAGCTATTATATTTTTCAATTTGATATTGTTTTAATGCTTTATTCATTTCATGTTGAATTTTAGATTTGTGAAGAAAATAGTGAAAATCCTAGAAACAAAAATAAGCATCTTAAGAGAAGAGCAAATAAAGATTATAAAGTCTCTAGAATGATCCCCCTCTAAGATAGTAGCTTCGCACCTATTAAATAGATTAGATTTACTAAGAAGCCTAATAGTAAGACTCCAAAAACAACAAATATTCTACAAAGCCAAATTAGAAATCTTAAGTAGACCTTAAGGACCTTCTTATAATTTATCCCATTTGATCCTTGAGACCTCTTTATGTAAGTGACCTTTATGTGATCGTTTACTTGTTTCTTAAGTGACCCTCATTGACTTAGAGTTTAGGCCTTCATTATCTTTAGAGCTTTCTTAAAGTTTCCTATCTTATTTATCCCATTGAGCCTGCGCTTCCCACTAGTTGGTATCAATATGCCACTTAAATATTAAAAATGACAACACTTTAAAAATCAAACATTTTTTAGGATTAGTTTTATTTTTTTTCATAACCATAACATAAAATTACAACATACAACCAAATCAAATAGGCCTTAAGATAAAATTTTCCACTTCTTCTAATTATATGTCAATATACTGCATATAGCTAATCAACTAGTAATATCCATTTTAGAATAAAGATACATACATGAAAAATGTCCATTTAAATCCTCAAAATAAAAATTCATTTTGTTCCTTAAATTCTGCAAGAGGTACACTTAAATCTATAAACTATATTATAATTATCATTAAAATTATTTAAAAATATATCTTTTATGCTTTTTTTAACACCAACACAAGGTATCTAATTAGCATTTTTAATAAAAAATAATAAAAAGAATGGTTGGATGGACATTTTGATCATTTTACACTTGTAATTGTATGAAGATAATCAAATATTGCTTAAATAGTTTTATACTAAATAAGTTTTCATATAAGTATGTTTTAAATAAAATTTATTAAAAACCTTGTAAGAGCCTATAACATCAGAAGAAGATTATCATTTTCGTGATGACTTCTGCTTCTTTTCAGGTAAAAAAACACATTTCCAAATAAAATAAACAAGTGAAGAGAACATAAAACATTAGACATTATTATTTAATATAAGAGAAAGGTTATGACTACTCATGTTAGACCCCGAATTTTCTTAGAATTTATTTTAATAAACTAGCAATCACAAATATAAATTGGAATTCTTGAATTAGTAATTTTTGAAGTTTAATTAGGTATATAATTAATTACGTGTGGTTGTATGGATTAAAAGGAAGAGTTAGAATTAAGTTAAAGGGTTAGAAAGCATTAGATTAAATATGGAAGGGTAAGCTTGGAAAGACAAAAGTTTGTCTTAAACTAATAAGAAAGGAAGAGAAGAGAGTTGTGCAAAGTAAGAAAGAAAATAGAGAAAGTCGTAGAAGGACCTAGAGAAGAGAAGGAGAACCGAAGCATAAAAAGGAGAACAAGGAAAGAAAGAAAAAGGAGAAAGAAGAAGAAAGAAAAGGGTTCAGCTGAAAATTTTTAGGTATTCCCTATGTTTTCTTCTTGCTTTAGTAGAAGAAGAAGCTAGTGAAAGTAGGTTTTAAGTTGAAAATGAAGAGAGAAAGAAGAGAACTAAGAAATTCGTTTTCTTAGATCTTTATGAATTTCTAACTATATCTTAGTTCTTCTAGCCTAAATAAAGCTTATTTTTGGATAATATAGCTTTATGGAAGTCCTATTTGTGTACGTTGATTGGATGAAAATATGTTTGTTTGAAGGGAACTAAGAACTTCGAAATCAAAACCAAGAGGATGAACAAACTTGAGCTTGGAGCTACAAGTAAATAGGTGGGTAATACGTTTATAGTTGCTATATTGATGAGTTAAAATATTTGCTTGAATGTGTACTTAAATGCTTGTTTTTATTTATTGCAATGTGGGAAGAATAATCTGTGATTGAAATCATGTTTGTTTTGTAAGAATTGCTGCTTTGATGTTAATGAAAAACAAAAAATTTAAGAAGCATGAAAATATGATTATGATATGAAATATGTAAGCATTGAAAATTTGCTTGTGTGGGCAAGAGAGATACCATTTCGTTCGTCATATGCATGTTGACCTATATCATTCTCCCAGCTTCCCGCTTATGACATATGAGCTTCGAAAAATGGACTTATTTTGTTCATAGTGTAAACTTCGGTTTCACCATTTTGTTCTATAGAATTCTCCCAAGCCATTATATGTTTGCATTTTGTTTTAAATTGCTAAACATGACATATGATTGAGTGCTATATTTTGATGATTGAAAATTTTACTTGATTCAATTTGTGTAAGAATATGTTCATTTGTGAACTTGAACCGTGGATAATGTATATTTAAATATGATATAAATTTATGTGTATGTTTGGGTTCGTCACTAATGGCTATAACCGTATTAGTCACTAAGCTTCCCTGCTCACCCCATTATCTTTCCACTCCTTAAGCGCAGAAAATAATAGATCAACATTGAACCTTGCAAAAACTTCAGCTGACTTCAAGAATTTCAATTTTTGTAACTAAGTTATTTCATAAACTTTTGGTACTTTAGAAGCATATCAAGCATAAGCATTCATGTTGTATTTTTGTATTACGCTACTGATGTGGCTTTTATTTGTAATTGAAGTATGTATGAGTCTTGCAACATTTGAGAAATGAATGAAAGAATGGTTGAAAGAATGGTTGAAGAACTTCTTTTGTATATGTGCAGAAAAATTCTTTTTTGTTAGTGCTATTGTGTTGGGAATAAATTATTAGTTGTTTAATGGTTTTGGATAAATTCTGCTTAAGTAAATTGATAAGTTATGAGTCTGTTTGGTTAGGAGTCTTATATGTATGGATTGTGTTTGTTGGATTCGGATCATTTGATGTAGGTAGTAGTTTTTACAGATTTCAGAAAGGAAAAAGGAATAAAAATGTGTTCTAAATCTTTAATGAATAAACTGTATTGATTTAGGTAAATTTTGATAAAATTGTCTTTATGAAAGTTGTATCTCTTTCTCTTAGCTTCTAACAATATAAATTTTATAATTTTTGAACTTCGAGATTAAAAGTTATGATAAATTAAAGTAGGAGTATGCAGTCGGACTGTCACAATCGTGACAAACCTTACTATTCGTCAAAAGTCACAATCGTGCCTCCCCCCTCTCACCCCCGTGACAATTTCAAATTCACGTCCGTGACTTTTTCACTTCTTCTCTTTTTTTATTTTATTTATTATTGGTTTATTTATTTGTTCTACTCCCAATTCAATTTATTTTCATGTCTATTTTATTTTATTTGTTTGTGTATTTGTTTATACTCCCACCACGAGTCCTTTTTATCTTTATCTTAGTTTTATTTATTTCATTTAAAAAGTTCCCTCAATTTTGGTGCGTTGTCGCCGTCAAATAAGAACCGAGACCCAGGGCTAACAACTCATAAAAGGATGTCTTTATACCAAAGTTTTTAAAAAATAACTCTATTCCTTATGTTTTTTTAAAGTAAAAAGCAATTTTTGTGATAAAGAAAACAAATGAAGGGAGCATAAAACATCAAATACTTTTTTAAATTTAAATTAAATATATTCCAAAATAATTAAGCTAGATAAAAAGCCTTATAACTAGTTTTATAAGTTAGAAACCAAACTTCTTGACAAAGAACAAAAGGGTAGTAATACTAGAAATTAGACAACAAGTAGCTTATAGAACTTAGAAGGAAACTTAAAAAGCTAGTTTAGGTGCCATGAATTTCTAGCATCGTAGACTATGATAATTATTGGATAAGAGAATTTTACGAATCTAATTAAGTGGCTTTTGAGTTAAGATATATTTGACTAACTCTTGCTTTTTGTGTACCCAATTGTTCCCTCTCACCAGCGATATAAACACAGTAAGTGAATGCTATTTTGAACATCATATAACCATCTTTCAGTACCTTATTGAGTTCATAGTCCAGTTGCGTAATTTGTTCCCAACTCCTTTCATTACGAAAAATATTTATGGATATTAGAGAATAGAACATAAGTTTGCATATGAACATTGGAAAAATAAGTGGAATATCGATTCTAGTACTGTTTTGCACAAGACATAAATAGGATTAGCTGCTTAAATTCTATCCACGATCCAAAGTTTGGCTTTGAAAGCAAGTCAGCATGTAATTAAAGCTTTAGGAGTAATAGAATTGGACTTTAAGAAGTTGTTCCATCTGACCTTTAGAGAGTTAGTCTGAAGAATTCTAGGTAAGACTTGTTAGAAAATTCATACGAGTTCTCCAAGGTCTATACGGTTTGATTCTCTTTGCTTTGATCTGGTCTTTAATTTGGTAAGTTAGATAGGATGTGAGATATGCCTCTATATCTACAACTTCAAGTATCACCTGATACAATCTCAACAACTTTAGCATTTATTGGAAATCTATCTCTCAAGGAATTTAATCTTCCTGCCTATAAAGAGGACTGATGGAACACCAATTATCAAACCAAAACCAAATGTCCAACCCATTTCTAACCATTTTTTCATTAAAGGGTATACTGAGTTCTTGGACCTTATCATTTCAATAAGTGACCAACATTGGTTCTTGTTTTCTCTGGGATTCCAGAAGCAGTTATGGGAGAAGTAATGAGTGTTCATCAATCTAACCTAAATAGATTCCTTATTAATGTATAGTCTCTAAATCTTTTTTTAGCTATCAAAATCTGATTTTTAGGTTTAAATGACATGATTCCTAATCCACCTTCTTCCTTAGGTAAGCAAACCTCATCCATTTAACTTTAACTCCAAACTAATTGTACAAGTTACTAGACCACATAAATGTTTCGATCAATTTATCTAACTCCTTAATTATTCTTTTGGCAAAAATTAGATGAGGACACAAATAGGTTTGACAGTTGAGGAGGAATTTCTTAATAAGTTGAACCCTTCCAACTAAGGATAGAGACTTGTTTTGCTAGTTGTAACCTTTTTTTTTTACTAAATCAATTAAATGATGGCATTCTATAGCTTTAGGCTTCTTTGTAGTAAGCATAAATAATTAAAAGGCATAGTTTGTAATTGCATACTTGAGATCTGAGTTAGCAAAATGTCATATGTATACATTAAGTTAAAAAGCTTGAGCTCCTCGTATTTTTAATGATAATTAAATATGTGCATATTGATCGGGTGTTTGATTTGTGTAAGTTTTAATAAATACCCTCAATATCCTCAAGCGCACGGTTCATTAGTGCAATACCTAAGGTGTCAATCCCAAAGGAGGGATAATTTAATCCTAAAATCTAAAGTCATAATAATTTACAGAAATTTAAAATGTAACGAAACTAGAATGAAAATTCAATTTAGTCAATCAAATCAAATCAAGAATCAATCATGAAAATAATAATAATTTAGCAATTGCAACACATATCTAAGAATTAACCTAAGGGACTTACCAATTGAGAGAAAAGGAATTTACCTATCCTTAACTCTAACCTAACTAATTATGAATTACCAGATTATTGGTTCTAGACGATCCTAGGGTTGATTACTCTCTCTCAAGTTATAACCGTTAACCCTAAATCATAAACCCTAATCAGATTATGGAAGTTGCAATCTCTCAATTGACAACCTATTCAAAACCCTAATTAGTTCTGAAGTTGTCTAATAAACTATCAGAAACCTATGCAATATCTCTCTTTGCATAATTTATCGATTTGATTTAATTCTTGTTCTATTAAATCACCCAACTCTTGTAGCCCAATTTAATTATTTTTCATTCGATTTACCCTCTTAGTTTATTATCAAATTATGCAATTGTAGAATTAAATCATAATAAGCCAAATAAAACATAAACAATCAGATTTCATTAATTCAAAGATAAAACTCCGAAGGTGAGTTTAGAACATCTCAACATTCAAAAATCCTATCGTCAAATTATTATTCCCAATTCTATACAATAATATAATTGAAAAAAATAGAAAATACAATCTGAAATTGTAACATCCCGGTCCCACCTAACGGGTCGGATCAGGGAAACGGGTCTATGAGAAGACCAATTAGTGAAGTTAGGACAGACATATAGCATGCTCATGCAATTGTGAAAATGTGAATTATTATGCATGAAAATATTGGTACATGCATTCATGACTTATTCCCGGTATTAGTGTAAATAAACAGTGATTTTCAAAAATAG
>JANIIA010000004.1:25206200-25219811 GCA_027478495.1 Erythroxylum alaternifolium
ATTATTACTACTACTACTACTACTACTACTGTTATTATTATTATTATTATTATTATTATTATTATTATTATTATTATTATTATTATTATTATTACTACTACTACTACTACTAAGTAACTACGTAGATTCCTTAAGGATATTTTTGTCCGATATATCCTCAAATTTATTCCCACTGCTTGAAATAGACTTGGAATAGATAAAGATAGGGGGTGATGGGTTTACTTATTCCCCAAACTCAGGAAATCAGTAAACCTTTGGATCATATATTCTATATATTTTCTTCAATTAAATAAGGAAATAACCTATTACTAGGAATAGATCAAGAATGGAATGGTTATTTTAGTTAACCAAACACTCTGGAATAGATTCTTACTATTCAAAGCTTATCCAAAAGGCAAGAGTGCTATCAATTGCTTATATGCCATTTCATATCACTCTTCTCCTCTCTTTTTTTTCTGGCTCTCTAGTTGAGTGATCATAGAGTTTTCAACTGTTCTGAACTTCAATGTTATTGTGTGTTCATTTCATTTTGAAAGAGTAAGCATCTCTTGTATATAGTTGTAAGCTTGTTTAAGTTATATTTATGAAAGCCTCCAAAGAGGATGTATCATGTTTCCATGTATGTCAACTCTTCCTTAATTTAGGATAATATGAATATTTAAGTATTTATATGCATTGGTGTGATCAAATAATAATGATTGTTGGACTTGGAACTTATTTATCCTTGAGCAATTTAGATGCATGTATGGATCAATAATCATGTATCTTACTTTGTAGGAGAAATGGTAGCCTGCCTAGTATCACAACTTAAGCATTTTGACAAGCATCTTATGGGCATTCTCCTTGGCTTTTTAGAAAAATATAGAGAAATGTAGATACATGTAAAGACTTATATAGAAGCATAGAAAATTTTAGAAGAACATTGGGTAACATAGAGAATTATGGAATATTTTAGAATGTTAAGTCAGGAGGACTTTATGATAATAAATTTTGATGACAATCAAATAATAATAATGTTAGAAATAAATGAACTCGTTTGATAAGTGTGTTAAGTGCGCAGAAGAAGAAAACACAGAAAAAGCAAAACATAGAAGAAGTAAAAAATAGAAGAAGTAGAAACACAGAAGAAATAGAAGATAGAAGAAGCAAAACACAGAAGAAGTAAAAGACAAAAGAAGTAAAAAACAGAAGAAGTAGAAACACAGAAGAAGTAGAAGACAGAAGAAGCAAAACATAGAAGAAATAAAAGACAGAAGAAGTAGAAACACAGAAGAAGTAAAAGATAGAAGAATTAGAAACACAGAAGAACTAAAAGACAGAAGAAGTAGAAACATAGAAGAACTAAAAGACAGAAGAAGTAGAAACATAGAAGAAGTAAAAGACAGAAGAAGTAGAAGACAGAAGAAGCAAAACACAGAAGAAGTAAAAGACAGAAGAAGCAAAACACATAAGAAGTAAAAGACAAAAGAAGCAAAACACAGAAGAAGTAAAAGACAGAAGAAGCAAAACATAGAAGAAGTAGATACAGAAGAAAACACAGACGATACAAAGCAGAAGATACGCGAGTACGTCGAGCAGTTAGTTAGTTGGAGTTAGTTACAGAACTCAACTAAATAGCGATTTTCAAGAATCAAGAAGTAGTTATCAAGAATAAAGAAGCGGTATCAAGATTCAAAGAAGTGATTGGAGACTTAGATTATAAATACTGGTCGCAGTCGAACACTAAATAATTTTTTAGAGAGATCTTTGATTCTACAACTTTTGAGCATTCAAGTGTATACTTAAAATTTTGTAGTGCGATACTGTAGAGCTAAACTACTGTAACAATAGCTCATAATATCTTTCTAGTGAGAGAAAGAAAAGGCTAAGAGCCTGGAGAGGCTAAGATCGTTGAAAAAGAATACTTGGTGTACGAGACCTGAAGAGGCTCGAGAAGGAGAAAGAATACTTGTACATTTGTTGAAGAATAGTGAATACTCAGACGAATTCTAAGGACTGGATGTAGCCCACAGTTTAGGGTGAACCAGTATAAAATCGCAGTGTCTATCCTCTATCTCTCAATTTAGTTTATTTTTTTCTTAAATAAGTATATAGAAGTTATTTGCGATTTAACTCATAACAATTTTTGTTAGTGATTTTCTTTTAACAAGTCAGAGAAGTTATTATCAGAAATACAAAGAATTTGTATTCGCGAAAAAGAATACATAATTCAACCCCCTTCTTGTGTATATCTTATATTATAAGTAATTTCTATACTAATGTGTGATTTACTTCACTTCTCATAGGTTGACAATCCACAGTGTCTTCTGGCCAACGATTTACTGAGGAATGCTATGGGATGATCTTCCTGCTGCAACACCACTGTAATCCACTCGCGTCTGCTTCAATTATAAATATCTTTGAGAAGTTCAGCAATGCCAATACCAGTGCTAACGTGATCGCCCTTTTCAATTTCTTAAAAACCACCCGCTCTTTGTCCCACCGTTCCTAACTCGCCATGCACTCCTTCCTCAATAATTCTGTTAATGGCTTAGCAATCATCCCATATGCCTTAATGAATCACCGATAATATCCTGTAATTCGTAGAAATCCTCTGAGTTCCTTGATTCCTTTGGGTTTTGGCCATTCTTCAATCGTTTTAACCTTCCGATTATCAGTGGCGACTCCTATCTCTGAAATCGTGTACCCCGAGTATTCTATCTGCCTCACACCAAACACACATTTGTTACCCTTTAAGAATAATTGATGTCTCCTCAGTATTTCCATTATTGTTGAAATATGTTGAACATGCGACTGTAACGATGGACTGTCTATCAAAATATTGTCAAAGAAGACTAGAATAAATTGACGTAGGTGCAGGTTGAACAGCTTGTTCATCAACCTCTGAAATGTTGAAAGAGCATTCGTCAGATCGAATGGCATGACCAGAAATTCATAATGCCCCTCGTGTGTTCTGAGCGCTGTTTTTGGAATGTCCTCTGATTGCATCCAGATCTGGTGGTACCCAGAACGCAAGTCTAATTAATGAACCAGCTCACCCTATGTAACTCATTCAACAGTTCTTCGATATGTGGTATTGGAAATTTGTCTTTTATCGTATGATTATTAAGTTCTCAGTAGTCGACACACATGCGCCATGTATCATCCTTCTTCTTCACTAAGACCACTGGCGAGGCGTAGGGGTCCGTAACTGTGTCAAATGAGTCCTTGCTTCATAATACCCTTCACTGTCTATTCTATCATGTCTTTCTGCGCTCCAGAATATCGGTATAGATGCACGTTAATTGCTCCAACCTCTTCCTTCAAGACGATCTGGTGATTGTGCTTGCGGTCTGGGGGAAGTTGAGTGGGTTCCTGTAAGATTTCTGTGTACTCTGACAATATTGCGTTAACTTCATCAAATGCGCTCCACTGTTCCTCCTTCAACCTCATTTGTTGCAATTGAAACTCAATAAGCGCTGTCAGTTGTAACATGAATAATTGTCCTTCTGCTAATCTGCATAATAATTTCTGAAATTCCTTACACGAGAGGACCCAAGACTTCCCTTCTGGATTTCCATAGAAAGTTACCAGTCTTCCATCCCAATGAAATGTCATTATCTTATCCCTAAAATTACACAGCACTTCGTTTAATCCAATCAACCATTGTACTCCTAAAACAACATCACAACCCCCCAAGGACAGAACCAGTGCGTCTATGGTGAACTGGGCTCTTTGCATTATCCATGCAAAATTACTGCAACGTTAACAACATTTTAACTATAGTCCACCACCAACTGTTATAGATATTGGTTCTATTTCTTGTATATTGCACCCTCCTTTTTTAACAACTAATGAATCCACAAAGTTATATATGCTCCCATTATCGATCAGAATTTGGATTTGTCACCTCTGATGCATACCCACCACTCTCATATGTTTGAATTCCATATCCCCCGAAAATCTTGACATAGCTTGCATGGGAACCATAAGGCAATCGTTTTCTCCTAGGTTAACTTCCAACTCTTCATCCTCTGGTTCTGATGAATTCTTCCCACTATCGTCCTCTCTAGAAATCACATAAAATTGTAATTGCCTCTTTGTACATTTATGATCCAGGGTAGACTTCTTGTCATATTAGAAACATAGCCCTTTTGCTCTTTTCTCATCAAAATCTCTACTACTAATTTGCCTATGCATTTTAAATGGTCTTACCGAGGATGAGGCTCGTGATGTTGTCATTGGTGTCGACAATAAGCCTGCTAGACTTGAGTTCCTTGTTATATTGGTGGATGATTGCCCCCACACATGGAAGTGGGAATGACCGACAGTATTAATGTTCTTAGTGGTCCTGCTTCTATTCAACAAAGAATTACCCGTAGATAATAGTATGGCTTCTTGCTTCCGAGCTAGCATATAAGCCTAATGCAAGGACTTTGACTCGTGTAATTTCACTATCACACTAATTTTTGGTCGGAGTCCTTTAATGAAGAACCCAACTAAATATTCCTCTAGTAACGAAAGCAGTTTGGAATGGTGATCAAACAGTGTGCAATACTCTAGTACTATTCCTTCCTGTTTTAAATCCTTAAAATCACCTACTGGATCATCGAAAATCTCTGCGTCAAAGCGTTGTTTAAGTGCCTTAGTGAATTCATCCTATCCAACTACCGCCGCCTTATTGTGATTTTTGACATATAATTGATACCATTCCTACGCACGTTCATCCATATGTAGAATAGCGACACTCACCTTCGTTCTTTCTGGAGTTTGATCCAGAGAAAAATATTGCTCATAAGGATATAGCCATAGTTTGACATTCTCACTGTCAAACAATGGAAATTCAATTCGATTCATCCTCGCTGACTTCACATTTCATCTTTCATCAACCTCTCGAAGCTACTCTGGGATGTGGGGTCTAGTGTTCCGACATCTCCTCCTCCTATTTTTTGCAACGTCTGTAGGATCATATTCCTTAGTTTTGTCATTTCTTTTTCTACTTTTTATATTCTATTTTGCATCTTCGAGAACGTACGCTCACTCCTGCCTTGTGAATCCAAAAAAATCCTCTCCATTAACCCTTTCAAGTTTGCCTCCATCTTACGTAGATCTGCACTTCTTATCCCCTCAGCCATGGTTGTCTCCTAGATTCGAATGCTCTGATACCAAATTGTTGAAAGAATAATGAAGATAACAGAATAGATTCATGTATTGTTTGGAATGTAGCAACAATATCATAGAGTTCTAAAAGGAAAGGAATATACACAGAATCAAGAGGGAGAGATGAAACAACATTTCATTCAGATATCACACACATGCCTGACATATCCGTTACAATTCAGCTTAAATACAACTGATATATAATCTAGTAGTTCGTGGCATATGACTACTAAGCTAGACTTTTATTTAAACGCCCCGTATAGTGTTTACTGTCTAACGACTAGTGAACCTCTGTTGTTTCTTCCATCATCTTTTTCTTTTTCATTTGCCTCTGCAACACTACTGGTATCTTATCTGCATTGATAAGTGTTTATGGTAGTTGTATGGACGTCGACATTTTATCAAAGACATATTCCTTAAGTTGTGAGATGTGAATGGTGGGGTGAATCAAAGATTCCTTTGAAAGTTGTAGAGTGTACGCCACATTGTTCATCTTGGTGATGCTCTATTTTTAAGTTTGTAGTATAAGGGGGTTAATTTCTGATGAACACTTTTCTGCAAGGAATGTTTCCTACAAAGTTGAAGTTTCACAAAAACCTATTGTTCGACGTTAAACTCCCGATCTGATCTCCTCTTATCAACTTCTTATTTCATCCTTTATTGTGCCATGTTCAAGTGATATTTAACATTATGAAAAGTTGCCTCCCTTTCCTGTAACTCCTGATTTATTAAAACATTGCAAGATTCTCCTACGAAGTATGGTGCATATATGGGAGGTAGGTATCAAAAGGAGTGGAGTTAATCACGTAATGGTGGGTAGCATTGTGTTACCATTCGGTCAATAATAACCATCCAGTCCACTTATACGGAGAATGGCAATAAAAACATCTGAGATATGTCTTTAATATTTTGTTTACTGCTTCTAATTAACTATTTGTCTGGGGGAGGTAGGATGTGGAGAATTTTAGGAGGTGGTTGGTTCGTATAAAGGAACGGTAATAGGAATGTGAATGAATATAGTAAGTAATGAGAATCAGTATTATCATTATAATTATGATGGTTGATTAAAAGGAAGGAATAATTACCATTACCATTGATAGTGGTTGATTTGTAAAAAAATTAAGAAATAAAATTTTATTTTTTAATTAATTATAATGTAATGTAATTAATTAATTAATAATAATGATTTAATAAATAAATAAATAATAATTTAATTAACTATATTGTAATCTATTATATTTTAATTATTTATTTATTTATTTATTTACAATATTTTAATTAATTAATTAATTACAATATTTTAATTAATGAATGAAATATATTTTAATTAATTAATTAATTAATTAAATTATTTTAATTAACTATATTTTAATTAATTATTTTTAAAAAAAGAGTCACTACTAAAGAATGAGTTTCATTCTTTTACTAAATAGAGGGTATAGAGGATTCGCCAAAAGTGAGATATCAAACTATTACCCTTATAATGATAATCAACAACCAACCACTAACTTTTTATTCCTTACCCATTAACCTCTTCTCAAACCCATCAACCAAGTACCTCCTTAAATTATTCCTGTCATAATTAGATTATGTAGAAATTATAAATATAATGAGATTATATTAATTAAGATGAGATCTTAATTTCAAGATTAAAGTAATTATTTTTAATATGATTAAGATTAATAATTATATTGATTCCTAATTAATTTTAGAAAAGTAATTTCTAAATTATAATTAATTATTTTCAATTAGATTGAAATTAATTAATTTGACTCTTTAAAATTAAGAAAAGTGTTTTCTTAAGTAATTAAGAAAGTTGTTTCTTTATTAAATATATTTATTTCAATTTGATTGAGATAAATTAAATTTAATATTATATTTGTTTAGAGAATTATTATTCAATTTAATTTAGAAATTGTTTCTTTATTTATGAATAATAAGTTTTTAGATTTATTAGAAAAAGTAATTTTCTTTATTAAAATTTGAAAAGTGCTTTATGTATTAATTAAGAAAAATGAGATTTCTTTAATATTTTTGAAAATTAGTTTTCTAATCTATTAAAGAAAGATTTTCTAATTAATTAAGAAATCAATCTATAAATAAATAATATAATGAATTTCTTAATTAAATTTAAAAAAATTTTAATTAAATTTTGAAAGTAGTTCCTTTAATATTAGAAAATAGTTTTCTAATTAAGGAAAAACAATTTCTAATGAGATTAGAAATAGTAATTTCTAATTAGATTAGAAGCAGTTTTCTAATTGGATTATAATTTTCTATTTATGTAATTTTGAAAATTGTTTTTCTAAATTATAATCAGTAAGTAGCATAATTTATTGAAAATTGTTTTCAATTAAATTTTGTTAAAGGAGTTAAGATAATTGAAATAGTTTACAATTGAATTTGAAATTCTGTTTTCAAATCAAAATAAATTTCTATTTGGAATAGGAATTTAGTTTATTTAGGAATCAATGAGTTTAATCTAATGTAAATTTTTAAAAATTTGAAAATACTAATTTAGATTTCATATTTTATGCATATAATTTGATTATGAGTGTATAAGTTGCAAACTATATTTATATGTTTGATATAAATATTGGATGCATGTTAAATTGTATGTTTTATATATGTGATATTTTACATGCAATTTTCTGATTGATGAGACGAATAAAATTAAATCCCTTATTAAAATATTAAGTACACGTTAAGAACTTGATTGTTTCCTTCCATTATTATAAGAATAAACCAGAGTTCTGTTTATTTTATGCTTATTGAGCAAACTCAAGGTTGTTTTAACCCGAACATGTTTAGTGTTATAATATTGGGTTCTACTTAACTAAATTTGTGTGATTTGGATTAGCAAACTCATGATCACATGAATTTAGAGGCAGAGTTAAGAATAATATGTATGATATGTTTTGGCAAGCGTTTTCACCTAACAGATTTAGGAGTCATATAAGATATGATTGATAAAGTTGTTATCTACCTAGTTTAAGTTTAGTTGGTTTTTCTAGCAAACTCAAGATCAATTAAATTTGAATAGGATCCTAGCCCACTAGAAAGATTAGCGTAATCTTTCCGAATAGTAGTGAGAACTATTATTTTAAATAAAATAATGGGAGTAACTAAATACATGATTAAAGTCCTAATCTCATTTAGTACACGACATATAATTAATTACTTGTTTTTCTTACTTTTATATTTTTTCTGAGTAGCATTTATTATTTATTTCTTAGTATAGTTGATACTAAGTTAGTGAACCTAATTTCTTGGACATAGGTTATGTTTGAGAAAAGTTCTCAAAAGTTAGAAAAGAAAATTGTATGCCCATTATGCAATTTTGTTATAATCCTTGTTGAGGGTTTGATCAAATTTTAGAGATATGTCAAAGTCATATAGATGAAAAAATGTATTGAAATTTTGAGTTGACTAATGTCTCATGATCATGGTTTTGCGATGTGTGTAAGTTTTAATTAATTAACCTCGATAATCCATAAGCGCACGAGTCATTCATGTAGTATCTAAGGTGTCGATCCCACGAGGAAGGATAATCTAATCTTAAACTCTAAAGCCAAAACAAATCGCAGAAATTCAAATGTAATTAAACCAAAACAAGAATGCAATTCAATCAAGCAACTCAATTCAAGAATCAATGACAAAAATATTAAAAATTTAGCAATTGTAATGCACACTCAAGAATCAACCCAAAGAACTACCAATTGAGAAAAAGAGAATTGTAACACAACACTCTCATAAAGCATATACCCAAACGTATCGACGAATATTTGAGAACATACTCTACTAGGATAGCACGTTAAGACGATCGAATCAAAACATTACAAATTTTTCAAGAATTAAACACATCTTCAGCAAACCAGTAATTATTTTGGCCCATTTCATTTACAAACATATCCAGTCATAAATGTCATTGAACTTTAGAATTCACACATACATTGCACAACAATTGAGAAATACAATTCTTAATACAATATAACTGAAGACATCTGCAGGTACAACTAATCTCGACCACTAACTCATGTCTAATTGCAGTAGCTACACTCCAATTAGTTTAACTAGATCTCCTATGGACCTAAAAATCAACAATGCAATTTTGATGAGTTTTGTAAACTCAGTGAGTGAACCATCCTCGATGTGCTCACTCATATCAAACACAAGAACAATTCACAATTTAATTCATAGACAGATCACATCAGCAAATATTGAATATCATTTCACATTTCCTCATGCTTCAACAAATACAGTTTGTATACATTATTTCACATTTCTATTTCAAAACAGTCCAAAAAATTCATTTCAATCATTCATATAACACATATCAATTGTATATGCAAATGCAAATGTAATTTCACTTTCATTGTTACTTTATTGTAACTGAGTGCCTTTTTACTGTCCCGTAACTATTGTAGATATCGAGGCTCATTAATAATTGTCCTGTACCTATTGTGGATACCGGGCTCATTCATATACTGAGCTTGTGGCTCTTTATGCACATTTATGAGCTTTAAGCTCTTTTTCACTGGTCACTCTAATCACAACTCCTTTATCTGATCATGCATATCAATATGATGAAATGTATCAATTCACATTCTATGCAATCAACAACTTTCATTCATTACACATAGTCATTTTCACATATTCATCATATCTAAGTTTGACATTCAATGTTTCGTTAAGTACACATATTTCTTTCAGATTCACGTTCAATTATGAAACACTTCCAATACAATCTTAATTATCAATCTCCTTGGACCATAAATGTCTAAAATTATTGCAATCACATATAATAGTTCAATAGTTGAAATTTAAGCAGATACAAATCAATCCTAGTAAGAAACATCTAGGTTGACTCACAATGCTCTCCAGATTAGCTATTGCCTCGATGAATTGGCAATGTCTGGATGTTGACGTTCGACTTGTGCATCTTTAATCATGCAATACAAAGTTGATCATTCATATTAGTATTCTATCATGCATACATATATATGTGACATATATAATGCATGCTCAACTGGTTATTCCTGGGTATGTATCCTTAATCACGAGTCATGATCATTCAAACATTATAACTGTGTATGTCTAGTTTGCACTTAGGTTTACACCTCAAAGAAACTTGATTATTCTAAGTTCATCAATCATACATTCACTAATCCTTGTGTAGCATTGTATAATCACACAATATCCAAATTCTCATTCATTCATACCTAATTCACCAAACTCATATTCTTTGAATCACATTTACATTCATAAGAACACTTTCATTCCTATAATACTCATAAATTCCATATTTTATTCATTGCTATAAACAATCCATTCCTTACGTCATACATCAATTACAACCTAAACATATCAAACATTTAATCACCTATTCCAACATCAAACTAGGTTCGTTTCAAACCTCAATCAAGTTCAATGCACCATATAAAAGTAACTTGTCATTATTTGGTTCAAACATCACACAAAAGAGAAGAATCCACGTCTAATTCCTTTCCACGATCTTGGGTTATGTTGTCCAAAATTTTCATCACTCATCTCCTTCAATTTTTTCCCAGATTTTAACCCTTACTATATCCAACACATCTTATTCATAAATCATCATTTAGACTTCATTTCCTCATCATTTTCACCTTAATTCCATCTCAAAATCATCCATAAGACAATTCATAAACTATTATTGATCATTTACACAAAAACAGAACATGAATGTATACATTTCTTCACTAACGTTCCAGCACACATCATACACCATTAACACCATCAATCTATCTCAAACAATCATCATAAATGCTTCTATCTAAACAAGCCATGAAGAACATTATCATACTTACTTATTTAACTCCAAAGCTTCTTCAAATCATCAAATAACCTAGCCCCTCCAAGTTTATAGGATCATCAACATATTCAATAACAAGATGGAAATAGAAATGGGTTTCATCAAGAAGAAGAAGATAACAGAATATTGGAGTGGCTAGTGTAGGATTTTAACAACTCAAGGTCATGGGTATGAGGGTGAGAGTGTCGTAAATTTGAGAGAATAAAAAAGAATATGAGAGCATGTAGTGAAAAGTAGAATGAAAGATGGTCTTTCAATGCATGTCGTAGGTTAAGTTATGTGGCAAGTGTTGTGACACTTGTCACTTGACATATGCCTTCTTCTTATGGTTCCACAAGTCACTTAGTAACTATTCCATTTGTCTCTCAATCTCTATGCCATTTGTCACCCAATTATTGAAACCATTTGTCCCTAAATCATATTGCCACGTGTCACTTCTTTCTACTGCCATGTGTCACTTATTTCTACTGCCATAAGTCAATTTGTCTTACCACTTGGCATTTTTTCTAATCCAATTTTACACATTAATTCATAAATCTTCCAATCATAACAATAAATTCCAATTTACTAATTATAATTCAACAATTCTTTTCATTGGTAAACTAAAGTACAAGACGTTGGAAATACACATTCATTATGCTCAGTCATTTATCACATTCATCTTAGTTTCACACCCCGGAATATGTCAATTGAGTGCAATTTGGTCCAGGATGGCCCAACTGTGCCAAAGAAAAGAATAGAAGAAGCATATGACTCCTTCATACATGCTCTACTTAGCTCAGGGGGATATAGCTCAGTTGGTAGAGCTCTACTCTTGCGTCTAACTCACAATTAATGTGTGTATGCTAATATTATGCATTTGAACACAATTATAAAATGATGCCATAAATGTACCAATTTCGTTCTATATGGTGCCACTCATGTGACTCAATAGTTTAACAATTTAAAGTTTTCATCAATTTGAGAGACGGGATACTACAATTCTCCCCCTTCTTTAAGACATTTCATCTTCTAAATTCTTAACTAATTGATTCCACAGATGGGGTAATGTTGTCTCATTTTTTTCTCAATCTTCCAATTGACTTTTTCTCTCAAATGATTTTCTCCAACAAATAGTTGAGCATTCACATTCAATTGAGCATCACTTATTCCATACACATTTACATTCATGTTTATCATCAGACCTTGGTCCGACACTCAATAATAATATCAAATAACACTTAATCACTCAAATTCACATACAATGAGCACTTCCAATACAGTCCTAAATAATGGTTTCCTCGGACAATCAATTGTCTGGAATCAGTAATATCACAATCAAACCAGTAACAGTTTATAATTTCAAAATAAACAAGAGCCATTCAAGCATAGTGAGATAGATCTAAGTCAACTCAAACAGAAAAACACATATAATTGAGTTGACACATCTAGGTTAACTCACAGTTTACTCCAGATAGCTTATTACCTAGACGTCTCGAAAACGTCTAGATGTGCTCGATCCATTTGCTCCCCTATAACAAGCAATCACACATTTACACATTACCTCTTTTCACCTATCACAAAAGTACTCACTTATGCATATATGTATGTGTTATGTATGATGTATGTTCAATGACAATTCATTCCTATATTTATATCCTCAATCATCATCTTAAACATATCACTCATTTATTTACTTGTTCAAGCATCATTCTAGGTTCAATTCAACTTTCATTCAAGCGCTAAAGCATTGTAGAAAAGTACCTAACCATTTGTTGTTCCAAACCATACCTAAAAGAAGCATATTTGATGTTTAACCAATTCTTCGTGGAAAATTTCCCACCAACGTGGGATTTGTTGGTAGAAACTTTCTACCTTCATTAGGTATTCTCATTTTCTAGTTTTTCCAACTCTATTTTCAGGTCAGTTTTGTATGATCATTATGATCTAGAAAACGAGGTATTTAGGCAAAAACTTCTTCTAAACAAATGTGACAATATTTCTTAAGGTTCTTATAGCATAAAATTCGTGCATTTTGGTTCAGTATCGTGCAAGTTATAATCAAAATACTATAGATTGTTCTTATATCTCGACAGAACACAATTCTCAACTTTAAGCCAAATTTCAAGACTCTTAAGGACAAAATTCAAATTAGATTCCTTCATGAAAATTGTAGCCATATTTCTCTAGTTTAATCTGAATTACAAATAATTCAATTTAGATATCTAGAGATCAAGCTATGGTCGAAATACAGACATATGTTTAGTGAAAATACTCCATCTACCCTATTCTAACTTACTTCATCATCAACCTTACGTACAATTCATCTCTAATCAATCAGCATGTATATTATGCTAGCATATAACATAATAGGGCAATCAATCACTTACTTGTTCAAACAAAGTCTCCACAATTATCAAGCCTCTCAAGCATTCAAATATACTCCAAGAGTAATGTAACACCCCACTCCCGCCAGACCTGAACCCGATATCGACAGTGATATCCGAATCCGTGCCCCGCGAGGAAGGCGTGTCACATCACTTCACTAAACAAAAGTCGGTATAATTTTTTTTAACATCTTATCACTAATCATTCATGTGGGCCCACTTTTTCTTTTTCCAAAACATTTTGTTTACTTAAAC
>JANIIA010000004.1:25300683-25313441 GCA_027478495.1 Erythroxylum alaternifolium
ATGAATTTTTGAAGTTTGGATGTGGTTTAGGGTGAAATTATGGGGGCAGAAACTTTGATTGCGAATTTGACCCTTTTTTAGGTTGAATTTGCTTCCAAGTTCTGCATGACAATTGTAGAATGTGTTCTGATCTTTCCATTGATATAAAACATGGAATTTTTGGACAACGGAATAGGAAGTTATGATTTTTAGAATTTGTGTTATTGTTTAGGATGGGATTTACAGGACAAATATTTTGAAGTGAATTTTGACCCCTATAGAGGTGAAATTTGTTTGTGATTCTTCATGGGAATTGTAGGTCTTTCTGGTATCTTTCTATTGATACTAAATTTGTCAACTTTGGACTCCTGAGTGAAAAGTTATGTATTTTGGAAGAAGAGAAGAAAACAAGTGGAAAACAAAAAACAAATTGGCAGTCGGAGTAGGCGAGTGCGCTACGAACTCCTCGCGAGCGCGAGAGCTCACGATCGTGGGGGAGAGCATGGTATGCACTCCTCGCGACTGCGAGAGCTCGCGATCGGGAGGGCGAGCGCGCTACCCGCTCCTCGCGACCACGCTACGCACTCCTCAAGAGCTCAAGAGCTCGCCGGCGTGAGGGCGAGCGCGTGAGTTAAGTGCGCGTCTCGCGGCGGCCAGACCCTCGCGAGTGCGAGCGGCCCATTTTTAATTTTTCCCATCCGACCTTTTTCCATTCTTTTGCTTCTAACTTTTGCATCTGACCTCCGATTGACCTAATTTTTGAACCATTGGACTTCTAAAACATTCTTTTACCTCTCCATGTGAATTTGTCAATTTTGAGATTAATTTGAAAATGAGGGATTAAATCAAAGTGAGTGGATTGATTATTATTTTCGGGACATACTTTAGTGTTGTGGCTATATTTGGACTTATAGAAATCTAAATTGAGTAATTTTGGTGTCTATGGATTCCTAAAACCTAAGGAAACATTTCGGGTGAAATTTATGGATTGATACTGGGATTGTCATGAACATGCATCGTACATATTCCATAGAGACACATGCGCATAAATGAATGCTTATAATTGTGCAAAATTATTAATGTGTGTGCAACGTATTGCATAAATGGTTGTGCAGGTTAAAAGTCCGCAGTCAGGCGTTTCCAAAATTTGGAAGCAAATGCTAATCTGGAGCGTACTGTGAGTAGATCTAGATGGTCTCATTTTATTGTTTGTTTTGTTTGAATTTTTGTATTAATTGACTACTGAATGCTCATATGAATGTGATTGATTGTGTTGAATTCCGGACAGAAGGTCCGATGATTGTGAAATGTGGATGAGATATTGAAGTGCTACTTGCATGTGAACGTGATGAACTAAATGTTTCATGATATGATTGATTGAAAATGTGAGACGCATTCCATACGTGAATGCATGATCTGATAATGGGAGTTGTGACCAGAGTAGCCACCGATTAGAGCTAAAAACTCAATGAGTGAAAAAGAGCCTCGAGCTCAAAAGTGATTCAGAGCCTCAAGCTCAACGTTTAATAAGCCCTATATGGGACAGTTTCAGCACTCGGTCACAACAAAGTAACAAATAGAAAGTGAGTCTCATACACACCACATCTGCATAATATGACTGATTAACTTATATTGATTGTAAAATGTGAAATGTTATGAATGTGATTTATGTGTTATGTAACTGGGTGATCCATCGATGATGGTCACTCATTGAGTTTGCAAAGCTCACCCAAAATTTGCAATTATTTTTCAGAGCTTAGAAGAATACCCCGTTAGACAAACAGGAGTATACCTATTGCATGCAAGTGAGAGATAGAGGTCGGGATCAGTTCGCGTCTGCATTATATTTCTTTATTTTATACTGAATTGTATATTCCGCAAATTTTTGTACCATTTGTAATTGAATATTACAGTATGTAATAATGTTTGGAATTGGAAATGTTTTGTATTTGTAATGGGCCCAAATGACTATTGAAAATTCTGTTGATTGTATTGTTATGTTTGAAAAAGTTTGTGAATAGAGTGGGCTCGATTTGGTTATAAATTTTCGTACCTTATGTTGTGGTTTTAAAAAAAATTGTACTGAAATTTGAATGATCGAGTGCTATAACATGCCACCCTCGAGGGGCACGAACTCGGATATCACCATTGATGTTAGGTTCGGGTCTTGCGGGAGTGGGGTGTTACACCTAAGGCGATTCTCAGTGATAAGGGTATGCATTTTTGTAATGTGCAATTTGAAAAGTGCTTAAAAGGTATGGAATTAATCATATAATGTCTAGCCCATATCACCCTCAAACTAATGGCCAAGTCGAGGTATCCAATAAGGATTTAAAACAAATTTTGGAAAAGACTGTAGAGCGTCAGAGGAAGGACTAGAGAATTAAAAAAGAGGATGTATTATGGGCTTATAGGACAGCGTATAAGACACCTACTAGAACTACATCTTATAGTCTAGCATATGGAAAGTATGTCATCTACCTGTTAAGTTAAAACATAAAGCATATTGGGTTGTTAAACTCATGAACTTTGCTTGTCAAAGTGCAGGTGAAAAGAGGAACTTCCAAATTAGTGAAGTGGATGAATGGCGGTGAGTGGCTTATGAAAATTCTAAAATCTATAAGGAAAAAGTCAAAAGCTATCAAGACTGAATGATTAAGCAATCACAAGAATTCAAAAAGGGAGATCAGGTTTTCTTGTCTAACTCTCATCTAAGATTATTTCCCGGTAAGCTTAAATCAAGATGGTCTGGACCATTCATTGTAGAGAAAGTTTTTTTGTAAGGCATAATCTAAGTAAGTCATCCACACAAAGGTACTTTTAAGGTTAATGGCCAATAGGTAAAGTTATATCTTGGCGATGAACTTGATCATAATAACAAAAATATCAATTTAACTAAGCCAAGTTGAACGTAAAAGATACGTCTAGCTAAAGACGTTAACTAAGCACTCCTTGAGAGGCAACCTAAGATTCATGATTTCCTTTTGTTGTCTCATTTTTGTATTTTATTTCGTTCTTTTTTATTTTCAATTCTTTTATTTTTATTTATTTTGTTTATTTTATCCCTTTTCTCTTTCTTATATTTTGCAAGGAATTAGTATACATTGGATGGATTTGACATCACAAAATTGCCTTATTCAGGAAAGTATCACTAAACTTTTCCCTTACTATATATATTATGTATATTAGAGACAACATATAACTTTAAGTGCGGGAAGGATTTAAATGAATCTTAATTCTTTAAGACTATTATAATCTTGATTATTAAATTTTATTAACTGATATATTGAATTGGTTAAAATCTGTCCATTAAATGTTATGTTTCATTATTAAATATTGATTGAATTGGTATGCAAAATGATAAGAGATAGAATAAAATTGCTTTTGTAAGTCATATTTTCAACAATTATTCAAATATTCAAGTTGAATGATATTGCATATGAATAAAATTGCTTTTGTAAGTCATATGTTCAATAATTATTCAAATATTCAAGTTGAATGATATTCCATATTATTTACACATATATATACCAATCTTTTTCATGAGCTTTTGAGCCTAAGAGCCAAATTTTCAAAATTTTTAAGCTCTTGTTGTTCTTTTATATATGTGTTATCATGTGCAGTAGAGTAATTCTAGTACTTGCTTTTATTATGCATATTGACACCATATTTGTTAAATTAGAAACAATGATATGATGAAGGAATTTAGATTCAACAACTTATTTAAGCCTTTTTCTTTAATAATTACCACACCTTTAAATTTACCTTTAGGAATAACCAAGTTGAGCCTTAACTTTTCATTGATTAAACCCATATATTAACCTTTATCCTATTTTTCATTGAAGACCTTTTTATTGTTTTAAAACATAAAGGTTATTTATATTATTTATTTGTTGATACTTGAAATTCATGAAAGGTCTAATATTTCTTAAATTGTGGTACTTAATGTTTAGTTTGATTGAACAAAAGAACAAAATCATGAATAAGTTTGTGGCACCAACAGAGTTGCATTGAGAGGACCTATTTATATATGTAAACAAGTCATGGAATATATTATGTAGTAAATTTCTTGCAAATTAACCTTTGTTATTATCCCAATCATATCGTACCTAAGCCACATTACAACCTATATAAAGACCTTTGGATTGTTGTTACTAGTGTATACATAAGTGGTGCATATTGCAAACCTATGATAAGAATTCTACTTAAATTGATTAAGAGTCTTGATACTTTTCACCCTAAACATTTGATTGCATTGAGTGACATCTCAGTGAGGGTGTAAAGATTAATGCTTTTGACTTCAATGAGAATATGATGTAATTATTATTAATATTGCCTAGAAAAGCTAATTTTAGGATAATTTGATTATACTTGTATGTTAATTTGATTCAATAGAGTATGATGACGTATAGTATGAACGGACAAATTGAAATTGATGAGGGATTGATGCGTAAGATTGATAATTCTGATTATGGATTGCTTGAGGGTAAACAAAAGCTAAAGTGTGGGGATATTTGACAGACAAATAATTGATCATATTTATAACTCATATTTGATGCATTTTTATTTGATATTTTATACTTTTTTCATATATTTGGTACTTGATTCTCTCTAATTATGTTTATAGAGTATAATTGCCTTCATAGAATTAAAGGAGAAGAATTCGGACAAAAAATGACATAAAACAAAGATTCGTTGCATCGAATAGATGCAAAATTATGCATCTGGTCGTGCATATCTCCCAGGCCTTGCAAATTCACAATTTCTGGAGAATTTAGTTATGCACAATTTTATGGACAATCGTGCATCAACCAAAACCCTAGAATTTAATATAAAGAACAATTTCGGAGACAATTAGAGGGAGGATACGTATAGATATGTTTTAAAACTCTCATAGGCAACTCAATAGGTGATTTTGATCTAAAGGACCAAAAACCACAAGCAATTCATCAAAAAATCCATTTGAATACAAGATCAGCCCGCTACGTCGTAATAATACTTGATAGAAGACAACCAGGGAGATTTAGAATTATAATCCCGTTGTTTTCAATTCATTTTTCTTTATGTGTATTTTTGATTTTGTGTTCGATAATGTGTAACTAAACATCTTGTTAGTATTTAGGTTTGGTTAGATAAACCTTATGTTGATACTTTGATATAACTGGATTCTTTTATTAATGCAATTGGTTGATTGATATATTGTGATCCGATTATGTATTTTATTTATGTTCTAATAAATCCATAATATTAGATCATAACCTAATTTCACACATAGGGATTGAGAATTTATGAATAGATCTACCATAATTGGAAGGAGTTGATTGCAACCCTAGAGATATGATGACGTAAATCTTCCAAATTAGGGTCAAAACTATTATAGGGATTCACAAATCAGTAAAGCAATCCTATAAACTTTAACTTAAGTAATTCGGTTAAAAACCTTAGGATTAGCTATTAATAGACTTAAGGTTAGCTATTAGCAAACCATAAGAGTCTCCATGGCCCAATAAATCAACAAAACAATTGCATAATAAAAGATCAATCTGTTAAGGGTTTAGGGAGAATTCAAAACTTAGATACTAATTTCCTGACATCGATAATTTAATAAGTGTTTCCTTTAATTCTCTGATTAAATTTTTCTACTTATTTATCTTATTCGTTTAATTTTTATTTTCTTTTGATTAAAAACCACAATCAATTCGTAGACTAGATAATAGAATAATAGTAACTACTAGTAATTACTATCCTTATGGAATCGACTTATATTTGCTAGTGATAGCTATAGCTATACTGTGCACTTGCGGTAATTCATAATTGACATAATTAGAAAAATTCAATCAATAGTCTTAATAAACATCAAATGGTATTTGATTATATAAAAGATACTAACCATTTTCTATCAAGACTTTTAGAAACTAAAATCAAGGAGCAAAGCTATGGGAACTTGAATTTCTTAAGGAAACATTGAAAATTCATTACCGAAAATTAGTTCCATCATAATGGAAGAATAATAGTAGCCTATGATATAAGTAAAATAGAGATAGTATAATCCATAATAGAAGACTAGCTTATTTATCTACATGTTAAAACAAAACAAGAGAGAACAAGCTTCTTTAACACATTTTTTTAGGCATATAATCTAACATTTCAGTAAAATCCCTCTCTAAAATAAGTTTAACGATATTGGAGATATAATATATGAGATTTAGATTATAATTGATGACTTCAATAGTGTAATCCACTCCTCTAAGGATGATAGAGATGTTAGAGTAATGAGCTATACAAATGATTTCAAAAATTATATTAGTTATAACCTAATGACAGACTTGACATAAAGAGAATTTGTTACATTTGGAATAATAATAAAAAGATGAATGGTACTTGAGGAAAAAAATGGGCAAAGCATTGGTAAATGACCGGTGGATGCTTACTTATCTAAAAAGCCAAGTTTACTTCATTAACCCCCTTCTATCTGACCATTCTCCTATTTTGGTGCAAAATATGTTTAGTTCTCAAAAGAGGAGGTGTCCATTTTAGTTTAATAACTTCTTTATAGAATTAGATGGATTTGTAGAAGCTATTTTCAAGGGATTAAACTTTAGCATTTATGGCAATAAATTTTCCATTTATATGAATAAAATGGCATAGGTTAATGATGAACTCAAGGGCATTAACAGAACCAAATTCTTAGACCCTCAATAACAAATATTAAAAGATAAGGAAAAGCTAGATAAAGTGCAAAGCTCCCTTTATAATTCCCCTAATGATCTGGATTTTCAGAAGGAAGAAAAATATGCATCCACCTTTATAATCAAGCTATAGAAAACAACCTATATTACACTAAATAGAGTTATAAAATTTTATAGTTGCAAGAAGGAGATAAGAACTCAAGTTTCTTCCATAAATATATGCCCTCTGGAAGAAATACAAATAGAATTATGCTTTTAAAGGATTAGAATTAGTGGTTGGTTGGATTCCAAAGCTAAAATATATTAGCTAGATTTTTTCTCTAATTCATTATGTTCTCCCATAAGTGTGGTATCATCTAAAAGTCTGTTGATATCTTCCATTATTAATCAAATTTCTCCTTAGTATGTTGATTACCACTTTATGCCTACAAATGATTTTGAAAAAGTAATGTTTGTAATGAACCCCAATCAGGCATAAGGACCAGATTGTTTTAATGTTTTTTTCTTCAATAAAACTTGGTTTCATTGAAAGACTTTTAATGTAGTACTCAAATTATTTAGAAAAAGAAGGATATTGAGAGAATTATGATAGGCGTATATTATAGCATGTTTTATAGATGTTTGAGTATGTTTTTAAGTGATTTCTTAGAAGACAATCAAGTGTTTAGGACATAAAATTGTGTTTATATTAGGTGTTTTAATGTGTTTTAATTGTTTGATTAGCTTAAGGAAAGAATTTGATCTTAATTTTATGTTTTAAAGAGTGCTTAATGTGTTTGTTAGTGAGTGGAAGCAGGAAATTAAAGAAAAGAGGAAGAATTTGAAGAAGGGAAGAAGCCAAAATTGTGTACAATGCCACTATCGTGCATGGTAAGAGGATGAACTCTCTGTCATGATCATGGCTCCATGCACAAACCTTAGAGAGAAGAGATAAGTAGGAGTCACAATTGAGGTAATATGCACGATGGCCATAATGTGTTTTCCAATATGTAAAACTTTTGTATTCTTGACGTTTTGGGGTTATTTTTAGAACCAAATTAAGTGGAGAAACCTAGAAACAACCCTAGAAGCCTTAAGAAGTATTTAAGGAAAAATACATCAAAAAAAAGTTGCACATCAGCATTAAAGAGATTAAAGAGGAGACATCAAGAGTAACTTTAAAGTTTCTAGATTTCCAGATTAAGACACAAAATTGTTTTTCTTTCTTTTCACTTCATATATTTCATTGTCTTGGATGTTTATTTGGATTATTAGGATGTTGAACATGATTATGGGTTTCTAAATCCATATTAGGGATTGTTCTTAGTATGTTTTGTTAAAACCTATTCTTGTTGAATATACATATATATATCAATGCTTTGTGACATTTTTTATGCTTATACTAAGTAATAAATTGAGAGATTGAATTAAGTTATTTATGTTAAGGTCTGCACTTAGTAGCCTAATAGACTTACAAATATCATATTAATAAACAATTTTCAATTCTATTATTATCAATTTCAATTGGGATTACTTAATTTGATCTCAAAGGAGGGTAATCAAAACCTTAGGATATCTAGGATCAAGCATAAATTGAATCAACAAGATAAAGGGAAGTCAAAACAAGGATAGAATAATTCCTAATTTTCCTTTATTGATTATCTTTATTCTTATTACTAGTTTTAATTATTCAATTGCTTTGTTTTATTAGTTATTTCAATTTCAATTAATTTATTTTAATTCAATCATCTTTTATTACCTTAGACAAAGTGCATTCAAGTTGTTAGGTGACTAACTATTCCTCTTGGAGATGATAACTTTTATACTACGAGTTACGATTCATATACTTACAGTATTGAAGTTTTTATATAAAACTATCAACAAGTTTTTAGCACCATTTTTGGGGATTTAATTAACATCTTGTATGATTTGAATTCCTTTGATTTAAGGATTTGATACCCTTTTTTATATGATTGTAGGTGCATGAATATAAGGATCACTTAAAGCTTTAGAAAATTAGAAGATACATTAGCATTAAACAAAATTTGAATGATGAATGGAATAGTCAAGCCAATGACCATAAATTAACATGTTATGTTAGTAAGTTTTTGTGAATTCTTGCATGTAGGTCTATTATTTTCTTGTTTATAGTTTGTGGAGTGATTTTGATTACTGAATCTTATATTTAGAAAGATGTTACAAGTTAAGGAACAAGTTTCAGGGGAAACATAAGGAAAATAAATCAAAACGTGGCAAAAAATGGAATGCTCCAGGCATGCCGTGATCGTGGAACCACACACGATTGTGCATGGAAAGAGGAAGCCACAATCGTGATAGATGAGAGTGAACCTCCACAATTGTGACCCATATGAAAGTCCTATTTTGCCCTTTTAAAACTTTAACTCTTTAAATACTTATTTTCTCTTCTTCTACCTTTCACATTCTCTCTCTAACTGGTAACCACCTCCATAACCCTACTTTCTCTCAAATCTCTCTTCACTTTCACTTTGTTTTCAATATTTTCTTTCATCTTTCATCTATATTATCATTAGTTCTACATAAATCTAGTGATTCCACATAAAATCACATCTTTTAAGTAGGTTATGTAATATTTTCTCCACACTTCTCTCTCCTACATTTTTGGGTTTTATTTTGTATTTTTTTTATGTTTTTGCACTTTCTACTCTCTAACATGGCTCAAAGAATCAAGAAAATCTCAAAATGCTCAAATTTGAAACGAAAAATGAAGGTCTCATATGATAATGCACATGACTTAACCAAGAATTTTAGGGCACCTTTTCTGATCTTCGCATAAGAAGAAGGTAAAAGAATTCCAAAACCTTCACACCTCATTATTTTGATTTCTCAATATTAGAAAATCAAGATTTGATAGGAAAAATTAAGACTTTAACTGCTACAATTTAATGGGATAAATTTATATGTTTTGATTGTCCAGTGTATGAATAATTGACCTTTGAATTTTACACTACTTTACATTATGAGTCACGTCAGTTAGATATTTTTATTTTGATTTTATGGAAAACCTTATAATGTGGATTACGATGTTATGGAGTACATATGTGGTTTTCCAAAATCAAAAATTATTGAAAAACATGAAAACTTTCATGCTTCCAAATATTAAGAAAATTAACGAGGTTGGATGGGTTTAATTTAAAAAATGCGTCTAATAATTTTATTCAAAATCCTAAAAATTTGCTACTACGTAAATTTATGTGTCAAACTATTTTTGCAAAAGTCAAAATAACAAGTGTTCTAGAAAAGATTTATTTATCCTTTGGTGCATACATCATAAGATTGAAGTTTGTACCTCCACCGACATTTTTTAAACGATAATTACTTCACTTAATAATAAAAGTAGCTATCTAGGCATAGGTTTTCTTGTCACTGTGCTAATGTGTTCTTATCGATGAACTAACCCCTATTTTTCCCAATTTCTTAAATATTATGCATTCGTGGCAAGCAGAGATCTTAGAGTGCCATGGTATGAAACTACAAGATATTGGTAAGAAATCATAAGTTAAACACATGACAGGACAAGTGAGTTATAGTTCAACATCGCCATAACACCACTAATAAGTCTCATCAAGCTAGGAATCTGAGGAGAAAGAAGAGAAAGGCTAGTAGAAAGTGCTTAACAAAATGGAAGAAAATAACAAGTATTTTGAGGGTCATCTGGACATCATGAAGGTGTAACTGAAGGAGGCAGTGCACCATCAGCATCAACGGTGGTACAAACGAAGAAAACACTTAATATTTTGTTGTCCAAGGTGTTCAAGTTCAATCTCCTACACCATCTCCACCTGAATCACCATAATTTTTCTTGCTTTTACTTTTTCTTTATTATTATGTGTCTTTATTCGTATTGAATTGTTTTTCATGTTGAGGATAATGTGTTATTCAAGTGTGAGGATTTTTATGCATTAGCGCATCATTTATGTGTGAAATTGGCATTTGCATTGTGTTAACATTGATTAGGTTTGCACTATATGAACATTTGGTATCATGATGTGTGTATTGTGTAAATGTGTCAATGACATGAATTGAATGGGTACTTTAAATATGGTCATTTAAATTAGAAAGGCATAGTAACTTGTGAATTTTGTGTTTGAGTGCCTTTATGATGAATATGCATGTTAATTACAATATGGCACCCTTCTTTCACTTTTATGACACTTGCTTGTATACCTTTATAATTACGTCCATTTAAATTGGCAGGCATCATTAGAACCCTTTTATGAGAGTGTTTGACTAAGAAGAAATGAGGTAGGCCAAGAATGTGAAAAAAATAAAAAATGTGGTAAATAAAAATTCCTATTCTACTAGCCCTTTTTAAGAAAATTAGGTTAAGAATAGAGTTAGTAGGCAATTGAAAGTTATGATATAGCTGAGTAATTGGAGGCATTCATGACAAAATGTTTGCCTTTGCATCAAAACGTTAAAATGACACTCCAACCAATCTAAATAAAAAACATAACCTAATTGAGTAACCAAGGGACATTTATGACAAGGTGTTTGATTTCGAATCAAAAGACTAGGTCATCTTTAAAGAAAATCTAAAAAAATGATGCTTGCAATAAAATTAAAACTATTGATCTTTTAAAAATAGCAAGAATTTTCATGAAGGGTTACTTAGTGGTATTCTACCTTTTTAATTGATTAATAATAACAAGTGCATGCTTACAAGTTCCATAGGTGCATGAATAAGGTGTTAATATTTTGATTTATATGTATATTCAAATCAAAGCACTTAAACATGAAAGCAATAAATTAGTATGTTAGCACTTTTAAAGTGGTTGATGTTTGAGGTTCAGTTAATTCCACAAGATTTGAAGCCATTATACCATTATTGCATTATGTATGATTGTTTGGTTATATGTTACATTGTTATATGTTACATGTTTTGTTTGTGATTATGTTTTTAGCTTTGCTTGAGGATAAGCAAAGATTGAAGTGTGGGATGTTGATAGGTGTATATTATAATAGTATGTTTTCTAAGTGTTTTGAGTGTGTTTTTAAGTGTTTTCTTATATGATAATCAAGTTTTTAAGACTTAGAAATGTGTTCTTGTTTAGTGTTTTTACAATTTTAATTTGTTTGATTAGTTTAGAGCAAGAATTCGATCATAATCTTATGTTTTAAGGGGTCTTTGATGTGTTTATTAGTGATTGGAAGTAGGAAATTGTAGAAAAGAGGAAGAATTTGGAGAAGGGAAAAAGAGACAATTATGCCCAATGCCACTATCGTGCATGTCAAGATGATGAACTCTCTGTCACAATCTTGGCTCCATGCACAATGGTGATAGAGAAGATGGATAAGAAGGAGTCATAATTATGGCACCATACACAATTGTGATAGGGTGTTCTCCAGCACACAAAATTTTGGTGTTCTTCACGTTTTTGGGCTATTTTTATAACCAAATTAATTGGGAAAACCCTATAAGGCTTAAGAATTATTTAAGGAAAAGAAAAACATCAAAAGGGAGGCTGCATATTAGAATTAAAGGGATTAAAAAGGAGACATCAAGAGGCTAAAAGCCCAAATTAGGGCCTAACATTTTTTAGTTTGCTCAGTTTAGGACTTAAACTTATAACTTGCTCAATGAAGATCTGAACTTTCATGAGTCTACTCAATTAAAGGCTTTTTTGGACAGAAATTAGGGCATGTCATAAACGTGTCGTTACAATGTACAAAGTGGAACCGTTACTATAATTTTAAATGCCACGTTAAAAAAAGTAAAAGATAACGTGGAACGATAAAATGAAACTAAAAATTACTGCATGGAATGGTAAAATGAAGTTAAAATTTACAAAACTCTAAATCCCCAATATTCATTGATCTCCGTCTTCCCTCTTTGACGCATCTTTTGTAACATCATGTTACCCATGTTGAGACTAGAATAGTAAATATGAGAGATTGGTAAGAAATTAGAAAATGCATTTGATGCTCATGCATTATAAGTTATGCTCATATTCATGAATATTGAATTTTTGCACATGAAAATAATTGTACATGTATTCATAGACATTCCAGGTATAATTGATTTATAATTGAATTGTGAATGTGATTTTGTGGAGAATTGTGATTTTTATA
>JANIIA010000004.1:25313541-25328680 GCA_027478495.1 Erythroxylum alaternifolium
CAATCAAATAATAATAATGTTAGAAATAAATGAACTAGTTTGATGAGTGTGTTAAGTGTGCAGAAGTATAAAACACATAAGAAATACATAGAAGAAGTAGAGAACACATAAGAAAACAAAACACAGAAGGAAGCAAAACATAGAAGAAGCAAAATACAGAAGAAACAAAACACAGAAGGAAGCAAAACATAGAAGAAGCAAAACACAAAAGAAGCAAAACACAGAAGAAGCAGAAGATACAGAAGAAGTATAGAAGAAGCAAAACACAGAAGAAGTAGAAGATATAGAAGAAGTAAAACACAGAAGAAGTGCAAAGCATATAAGAAGCAGAAGATACAGAAGAAACAAAACACAGAAGAAGCGCAAATCAAAGAAGAAGTAAAAATACAGAAGAAGCAAACACAGACGATACAAAGTAGAAGATACGCTAATACGTCGAACAGTTAGTTAGTTGGAGTTAGTTACAAAACTTAACTAAATAGCAGTTATCAAGATTCAAGAAGGAGTTATCAAGAATCAAGAAGCAGTTGGAGACTTAGACTATAAATACTAGTTGTAGTCGAAGATTGAACAACTTTTCAACTGTTTTCGAAAACCTTTGAACAATTTGTGATCTTTGTTTCGAAAACCTTTGAACAATTTGTGATCTTTGAGCTTTCAAGTGTATACTTAGAAAAGAAAAATTCTGTAATGCGATACAAGAGAGCTAAATCTATTGTAACAATAGCTCACAATATCTTTCTAATGAGAGAAAGAAAAAGCTAAGAGCCTGGAGAGGCTAAGATAGCTGAAAGAATACTTAGTTAAGAGACCTGAAGAGGCTCTGAAAGGGAAGAAAGAATACTTGTAAACTTGTTGAAGTATAGTGAAAAACTCAGAAGAATTCTGAGGATTGGATGGAGCCCACGGTTTGGGGTGAACCAGTATAAAAATCACAATGTCTATCTTCTATCTCTCAATTTATTCTTTTTTTTTAAACAAGTATATAGAGAAGTTATTTGCGATTTAACTATATATCAATTTTGTGATATTCTTTTAACAAGTTAGAGAAGTTCTTATCAAGAAATATTAAAGATTTTGTAGTCATGAAAAGAATACACAATTCAACTCCCCTTCTTGTGTATTTTGTCTATTATAAGTAATTTCTATATTAACGTGTGATTTACTTCACTTTTATCCTATTTTTCTTTGAAGATCTTTTTATTGTTTTAACAATTAATGGTTATTTACATTATCTTCTTGCTGAGACTTGAAATTATTAAAAGGTCCAATATTTTTTTGATTGTGGTACTGAATACTTAATGATTGATAAAAAAATCAATATATAATTAAAAAATGAATAAGTTTATGCTACCAATAGAGTTGTGATTAAAGGAACTGTATATGTAAACAAGTCTTATAATTTCTTCTTTAGTAAATTTCCTTCAATTCAACCATTTTTATTATCCCAAGCATACCATACCTAAGCCCCATTACAACCTTATAAATACCTTTTGGTTTTTATTTTTAATTTATAAATAAGTGGTGGAGATGTGATATTATTACAAGCATATGGTAAAAGTTCTATTATGTATTGATTAAGAGTTTTTGATACTTTCCACCTTAAACACTTTGAATGCATTTAATGAAATCTTAGTAAGGGTGTAATGATTAATGCTTTTGATTTCAATGCAATTATTGATGTGGTTATTATTAATATTGACTTAAAATGTTAATTTTAGGATTAGGATTCCAATTGTATGTTAATTTGATTTTATAGGATATGATAATTTATAGTATGAATGGATAGGTTGAGATTGATAAGGGATTGATGTTGTAAGATTTATAATTTGGATTATGGTTTGCTTGAGGACAAGTAAAAACTTAAATGTGAGGATATTTGATAGATGCATAATTAATCATATTTATACCTCATATTTAATGTATTTTATCTTGATATATTGTGCTTTTATTGTATATTTGGTCTTAATTCACTCTAAGTGTGTTTACAGAGTACAATTGCCTTCATGGACTTAAAGAAGAAGAATTCAGAGAAAAACACAGCATAAAGTGAAGATTCGAAGCACAAAAAAGATGCATGACCATGCATCAACCCTTGCACTTCTTTCAACATGTGCAAATTTGTGATTTTCATTGATTTTGGTTATGCACGGCCTAATGCATTGTTGTGCATAAGACCTTGCATTGACCAAAACCCTAGAATTCAATATAAAAGATGTTTTCAAAGGCAAACTAGGTAGGAGATGAACAAAGGTGTTCCGAAACTTTCAAGGGCAACTCAAGGGGCAATTTTGATCCATAGAAGCTGGAAAAACACGATGAATTCAATGAAAGGTCTATCAAAATATAAAAACAATCCTCTACAATGTAAAAATACTCAATAAAAGACAACCATGGAGATTTAGAATGATAAACCCATTGTTTTCAATTCATTTTTCTTTCTATTTATGTTTGATTTTGTGTTTTAACATGAGTAACTAAATGTTTTGTTAGTATTTAGGTTAGATGAACCCTATGTTGATGCTTTAATATGATTTGATTCTTTTGTTAATTCAATTGGTTTGATTGGTATATTGTGATCTAATTACGTGTTTTTATTTATGTTCTAATATATCCCAATATTAGATAATAACCTAATTTCATATATAAAGATTGAGAAATCTTATTTATAAATTAAAAGGAGTTGATTGCAACCCTAGAGATAACATGACATAAATCTTCTAGATTAGGGTCAAACTTAATAGAGGGATTCAAAAATTGGTAAAGCAATCCTATAAACCTTAACCTTAGTAATTTGGTTGCAAACCATAGGATTAGTTGTTAATAGACTCAAGGTTAGCTATTAGCATACCATAGGAATCTCCATGGTCCAATAAATAAAAAAATTGCATAATAAAAGATCAATCTATTAAGGTTTAGGGGTATTCAAAACCTAAATACTAATCTTTTGATATCGGTAATTTCTTAGTGCTTCCTTAAATATGTGATTTAAACTAGTTGCCCATTTATTTTACTTGCTATAGTTTTTTACTTTTAAATTAAAAATCACAACAAATTTTAGAGACTAGATAATAGAATAACAGTAACTAATATTAATCACTCTCCTCGTGGGATCAACTCATATTTGCTAGTACTAGCTACAGTTATGTCATGCACTTGTGGTAATTCATAATTGACATACTTATCTTAGGTCAATCACCACTCGACCATATTGTGCTCCCATAACGTTAAACTACTCTATGCTGTTGTTTTCCCCAGGAAGAAATTAGCTGAGACAAGACTTTCTTGCCCACATAATTCAAATCTATGCTGAATTGCCTTAAGTAAGCTAGAAGAAGTGACTTTTAAGTTGTTCAATTGTTTTTCCAAGTTTGCTACTTCAGCCTGTAATGTTTTCATTGAATCCACAACAAGCACTCCCTTCTAATCTCTAAAGGTTATCTCCTATTTACTTCTTTCAAATGTTTATAAACAGTTATTATTTGACATCTCTTTTAATAATTCACATGTTTCCTCAATTGGTTTCCTTATTAAAGAGCCACCAATTGTTTCGCCTATAATGCCTCATGTAGGTGGATCCATACCATTAAAGAGCATTAGTAAAAGAAACTCTCTTAGTAAGTTATAATGTGGGCAACTACTTTGTAACTCTTTGAATCTCTCCCATGCTTTACATAATGACTCCCTTTCACTTTGCTAAAAATTAATGATTTCCTTTATGAGCCTAGTAGTCTTTGTTGAAGGGAAGTAATTATCCAAAAAGGCTTGCACCACCTACTCCTATATTGTGATGTCCTATAGGTTGAGAGAGTTTAACCATGACTTAGCTCAATCTTTAAGAGTAAAAGGAAATAGCCTCATCTTATCTACATCTTCTGACAACCCATTGTATAGGAATGTGTCACAAATCTCCAAGAAGTTAGCCAAATGAGCATTAAGATTCCTATTGGCCAATCTGTAAAGTTAGAAATTGGTTTGCAATATATACAACAGTGCTAGTTTGATCTCAAAAATGTTGGTCTACACTAGCGGTCTCGTTATTCCTTATTGTTTAATGTCGAACCATGGCCTCATGAAGTCCATAAGGGTTTTTTGATGTTCTCTTTGTTTCCTTTCCTTTGCCATTGCTATATCTATTGCTTTTTGGCATCTTGCTTTTTTAACCTCCCTCTTTTGCTTGTTGATGTCAAAAACTTACATATCTTTTAATTTGCTTGAATTCCTTGTAGATCTTATGTTTATGCACCGACAATCACATAAGAAAAGTGTTAAAGTCCTTAAAGCAAGGTAACTTGAACTGTATTAAGTGCTAAAAAACAAATCTCTAATAACAATGCCAAATTTTTGTTGATGTTTTAATTGAAAAACTTTCTTTATTCCAACTATATAGATCATAAATTATAGTCTAAAAAGTGTCATCCTATGAGGTTTATAGTAGTCACCTAAATATTCTTTTAAACTTTTTTAAGGAAAATAATAATATGAATAACTAGGAATTAAACTAAAAACAAAGAAATTAATAACTAAACAATGGAAACTGCAGCAGTAAATTTGATTGATTGATTAATGTGAAAATTAGGAATTACTTCTATTCTTATTTTTTCACTTTACCTTCTTGATTTAATCATACTTGAACTTAGAGATCTAATAATTATGATTTCCCTCTCTCGAGATCTAATCAAATAATCAAAATTAAAATAGATAGAAATTGAATTGTGGTATCTCAATCTGTCAAAACTCTTTCTAATTATGAAACTAGATTTGAAACAATCTTATAAAATAAATAAAAAATTAAGATCTCTCTTTAATTTCCTGTTAGTTTGATGTTTATAGGTCTATTGAGGCTCCAACTCTTAGTATGCATCACAACATAAGTGATCCAATCCAATCTCTCAATTCAAATTGAATATAAAGTAATAGACATCATAAGCATATGTCATTAAGAATGTAAAGTTCAATAAATAAGTCAAGAGCAATTCCTAAAAGGGAATTTAGAAATCCATAGATGTAACTATATATCCAAACTTAATCATCATTAATACTGGAAAATCTGCAGCCTTATTCTTGAGATTTTTGCTGTTTTGATCTCCTCAAACTATGTTTTTTTAGTCATCAAGTGATATTTTTTTGTATCTTTAAGGGATTCGTCTACAGTTTTTCCATTTATTTATCTTCCAAAAATAGTCAGAAACGTGAAAAGTATTAAAAACAACTCACTTCCTAGAAAACATCTTGCATCGTGCATGACACTGCTGTTACTCTTTTGCAGGATCGTGCCAGAGACTTCCATTCTACTGCCTCCTTATGCACAATTGTGCCAAGCATATTTCTTAAGCTTTTTTATCTTTTCTTTAATTTTTCCTATTTCCACTCATCACTAAACACATCAAACAACTCTTGAAACATATTATCAGGATTTGATTCTTACCTTAAACAATAATCAATCAAAAAAACATATAAAAAACTAACAAGAATATAACTATAACTCCTAAACGCATGATTATCCTTTAATAAAACACTAAAAACATACTCTAAAACTTATAAACATACTATAATTTACACCTATTAGATATATCTAAATACATTGAATATTATATTACAAACCATATTAAACAAAATGTTTGTTTTAATGAATACTTATAGGAGAATGATTCTCTAAATAAGTAGTGAAAGTAAAATTTGAAAAGGTTTAAATCTTATAATAGAACATCTAATTGGAACTAGTGCCTTTTTTGATATATTTGTTATATGGTTGAAAGGCTACAAGATATTGAAAGATTTACTTTCATGATAAAAAGTTTATCTTGGAGATGAATATGTATTTGTCATATCTATAAGAAGGATAGTAAGAGTATAATTTTCCTTCTTAATGGGAGTGTGTAATGACATACTACTTATAGAGAACAATAGTTCACATTTTCAATTGTTAAAGATATGATATTCTAAAAGCAAATCTTATTGTATATGAAAAAGTAACAACTTAATTATGAGAATTAGTTCCATAAAGATAGATACAGAAGTTATTTATCTATTATAGTCCAAGTTTATAGATTATGTTCTAATAGTGTTTAACGTATAAGATATCTGACACTTATGAAGTATTAAAAATATCTTTTTTTTTATAATGTGAGTAAAATTCATTCAAAAGGTGAAAATTACATAATGTATGAGTTTACATCTCTAAAAATGGAGCTCAAACCACTTAATCAGGACTGACTTCAACACAAATATCAACTTATACATAGAATAATAAATATTTTCTATGTATAAATTATTCTATGTTTAAGTTGATATTTTTGTTGAAGTTCACATAGATATTAACTTTATTTTGATAAAAGTAACTCTTGATTAAGGTAGATTTTAATTAGAACAATACTATTTTGAGTTAGAAAGGTTCTAATGTAGCATTAGTTACTAATCAAGTCATATTACATTTTTTATTTGCTAGAAATGGTTATTTATATCAAGAAGTTCTTTATTGAACTTAGTATAATTCCTTACATTAGTTTCTCTTAATTATGATAATAACCAAGATTAAAATTTTAAAATTTAAGCAAGTTATCAATATAAAGAATCATATAGAATTCTCTCACCAAATCACTATCTAAATAGTAGCATGATTATCATATGGAAATATGGTATAAGATACTTAAGTGATTAGTTTAATAAAAGTATGAGATTATTGGTTTACATTTTGATATCCAATTGGTTGGTTGTATTTTTTGTGACATATTTGAAGGTATTCTTTATCTTATGCATATTTGTTTAATTAATTAATGTATAAGATAAAGTTTATGGGATAAATGCATATTGCAAATAAAATTATGATGAGATCATATTCATATATCTTATATATTATCTTAAAATTTTCCTGTTCATTGCTCTATTAAGCTTAGACATTAGAAGAGCATAAAAACTAGTATGCATGATGTTTTTTCCTTACAAAGGAAGTAGACAATCTTATATACTAAAGTATGAAGATACTTAAAAAAAACATGTGAGTTCTTATTAAAGAACAAGTTCATTAAACATGTCCTATTTATAATATTTTTTATATACCTATGGAATTCTCATCATGATGACTGTATAAGTGGTTCTTTGATTTGAGAATTTTAAAATAACTTATATATGGATTGTCATATTTTAATACAACTTATAATATATCCTAATCAAAGGTAGTTCAATTGGAAGCCATTAGATATAGCATGGATTATATGGAGATAATTAAGTGATCAATATAGGATTCATCACCCTAAAGTGATTATGGATAATATTTTGCTATTTTCGATTAGTAAAGTTTTGAGAAATTATTGGACAAGGTAAAATGACATTTGAAAAATAGCTTTTAAACGTTATTAGTAAAATCAATTATTAATAGTGGAGAGCTAATATAATTGGACTAAAATAAAGTAAGTATTAATTTCAAACTTTATGTCTAATCAAAATATTGTACGATGAAATAATTGGATTATAAGAAAAAATCATGCATAAAAAGGTGAGTCATATTTACTTTGATATTCCTAATATTTAAGTGGTCTTAATATCTTTAATTTATCTTTAATTCTCTAATTTAATAATTTATATTCATATATCAAGATTGACGTCTGTAATTTATCTTTCTCTAATTTAATAATTTATATTCATAAGACTTTTATTTATCTAACTTTAACTATGGTTTTAGGGTTATAATTTATATCTATTGTTAATATTTAAGGACACAACAATTGAAGAGAGGAAGATGTAATTTATTCAAGTTTGACTTGATTATAAAATTAGAAATTGTAAAGGTCAAAAATGAGATATATAATAAATAAGGACTAATATAAGATAATGAATCTTATTTGGTCAATTCTAGTTAAATACTAATTAGAATTACAATTCTAATTAAAATTAAAATTATATTTTAATAGGTTAATTATAAAAAATCTCAAACTTTACTTAATTTTGCAATAATAGCAAGAAATTTAAAAAATAACAATAAAATGATAACGTTTAATTTTTACAAAAATAGTCCAATGTTAAATTCTTCGTTAACATTGATTACATAAAGTGCCACATCATATTAATATGTTTGTCACCTCGATGTCATGTAGGATAGTAGAGCCATGTATGAAATTTGTTATTTAATAAATAAAATATGTTAAATTACTAAAAACCTAATTACTCTTAAAATCCCCCCTCTAACTTGTTTTTAGTAATTTAACATTATTTTATTTTATTAAATAACAAATTCATACGTGGCATCATTGTCCTTCATGACAGTTATATAGTAAAAATATTAATATAATATAGCACATCAAATTATTGACATTAATAGAGAACTTAATGTCGGACTATTTTTGTAAAAAAAATTAAAAAGTTAAAAGTATTTTAGCGTCACTTTTTAAAATTCATAAATGTATTACAAAATTGAGTAAATTTTGAAAATGTTTTACTATTAACTCTATTTTAATTAAATATTTTAAGTCATATTATAAATAAGCATAGGCTCTAAACTCTTTGCATTATCTATAAAATTCTCTTAACGAGTCAGTGTGAATATTGTTACATGCCAAGCGCTAGTGACGACGAGGAATATGTTTCAAAAATTAAGTCAAAGGAAGTTACAGAGAAAGACAAACTCAAAAATAATGTAAACATTAACCAACGAAACATCAAATAAGATAGACTTGCCAATTTCCTGCATTAGGGAATAGCCCAATGCTCGAACTGTGTATTTACTTGTCTCTTTTCTAAGGTCTCCCTTAAACGAAAATACACCAAAATTCACAAAAATGAGGAAGAAGAGAAAGAAGAGGATGCAAGTTTTTATCTCAACCTATTGTCACAATTGTTGCCGAAACCAGGTCCTAAACAGTGACTTGAACAACTTGAGATCACTTAGGTAATCACCATAGACGGCGAAAGGCTATTCCCGTTGCTCAAGTACAGCTTAATCTGGTAGAGAGCGAAAGTAAATTAATTTGACGTTGGTTTGACAGTATTTCTCCAGCTAACATAATATTGTCCTGCATCATAATCCCATATCCATCCGACCTTAATTTTCATATATTACACAAGCATGGAACTAGAAGGGAAAAGCACATTTGGACATGAAAGATACATGAACAAAGAAATCGTGAACAGCTTGGAAGAGTAAAGAACTGTAGACCAAAGGGCTGGCTGAGAGGAGCTTTTACCTTCTTATATTATGGAAACATGAAATTTCTCCAATAATAAAATATGAAGTTGTACCTAAAATTTTCAGTTTAAAATTAAAGTTTAATATTTTTATCTTAATGTTTGTTACGTAAAATAAGATGTCAACCTATAATTGTTTTGATTACTTATATTTATTTCTTTTAGCAAAATGCACTTGTCCAGTTCAAGCAGATTTGGGTCCTAAATGCACTTGTCAAGTTCAAGCAGATTTGGGTCCTAAGGTAAAGTAAGTAGTCTTCACTTGGCACATCTAAATTGTTTTCGACACGCTAAAGAACAGCGTGCCAATTGGATAACTTTAATCTATCATTCATCCAACCTTCATACATTAGCCACCGTATATAGGCCACCGCAACTTTGTTCTCGTGGCAATATCCAAAGCTACCTCTTATCTCTCCTCTGATTTCTCCCAAGGTAAGATAAACTCATTGTTAAAATCTAACCATGATTGAATAACGTATATGAAAAAAACAAAATATTTTTTTATAAATATCAATAATTGAATAATTTGAATAAAACTTGAACACAAATTGTAAGAGATTCTACCTTTGAATCTTTTTTCTGATATGCCAACTACGAGTTGTTCAAATATTCAAGCTCTGATAGTATCCACGGAGTAATTTCTCAAGATTCTTTTGAGAGGAAGATCAGAAGTACTAACTTCTAAACATTCTTCCTGTTAATAGAAAAATCATAAGGAATTTTATTTTTTATTAAAATTAAAATCAAATTCTAATTATAATTATAATTTTTAATAAAATCAAATATCTCATATTTGTTCCTTAAAGTTTCTCAAACTTTACAATTAAGTCCAATTTAATTAAGTTAATTTTTCTTTTACAAATTGTTCTTTGATATGTAGCCCATTAGGTTCCTAATATATTGGCAATGATTATCAATTATAATTTTAATTCATAATTAAAATCAAATAAATTACATTTAATTCTCTAATTAAACAATTTATAATCATAGATCAAGATTGACCTCTAGCAATATGTTATGACCACCAAATATCAGAAATGTCAAAGTAGTTCACTTAATATGTCCATACATAGTTATAATGTATAATTTAATCCTTTCATTATCCAATGTTCCCAATTAGACAGAGTATGGATACAATGTCTACTCTTTTCTTCCAATCATGTGCGTTCCTACTAATCAGTAATTGATTTATAATTAACATTTGAAAGAAATTTGAAAATGTCTTTTCAAATGTCAATTCATTCTAGCCAAAAATTTCATAAATCACTACTAATTAAGAACAGTACAACATTCTCTCTGATTACTTTAAAGTGATGAATCCTTTATTGACTTACTCAACTTTCTCCATATGGTTCATATTGCATCCAAGTACTACCGACTGAATTATCCTAGGACGATTCATAAATAGCATCAAAAACAATAATTCCCACACGAGATACCTTAATAATCTCAAATCTAAGAATCAATTATACAACTATCATTATGAGGAAATCCACAAACACATAAGTAATATTCTATTTGAGATTTTCATGTTCGGGTCAATTCAGTGACTTATTCTTTAATAATCACCCTAACATTAGTTTAAGTATCTCTATACTTTAATTTTTGATATGAATTACTTTCTTAATAAGAAAGAAACATAATGTGTTCTAGTTTTACCGTTTTAACATTATCCTATTTTGATGAAACTGCAACTAAGAATATTTAAGAACGATAGATAAATGTAAATTGAATCTCACGATTATGATCGCATTATAATTTCAATTACACAATAATTATTCTAGGGATTTTACCTTTAATATTGAAACATCAAATGTAATTAAATTAATACACAAAGATAAAGAAAGCCTTTTACTAATTAAATAATAATTTCATACATCAAATTGCATCCAATTGATTGGCAACAAGAGTATAAACTAACATTTAGTTCGCTATTATTGTCCTTGTATTCTTGTCTTTTACCTTTTCGAGCATCGTAATTGTCCGATGAATTGCATGCTTCTTCTTTCAGTGTTTGTTAGATTGGTATACAGTTCAATGCCTTCTGCTTTTGGTGTTTATATATTGTTATGATCACATCTTAGAACTAATCCATACAGATATCTGTGGACCATTTCCTACACCTTCCTAGAATGGTCAAAAATATTTTATTATGTGCATAGATGATTAATCACATTATGAGTACCTTTATTTCATTCATGAGAAGTCACACAAATTGCATAAGTTCAAATTTTCAAAGTTAATATCGAGAATCAAATTGACCAAATAATTAAAAGCGTAAGGTATAACCATTATAGTGAATATTATGGTAGATATGACGGTTCAAGTGAACAATGTCCAGGTATATTTACCAAATTCCTAGAAGAGTGTGGTATTGTCCGACAGTACACTGTGCCAAGAAGCCATAGCATAAACGATGATGCTGAGAGATGAAATAGAACATTAAAAGACATGGTAAGGAGCACGATTATTCATAATATATTACCATATTCGCCCTAGGGAGAGGTATTAAAGAACACAACTTACACTCTCAATAGAGTTCCAACTAAGGCAATGACTAAAACCACTTATGAATTATGGATAGGAAAAAAGCCTAGTATAAATTATTTTCATATTTAGGGTTATCAAACTAAAGCAAGGTCTTATAGGCTAAGTAAAAGAAATTGAACTCAAGAATCGTCAGTAGCTATCTCATTGGATGCTTTAAACGATCATAAGGATACAAATTTTATAATCCCATAAGTAAATCTGTTTTTGAGATGGGAAATGACAAATTATTTGAGGATGTTGAGTTTAAAGGGGGAGATAAGTTAGAGACATTGTCTTTGAAGAGGAGTTTATTTTTCTTCTTACAGTTTCTATTAAACATGATTAGGTAATCATTCCTAATATTATTCAGAAAGCAACTCCAGATCATCAAGACCATGTTGAAAATATCCTTACTCAAAATTAATTGAATATTCATGAAAGATAAACTCAACAACTTCAATAACAAATGCCATTAAGAAGATCCACTAGATAAAGGAGAAGTGTAATTTTGGATGATTATATTGTCTTTCTCTAAGAATATGATATGGATATTGGCATAGTTAAAGATGATCCAACCAAATTCCTAAAAGCCATTTAGCGTTCTATTCTCAAAAGTGGATTGATGTCATAAATGAATAAATAAAGTCTGTGACAGACAATAATGTTTAGGATCTTGTCCCATTGCTTAAAGTTGTAAAACCTATTGGATACAAATGGATATTTAAGACTAAAAGGTATTTAAAAGGCAATGTAAAGAGATATAAGGCTTGTCTTGTTATGAAGGGATTTACTCAAAAAATAAGGAATTAATTATAAAGAAACTTTCTCACCAATTTCTTTGAAAGATTCTTTTAGGATTATAATAGCACTTATGACAAACTTTGATATTGAGTTACATTAGATGTATGTAAAGACAGTGTTCCTCAATGGTGACATTGATTAAACAATTTATATAGAGCAAACTGGAAATTTTGTTTCTAAAGATTCAAAGAAAATAGTTTTCCAATTAAAGAAATCAATCTATGGACTTAAGCAAACTTCTCTTCAATGGTATAACAAGCTTCATCAAGTTATCATCTCTTTTGATTTTGAGATGAATTTGGTTGGTATTACAAGTTTCATCAAGTTGTCATCTCTTTTGATTTTGAGATGAATTTGGTTGATAACTATATATATCACAAGTTCTATAGGATTAAGTATATTTTTTTGGTTTTATATGCTAATGAGATACTACTTGCCAGCAACAATATAGACTAATTGCATAAAATCAAGAAATTTATATCAAAGAAATTTGAGATGAAAGATCTTGATGAAGCCTCTTTTGTATTAGTGATTCAGATATATCGAGATGATTCTCGAGGTATTCTTGGGTTAACACAAAAGAGTTATATTGAAAAGGTACTTAAAAGATTTGACATACAAGATAGTAAACTAAGTGATACCCTTTAGTCTTAATCATTGCCCTAAGAATGATTTAGGAACTAAAGAAATGCAAAAGATTCCTTATGCTTCGACTATAAGAAGTCCAATGTATGCTCAGGTATGTACACATCCAGATATTACATACATTGTTGAAATGGTGGGCAGATATGTGAGTAATTTGGATCATTGGAAAGTGTACAAAAGGGTTATACGGTATCTTAAGAGAACAAAAAACTATAGAGATCAAATCAATTAGAGATCATTAAGTATTTTGACTTCGATTTCACAAGATGTCAAGAAAATCATAGATACTCTTCAGGTTATATCTACTTGCTTGTTGGAGCTATTTCCTAGAAGATTGCTAAGTAGACACTTATAGCTTCTTCTACCATAACAACTGAGTTTATAGCATGTTATGAGACATCAAATCATAGGATATGACTATGAAACTTTTTCACTAGGCTTTGAATTATAAATGGCATTGAAAAACTATTAAAGTTATTTTACGACAATAAGTCAATAGTGCTTTATTCTGATAACAATAGGCTCGTCAAAGTCAAAACACATTGATATTAAGTTCCTGGTTGTCAAAGAAAGAATTTAAAGTGGTCAGATTTCTATAAAACATATTATGATAAACTTCATGAATGTGGATCTGCTAACTGAATGTTTATCACCCAAGGTGGTCTTTCATGAGCACACTACTTATATGGATGTTATGTCATTTAATGATATGATAGTTTAGTGGGAGTTTGGATACTTATGCTTATAGACATGTATTATAGATTTTTATGATTTAATATTGCAATATAGATGACTTGGTGCATTTACACTTTAATTCATCCAATTTGATCTCAGTAAGGAATAAGGTAGAACTAGTTGGAAGTAGACAAGTTAAGATCACATGACATGAAATTTCCATGCTACGCATCTATACTTAATCCATGTCTTTAATTATATTGACATATGTGACCATTGTTGAGTCTAGTCATAATAGTTTTGACAAAGATTTCTTTTTATCTTATATTAATATAATTTATGGACCGAATTGTTTAAAAAATAATTTTATAATAATAGCAATTTTGAACTTGTAAGGTATATTATGACATATAATTATATGGTATTATATAAATATACATAGTCACAGTGGGAGGTTATTGAAATTTTTTAATGGACTTACATATATATATTAATAATTATATTTCATGAGCTATTATAAGGCTTAGTCTAAAATTAAAAGTGATCTACTAATGTTTTAGGTTAATGGGCTTAAATCATCTAATTAAGTATGGATATTAGATGTGTAGATATTAGGAATGCACTGTACAAATAAAGAAGTAGTTATGATCCCCGGGAGAACGAATTAGGGTTTCTTTTCTAATATCTCATGGTTAGAAAAAAGAGATGACATATAAATAGCTATTGGAAGGCCAAAAGCCGAAAGAGCTGCAACAATTCAATCAAGTCTATTCCAATGGATTCAAGTAGGGTTCTACAATCAAGTTTATCCTTAATAATCCAACAGAAATGATTTGGGAACATATTATAGATTTTATATTAAAATTAACAATTATATAACTAATGTTGTGAAATCATTTATATTCCCCCATCTGTATCTTCATTACTGGTACCACTTGCCTCTTTAACTCTACCTACTATCCTTGCTTATGTTCTTCATCCTCCTCTAAATCTACAATGTACGTAGAGAAAAAGTCTATGATGCATTTTTAATGCCTCAACTGGATGACGATTAATGAAAATTTTTGATAGATTACTGCTGATTTTTGTGGAACTCAGTGCTGCTATATAGGCCCTACACTCAGGACAATGAGTTAACGAGAATAAGATTTTCATCGATTAGAAATTTATTTTAAATATTATGATTTTAATATTGGTTCAGCCGGATTCTGACGAGATTGCACGTTGCTGTTTGGATCCATGGAGACAATTGTTGAACACGAGAATTCTGGCTTGAGGATTCCTGCAAAACAAAGAAGGCACGTCG
>JANIIA010000004.1:25349459-25363345 GCA_027478495.1 Erythroxylum alaternifolium
TTCATATAAATTTCTAATTAAATGTCCATACCATTACATACATCTCAATAACTTTATTATATCATCATAATTAATCATTTATATGTTGTTATAATTAATTATCAATTCTATCTTATAATAATTAATAAATAACTTAAATAAATCAAAAAATTGTAATTAATGTAAAAGATAGTAGATTTACTACAACTATTAACTTATTAACTTTTCATACAAATATTTTTGTATAATTTATGAGTAATTTTGTCTTACATTTTACTATAAATGATTATGTCATAATTTATAATTTATGAATTTTTAAAAATACAACAACAATTTTTTAAAATTGTCTTAAAAACTTTTTAAAATAAATTAAATACTTGGGCCGACTCAGGCCCGATGAGTGGCCCGTGGCTAGGATGGGCTAGGTAGGCTGGGCCACGGGCCTAGTCACTGGCCAATCGGACACGGCCCATAGGCCGTATTCGACCCGCCCGGGCCAGGCCACGGCCCTGGCCATTCCGACCCGTCTGTGTCATGGGCTTGGCCCGCTAGCATATTTTTTTCAACAGGTCGAGCCGGGCCATCTTCGGCCCGAGCCTAGCCCGGCCCGTTGACATCCCTACTTTCTCTTGCTCCAACTATGAATCATTGAATGCTTCTTATCAGGATTATCCATTGAATCATCTGAAGCTACAAATTCAGTCTTCATATATTTCCTTTTCTTAATAAACTTGCTCTCTGCTCTTAATAGAACGCAATATATTTGATTTGAAGCATTACGTTGTTATAAACAGGGTCTATAAATTAAATATATTTAAATTTTAATATAAAACAAAAATTGAATAAATTTTTATTTCTTAATATATTTTACAAACCAACTATTATTAATATTAATAGTAATTATTCTTTCATTTTAACCAATCATCATAATTATAATAATTATATCTATTCTTATTTTCGTTACATGAAAACCAAGCGCTCATAGATAAACTCAAATTGGTTTCAACTCCTCACTTCAGTCTCTCTTTTATAGGAGGTCTTGAGTTCGAGTCACCAAAGAGAGGGAAGGAAAATTTTTCCTGTTGATGATCCTCTAGTTTCCTGGGAATGCTCCTTAGTCGGATCAATTATCGATGTCTTGCTTCTAGTAACAGTGTGGGAGTTTGAACTACTAGGAACTTGGGGCTGATGGGAACCTGATACTGAGTAGGGACCAGTGATCAATCAACGGTTGAACAATTAGTATGTGACGATTCCTTGTGCACAGAAGTGTACAGGTTACGTAGGAACCTGAGAACATTTGGAGTTTCAGATTTACCTCTTTTAAGATTCTAAGGATGGGATCTTAGGAGCTTAGGATTAGTCTGACGAAACTAAAATACCTAATGTATAACCAAAAAAAAAAGCAAAGATCCTTTCAGGTTAGCCCATAAGCTCCGAGTCCCTAGAACAAAACGAGCCGCCATGCACCCACCGGATCACCCCATGAGTCCTTTCCCTATAACTCTGATGTGACCCACTCTAAGTCGACACATCTCGTAAATTAACTTCTCTCCTTTTCTAACTCATTATTGGGTACTTACGCACGTGCCACGCGTGGTTTACTACAGATTCTTGAGGGGGGAGTCAGATTGTCTGTTCCACTAACCCTTGTGCCTATTATGTGCCGCAATTAATACATCAACGTTTTAATTAACAAGAACGATTGACATTAAATCCAAGCCGCAACAAACCCTGTGCCTTCTTTCATATCGGCTTCTCAAATAATAATTAATTATTATTATAATGATGTCATTATTCTTATGAATAATATTATTCTTATGATTATTATTAATTTCCTAGTTAAATATATATAATAATTATTAATAAATTTATTATATTTATTATTATTATTGTTGTTGTTGTTGTTGTTGTTGTTATTGTTGTTGTTATTATTCAGTTCCTTATTATTAATAATTTTATTAATCTTATTATTTATTAATGCTCTAGTTATTGTTAAAAAATATTATTATGATTATTAATTTTATTTATTTATTATTATTATTATTCAATGCGTTATTTTTGACAATTTTATTTATTTTTAATTTTATCATTATTATTAATTTTATTAATTAATTTTATTTCTATTATTATTAAATTCCATATTATTATGAATTTTGTTCTTCTTATTATTAAATTTATTATTCTCTTTAATTTTATTAATGTTATTATTATTATTAATTTTATTAATTACATTTATTATTATTAATAAATTCCTTATTATTATTAAATTTATTAATAATTTTCTAGTTACTGTAAGAAATTATTATTAGTATGATTTATTATATTAATTATTATTATTAAATTCCTTATTGCTTTTAATAAAATAAAATTGGGGAAATTTTAATAAAATAAAAAATATATAACTAAAATAAAATTAAGATAATAGCAAAAAGAATTTATGGTGGGAATTTAATAAATACACTCACAAATAAAATAAAATAAAATAGCATAAAATAAAATATACATGAAAATAAATTGGATTGGGTAAACGAATTAAATCAAAGATGGAGAAGAGAAAAAGTTAGGGGCCTGACTTTTGTTTCTCACGGTCTTGAGAAGGGGATGTCGCAATCGTGCTGAAACACACTCGTGACTTTTGGCACCAAGTCATGTGTTTTTGTAAGGAGAAAGAATTTTGCAGCTCTTTTGTTTTTGATTGGCAAAGCACTGTTGACGATGTGTATGTTATAAGATGGAGTTGAAGTGAAGTTTGAGCTTGAAAAGTCATCGAAACCATGCTTAGGAAGAGTGCAGGCACTTCATCCAAGTTGATTTATAAATATACTGTGTTTTACTATTGGCATACGTGAATCTGTTGAGTGTTTATAGAAATGAATTTAAATGAGTTTAATATTAAGGAATGAGGATTTGATGAGGTTGTGATACAGTAATGATATAGAGTATTTTGATCATAACTTGCACGATACTAGACCAAAATGAATCAATTTAGTGTCATTAGAAACTTCAGACATAGAAGAATATTTGATTAGAAGAAAATGTTGTATGAAAACTTCTGTTTTCAAGTAAAAAAATGGCAAGAAAGGAAGAAAATGGAGGAAAAAAACATAGCAAGTCATGATCGTGCTGCAAAGCATGTGGAATATCGCAATCGTGGCTCAGCATGATTGTAACTCTATTGAAAAACAAGGAATGTCTCGATCGTGTCTCACAACTCTACTGATGAAGGAAGAAAGTTGCGATGGTACACGTGCACGATCACGACTCTGAAACTCTGAAAACTATGACAATTATATATCTGTTTTCATTTTTTAAGTAAATATAATTAAATTATCATTAATTAATTAATTAAAATATAATTAGCGCATATATCTTGTCTTTTTAGTAAAATATTATATATATAAATATAATTAATTAGATAATAATAATCTAATTAACAGATTGATTAATTAAAATGTATTTAATTAATTTGAGTGTGTTCAAATTATAATTAAATGTAATTATTCATTATTAGTTATTTGTTAATATATAAGTAAAATATCTTTTAGTTGTTAGTTATATTTTTTCTTTTGTTTTAAATTTAGTTATACTCCTATGACTTTAAAAAAAATTAAGTTAAAATTTAATTATTACATTAACAAGAAAATATTATTAATGCTTTATAATTTATATTTTTGATTTTTTTAATTTAAATTTAATAATACTATTGTGACAAATAAAATTTAAAATTAAAGTTGAAATTTAATTATTTCATTAATAAAAAATATAATAATTATTTATTTTGATTATTAATTTTTAACTGATTATTATACTTATTATTATTAAATTTAATAATTATATTTATTATTATTATTATTATTAAATTCCTTATTATTATTAAATTGATTTATTTTGATTATTATGATTATATTCCTTATCATTATTAATTTTATTAATTAATTTTTTTATTATTATTATAATAAAATTCCTTATCATTACTAATTTTCTTCTTCTTATTATTAAATTGCTTATTCTTATTAATTAATAATTCTTATTATTATTATTAATTTTCTGCTTGAGTATATTACTTATTATTAATAATTTTATTATTTTTCTTAAGAATGTTAATTATTATTCATAACATTATTAATTTCCTTATTATTATTAAATTTATTTATTTATTATTATTATTATTATTATTATTATATTTTTTATTTTTATTAATTAATTTTGGTGATTGTTATACTTATTATTTTTACATTTATTAAATTTATTAATTATGTCTCTTATTATTATTATTAGTATTAATATTATTATTAAGTTAATAATATAAAAATTATTATTATTATTGTTATTATTATTATTATTATTATTATTATCATCTTTTTCTGATTTTAATACTTATTATAATGTATTTTATTAGCTTAATCAATTATATTTATTATTATATTTATTATATTTTTATTATTATTAAGTTCATTATGTTATTAATGTTTTTATTATTAAATTTATGTTATTCCTTATTATTATTAAATTTATTTCTATTAAAAAACAATAGAAGAAGTGGAAAAAGTGACTAGTGTGACTTTTGAAATTTCACACCGTGGGAGGAGGCCAAAAGTCATGGGTGTGAAATTTTAAAAGTCACACCCATGACTTTTTCCACTTCTTTTTTTTTAATTTCATTACTCATTTGTTTGTTTATTTTTCAACTCTGAATCTGATTTAATAATAATAAAAATAATTAATAATAATAAGAATAATAAAATTAATAATAATAAGAAGGAATTTAATAATAATAATAATAATAATAAATGTAATTAATAAAATTAATAATAATAAGTATATATACTTAAGTGGAAAATTAATAATAATAATAATAATAATAATAATAAGAATAAGAATAATAAAATTAATAAGAATAATAAATTTAATAATAAGAAAAAGAATTTAATAATAATAATAATAGAAATAAAAATAAATTATATTGAAATTTTAACAATTAAACAAACAAATGAATTAATAGAATAAAAAGAAGAAGAAGAAGTAAAAAAGTCACGGGCGTGACTTTTAATTTCCCACGTCGGTGAGAGGATCCATATTTTAGTTGTAATACATCAGCTATTCAGTATCTGCAAGATGTTAATGACAGGAAGATGTAGAACTCATAAATACATCAGCTATTTAGTATCGCGACACTCCCTTTTCACGGACTTGAGAAACAAAAATCACGCGTGTGACTTTGTTTTTCTTCTTCTCTTATTTAATTTGTTTACTCATTTGTATATATTTTTGTTTGACTTCCAATCCAATTTATTTTTATGTCTATTTTATTTTATGCCATTTAATTTTATTTGTTTATGTATTTATTAAATTCCCACCATAAATTCTTTTTATTTTTATCTTAATTTTATTTTAGTTATATATTTTATTTTATTAAAATTTCCCCAACTATATTTTATTAAAAACAATAAGGAATTTAAGAAGAAGAAATAATAATAAAAATATTAATAATAATAATAATAATTTTTCCCCATAACTAGAAAATTAATAATAATTAATAAGAATAATAAGAATAACAAAATTAGTAATAATAAGGAATTTATTAATAATAATAATAAATGTAATTAATAAAAATAATAAATTAAATAATAATAAATATATATAATTAAGTAAAAAATTAATAATAATAAGAATAATAAAACTAATAGGAATAATAAATTTAATTAATTGATTTATTAATATCAATATTATATGTCACCACACACACGTGGGTGAGCATTTGGTGCCGTCACATTCGTGCTTGTGCTACAAGTAACAGTGAAGCACGTAGCTATCGCAACGTTAAGGAACCATAGTAGAACTCGAAGCTTTGTCCTTTGGAGCATTCTTCCAGGGGGAACACGAAATCAGGAGTGAGCCCAATGGCACCACACGTGGAAATCACCAAAACATGGGGTTGCTGAGGAAGTGGGAATGATGAGAACAACATAAATGGGGGTGAATACCAGACGAATTAAGCGGTTCCTGACTTGGAAGCTTTCGGTAGACTTGTTACTACATTCTATGCTCAAAGTACGCACAGGCAGGCCTACAATATATATCTGCACCAAGGAAATTGTTAAGAGTAGATTTAACATAAAATAACTGCTGTTAAAAGACAATTTGGATTCAGAAACCTTGTCAAGGTCTCCATATAACGGCACGAGCAGCTGAAAGTCCTGATCATTTATAACCTTCTGTCCAAGAAGACAGTTAGAATTATTTTAGTGTAGTGATTACTGGTCAGACATGAATTAAATCCTTTAACAAGGTACGAGGATAACCTGATATCTGAATAACCGCAAACATAATTGCCATGGCTATTTTCCACTCTGGAATAGTAAGAGATGACAAGATGTATGTAACACTTGACGTCTGAACCAAACCCCATCCACATACTGCTGATACCCCTTGTTCTTTTTTGCGGGTTCCTACACGGAGTTCTGGGGAGAAATATTCATTACTTTCATGTCAAGGGTACGCAGCCAAGAAAATTTTGAGGGCCAAAAGACACAAGCATGCATTGGTACCTGTATTTCTAGTTAATGAAAAGGCAATCGCCCCTGGCGCACCGAAGGCTTTAAACGTCTTAGAAGAGGATCTTCCTGCTAAACTGTAACTGAATGCATTTCTATATCGTCTTTGGCCTACCAGGACATTGAGAACACCTAAACTGATCAGCCAATGGAGATCACTGTGACAACTCGGCTACTAAGCCTAATAAGTAATAAAATAATAGATTACTCAGTGGTGACAAGCCTACCGTTGTATATTGTCACACCAATTGTGCCGATTATTCTAACTGCACAATGCATTGACCCAAGTTCAAAGGCTCCAAAGAAAGGGTGTGATGAAAAATTAACCGTGACTAAATCACGGGTGTAGAGAAAAAAATTATAATTTTTTAACTAGATTTTTTTAATTGAATACACTATATCGTAGTAATTTAAATTCTTACAAAATTTCTTAAATTATCACTTACAAGTTGTTCACATATTTAATCTCTATAAGAATTCACAAAGTAGAGAAAAAGTACTCAAACTATTTGACAAGAAAAGACAAATGGTTACTTTACGTTCTTTTACTAGTTATAGGAAAAGTCATTAGAGTTTTTTCTTATTAAAACTAAAATTGCTAATTATAATTTAAGTCTAACTCTAATTATAATTATAATTTTGTTTTAATAAAATTAAATATCTCTTATTTGAATCCTGACGTTTATTAAACTTCACAATTAAGTTCAACTTAATTTAAATTGATTTTTTTCTTTTAAATTACTTTTTATGTATGATTTATTAGGTTCTTAATATGTTGACAATTATTATAAATTATAATTATAATTATAATTATAATTATAATTATATAAATTAAAAATATCTTTAATTTATTTGTAATTCTTCGATTCAACATTCTATAATAAATTAAGATTGACATGTCATGACCACTTAAATGTTAGGAATGTTAATGTGGTTTGACTCAAAATATACATGCATAGTTATGATATATAATATAATTTTTTTGTCATCCAATATTCTAATTAGACATAGAGTATAGAATTAGTGTTTACTCTTTTAAATCCAATCATATTTGTTCTTTTTAAAAGGTAAGTAATTCATTAAAGAATATAGTAAAACAACATAAAAAAAGTTGTTTACGCAAAATGTAGCATATTAAGGTAATCAACTAAATTACATCATTGAGGTAATAATAGAATTAAATTACAAAACATGCTTGTTTCCTCCTGCATGAAGAACATGTGGTTGCCTATAGGTGATCTTGTGTGAATTATCCATTTGCCATTACTTCACTTTTCAACTTTGATCTTCCTTGCTTTACCTTTTAGCTTACGATTAGTGTTCAGACTTTTGTGTATGAGCTTGTGAATTTCTATACTTTACTGCTTCATTATGAGCCACTCCACATGGTGCATGTTCTTCCCAACAAGCCACTGCTTCTTGTTGTTCATTTCCTCTAGGTAATTATGCTCTCTCTCACATGCTTTTGGTCTATTACTTGTTTTGATAATCTTGATGATTTGTTGGTAACCTCCATCTATTTTTAATATTTAGATTGCATTCTGCATGTAGGTTGTGGGTAACTATCTTCTTCTCTTTGATCTTTGATGTTTTTAATTGTTCTAGTAGCTAACGCCATCTCATTCAATTCATTCATGTGAAATTTATTCTATTTCTTTTCAAGCAAGATTGGTGCATTTTATTGAGAAAGATAGTTAATTAATAATTCATTCCACTGCCTTTTCCTTCTTTTTCTTGTGGTAACATTGAATTATTTCTTCCCATGCATGATAGGGAGGCCTTGGATAACATAGATTCTGACCTGAGAAACATATTTGAGCTAAGTAGTGGAAGGTGAAAAACTAGTGTTCGATTATTTCTTCTTCTTTATTATAAAGAATATACGTTGTCGAGACTCTTAACAATTTCTTTAGATGGACAAGAGTGCTCAGATTATTTTTTGTTTTCATCCACATTAGCATAGATACCCTTGGATTCACCTTTTAAAACCGTACTAGGCTATATCATGGGACATTTAAGGAGGTTCCATGCAATAATTTACTACATGATAAGTTAGTGAAAATACCGTTGTTGGTTCTCCGTCATCTAATTTGATCTTCCTTATTCAAAATTAGTTAAACTAGTGTGGGTTGTACACAACTTAATATAGTAATTCATCTTTATGTAAGGTGATAACAATGTACACTAATGAATTCTCTAGTATCACACCTTTGAGATGCACCATTTCTTAGACTTTGTTTAGTGGTTTAGAGGTCCTATGTTGGTCTAATCGTTACGCCAAAAGAGAATTATTTTGCCATTCTTTACATGACCTATAAATTCCTTTTTGTATCTTTTTTTAACTTAATGATCTAAGTTATTATCTATGAAAAATCAGGTATATGATCCAAAGTCTAAAATTCTTATTGGTTTATGTAAAAAGCATGAACCAATTAAGCCTATAGAGAGTCCCTGTCACTTAGGATTATCTACACTCTTTTGAGCATTAGAAGCTTATTCATCTTCTTAAAGGGATAGATCTTAAGTTCACACCTTCCTTCTTATCTTTTCAAACCTCAGTGCATCTTATCTTTGCATAGAATTTATCCTTTACATTCCATTTTTATGAGAATCTCTTTATTATTAGGTCAATTTCCTTAAAGATGCTTTTAGATAACCAAACGAGAGCTCCAATATATGTGCAACTTGTTTAGAATGGATTTGATAAGTTATAGTTTACTTGCTATTGACGTACATTAGGAGCTCCAATAAAAAATTCTCAGTTTTATCTTTTCTAATAGAGGTTTAAGGTCCACGTAAGAGGGGGGGGTTTCTTTTGTTATAATATTGATCCCCAAGTAGGTAATAAGAGGCTTATATAATTTGATATTTGTGATTTAAGTAAGCCATCTATGATTTTGCTATACACTTAATAAAGCAATGAGTTGGCTCTTCTACTTGTTCATAAAAAGACACAGCATAGATTGGAAGAGATAGACTGCAGTCGATCATTGGTAGGCTTATAGAGTTGGGTCCAACTTTAGAGAATCAAATTAAGTCATCTGTGAAGGATGTACATGTGATTCTTAAGCCCTTATATATAGAGTGAAACTTGAATTGTTAATCCTTATAAAACATTATCTTTTTTAGCCTTAGCAGCATTTCAATGGCTAAAGTGAATAAGTAGTGTTATAAGTGGTCTCCTTGTATGATGCCTCTAGCTCCCTTAATTTGTATGGTAAATTCTCCATTGATAAGTATCCCATAAGATACGATACTAATACATTGAGTGGTCTTTTGAATAAATTGACCAGGAAAGTTCAACTTCTACAATATGTTGATTAAGAAACTCTAATCCAAAGAATTATAAGCCTTTTGGAAATCATTTTTCAATACACAATTCTATGAGAATTTCTTCTTGAGTAATTCTTGAAAATTTCTTGGAATAATAATATGTTATTCCCTATTTTTCTCCCTTATATATAAGCTCTTTGGGATGGATTTATTATATTACACCAATTGGTTTCAATATTCCTACATAAATCTTAGAAATTACTTTATAAATGGTGTTACAGTAGCAAATTGGTCTGTAGTCTTTCACTAAGTTGAAGGATTGTATCTTTAGAATGAGTGTTACATAAGTCTTATTGAACTCACTTAACATTCTTCCCTCTTTAAAGAACTTTTATATTACCTTTATCACCACCTCCTTTAGTGATTCTAAGTTTTTTTAAAGAAGTTTCCATTGTATCCATCTAGCCCTAGTGCTTTGTTGAGATGCAAGGAGAATAATGTTCTTTTCACCTCCAAGGCTTCGACTGACTTATCTAGGGATTCCATCAAATGAGTAGGAAGTCATTACCTTATATTGATTTGATGGTGTTGAATATAGATGAAGCATTGGTGTTTGATCCTATTGAATTAGTAAAGAACCTAAGTACTTCTTCCTGTATTTCCTCTATGAGCTTAGAATTTCCCCCATTAATTTTTTTTCGAGGAAGATATGTTATTGTTATTTCTCTTTGTTTGTATGGATATATGAAATAATGAAGTATTTCTTTCTCCATGTGTAATCCATAGTGCTTTTGATCTCTGTTTGAGTAGAGAGAAGTTGATTTCTACCATATTGTTGTAATGATTAAGGGCCTATATCTTTCTCTCCTGCATTGTGGATTTCTATATAATGCATCTTAAATTTCCTCAAGCCTATTTCTTGGTTGTTTGAAAACAATATGAAGAATAAGAAAAAAATAGCCAAATACATAAACAAATAATTGCATAAATAAAAATAAAGATAAAATAAAAAACAAAGAAAATCAAAATCAAGGTAAAAGTAAGTAAATAAATAAACAGGAAAAAAAGAAGTAAGTAAATAAAATAAATAAGGAATTGAAAGAGAAAGAAAAATGAAATAAATAAATAAGATAACCAAGGGGAAAGGAAAACAAACTAAAGTATTTAAGGTAAATGTGAGATATAAGAAACAAAGAAAAGGAAGGACAAGTTTCAAAATTCCTATGAAAAGAGAAGGACCTCTTTATGAAAAGAAAAGAATAATCTATGTAAGATCTTCTACCCTTATCAAAGTTTGCCAAAGTATTCTACTGATGATCAAGTCATTGGTAAGCTCTAGTAGGATCATAACATACTTGATCACCTCCCTCAATTCTTTTTAGGTCTTCCTCTTCTTCTTTTATAATCCCTAAGTACATTCTTCTAATATCTTCTCACTAGGGTGTAAGGATGTCATCTACATGATATTAACATATTTTTAAAAGTTTATCTCCAAATCATTAACATAAATTAATAGCAAAATTATATAATAGACATATAAATTTGCTTTCTAATTTTGATAACTCTTCTCAATCCTAATCTATGTCCAAAATTTTTGGTTCATTAATACTTAGTATCAATTATAGTCAACAAAGGTAATTTTTATTCAAAATAAACAAATAATTTATGTGCTATGATAACAAAAAATTTACGAATTTAATCATTTATTTATATATAACCACTAATTTATTCAAGTTAATAGCCTCCTTGATGGGGATCAAGATACTGACTGAATGGCTGTAGATGGTGTTAGCAAATTTTCTCTAGACCCATTGCAAAGAATTGGAGATCTAATGACTAGAGCAAGAACAAAACAAATGAAAGAAGCATTGCAAGGATTAATTAAGGAGATGTAAGAAAAGGAGGTTGTTATTGAAGATGCTAAAACATTACCAAAATTAATTACTTATCTTCATGTACAAGATGTTGGACAAGACTTAGTACATGGTGAACCAAGCTTCGAATCCAAAATGCAAGGCCATCACGGGTTTGAAGGAAGCCCAATCTACATAATTAAGAGGCAATCAACAAGTAGGCTAGTTATGATGATTTAATTAAGCCCAAATTTACGTTTTTTTGAATAAATAAGGCCTTATTAAGACTTGTTCCTTAATAATTTCATTCATATCTTGATAAATCAGATTGTTCCCTTAATTTAGGAGATATCTGCATTCAAGACTGATTTGTATCCTCAAAGTAAGGATTCCCTTTCCTATTTTGGTCTTTCCTACTTAAGTATGAACTAGGAATAGGTAAGAAAGCCCTTTCCTTATAGGATTAGGATATCATGATCCTTATTTAAAGGGCCATCTTATGTATTACAAGATCCTCATCACTGTCAATAAAAATTGAGCTATTTTCGAGCAAGCTTTGCTTGTTCTTTTGTGTTCTTAGTGGAATACAAATTTGACTTATCAAAAGAGTGATCATGTAACATCCTGTTACCCATGTTGAAGCTAGATTAGCAAATATGAGAGATTAGTAAGAAATTAGAAAATCCATTTCACGCTCATACTCTTGAATATTGAATTTTTGCACATGAAAATAATTGTACATGGATTTATAGACATTCCGGGTATAATTAATTTATAATTGAATTGTGAATGTGATTTTGTTGATAATTGTGGCTTTTATTTGTTGAAATTTTTATTGATTAGTGGAATTATTATATTTACGAATTTTGGTGAATTTAGGATTTATTTTGTAATTTATAGAGTATTATGGAAAATAGGGAAAAGAAGAGAAGAAATCAAGTGAAGATTTGGAGATAGTTGGATTGTAAAGATGAGAATTAAAGGGAGTTAGTTTCAAAAGAAACTAAGTTAGAACTTAGACCTTAGGAGAGTGATAAGTGTAAAGTTGCCTTTATCATATGTCAAAGTAAGTTTGAGAAATTTGAGAGTTAAGAAGGGGTTTGTTCTTTTCCTAAGTTCTTTCCTTGTTATCATCTTCTCTGAATCTCTTCCCATATACAGAGTTTTCCATCAAACTCTTTTTGAGCGTTAACTTTGATTCTTCGTATCCCTCACCAATTCCTTTACTCTTAAAGTGTTTCTTATACCTTAAGGAAAACTAGAAGTTGGTTAGTGTTCACAAAGCAGTACGTGATTTTACATGAAATTAAGGTTTTGTGGATAGTTGAAGATCTTGGAATTTTTCAACAAAAAGGTAGTGAATAAATTCTTTAGTATTGCAGATTTTGAAATAAATCTGATAAGTTACTGTCATCTGCATGATAATGTCATTTACATATCATTATTTTTTTTTGAACGCTGTGATAAATGGATGAAAATTTGGGGATATGGTATTATTTGGGTTTTGTTGGATTATTAGTGATCAGGAGTTGTGAAATGGTTTTTGGAGTTGAAATAGAAATAAAATGATGTATACAATTAGTGTAGAGAGAGTTAGATATGGAAAGGTGATATGCTTTGTTTATTCATTGAGCATGTATGAATACTTAGGTATTTATATGAGAGCTGTTGAAGACTTAGAGATGTCCAGGAGCATAGATGCTTCGTCTGAAAAGACTTAGTGTCTGTGTTTTATCGTCTGTGGTTGACTATTCTATCGTCTGTGTTGACCACTTAGTGTCTGTGTTTTATCGTCTATGTTTGACTTTCCTTTGTCTGTGTTGACCACCTATCATCTCTGTTCTGCTTCCGTCTATGTTTCGCTTCGTCTGCCTTTAGACACTTTGTCAGTCTTTTGGCATATCGTCTGTCTTCTGCTTCCGTATGTGTTTCACTTCATCTACCTTTAGACACTTCGTCAATCTTTTGATGTATCGTTTGTCTTCTGTTTTCATCTGTGTTTCGCTTCGTCTGCCTTTAGACACTTTGTCTGTCTTTTGGCGTATCATCTGTCTTCTGCTTCCGTCTGTGTTTCACTTTGTCTGCCTTGATATTTCGTCTGCCTATAGCCATCGTCTGTTTTTTGAATATTCGTCTGCTTCTATTTTGTCTACTTTTGCTTCGTCTACTTTCTACTTATATGACCAAATTATATAAATTACACTCTCTGATTAAACGTGAATAG
>JANIIA010000004.1:25422000-25434240 GCA_027478495.1 Erythroxylum alaternifolium
TTGAGTGAACCATCGATGATGGTTACCTCATTGAGTTCGCAAAACTCACCAAAATTGTAACGTTGTCTTTTCAGGACCGAGAGACAACTCTAGCTATTGAGAGGCTCTACCAGCCATGTAAATTGTGATTGGCAAGAGAAATCATGACTCAAAGGTCGGTCAGTTGGGATTTTTGAACAGATTAGTTAGATTGTATATATTTTCCTCATTCATGTAGTACTGTTGTATTAGGTTTTGATGATTTACATATAGAAATTGTTGAAAGTCACAATGTAGACAATCGGGTTTTTATGAAATGAAATGAGGAAAAAGTTAGGTTTTAAATATTTTGATTTTCCATACGATGCTTTATAATGAATAATGATATGGTGCCACGTGAAGTTAGTATAGTGTTCGAATGTAGCATGCCCTTATCCTAGGTTATGTGCCAGAATGACCTCCGGGTGTCCCGGTGTCTACCTTTCGGTAAAGGGATGCTACAGATCAACCTTTTTGGCATCTTGAGATCGGGGTTTTAAGGATTTAGCTTCATTAAGGTTCTAATCTGATCGTTCAACTTGTTTTCTAGGATTCTGGGCATGCATAATAAATGGATCAAGAGTTCCTAGGGCAGGTCACTTAGTGGGTTCGTATCATTTGGTATAAGAGCCTTAGGTTTGTAGAAATCAGGTTTCTATCCTTTAGTTATCACTATTTGGTGTTTGTTTCCTTTGTCCTTTGCTTGTGATTTACAATTTCAATTCATTCTTTTACATAATTTCAGTTTCAGATTCATTAAAATTCTTTTATTGCTATCTTTTAAAACTCAGATCGTTCTTTTCATTTTGAATCAATTTCGTTCTCATTAGAAAAACAAAAAAAAAGAGACGTTGTAAACTAATTTGTGTATCTTGCATCTAATTGAATGATCTATTAGGATTGCAATCTGATTCATTTTTGTAATCAAAGAATCATATTCTAAGACAATTATTCATAAGATATTTTCTTTCCTTTTCTGAGTTTGGTTAATTGATTCCAAATCATTTGTCTAATTCTTGAATAATTTTATGCTCCTTTCTTTGTTAGAAAATTCATGTGTGATAGAGAAATTACAAATTGTTTACTTCAATTTTTGTGCTCAAATACATTCTTTCACATGTCTTTTTCTTCCTCTTGAAGTTATCTTGTTTCGTTAACTCCTTAATTATTATTTTCTTTGTGTTTACCATTTGCCTCAGCTTCTGATTTTTAAGGTTGGCCATCATCTAACCGATTTCTCCTCTTGATTTGTTACTCTTGATTCTCTTAAGAATATAAAAAGGTAGGCTGGCTTGAGTGAAAAAAAGGCAAGAGTGGTGAGATTAACATCTTGAAAAGCCAAAGATAAAGTGAAACATGAGTGGAACTTACATTATTTCAATTGTAAACATGTGAGAGTGTGTAAGGATCCTATTCTGTTTTGCTACTAACTTTTCCTTGCAGGTTATAAACATGAGTAGTGAAGGAGAACAATATGAAATCAACATGAAATTGTTCATGAAGGTTGTCAATGAACAATTTAAGAAGTTGAACACCAGGTTGGATGATTTACTATCTTCATCAACTTCTAAATCCACTAGAAGGCATGTGTTTGAGGAGGAAGAGGAAGATGAATAAGAGGATGAAGATTCCAACTCTAGAAGAGGCAAGAAGGACGTTTCCAAAAGGGATAACAATTTAGGCAGCATAAAGATGACAATTCTAGCCTTTCAAGGAAAGAATGATCCCGAGCTTTATTTGGAGCGGGAAAGAAAGGTTGAGCACTTGTTAATTGCCATAACTACTTCGAGGAGAAGAAAGTAAAACTTACAGCTGTTGAATTTATAGATTATGCAAGTATTTGGTGGGACCAATTAGCGAAAAATAGAAGGAGGAATGGTGAGAGACCAATTCAATCATGGGAAAAAATGAATATAGTAACGTGCAAGAGATTTATACCTAGCCATTACTATAGAGTTTTGCATAAAAAGTTGCAAAGGCTGGTTCAAGGGTCTAAGAGTGTAGAAGCCTACTACAAAGAGATAGAGGTGGTCGTAATTAGAGCAAACATAGAGGAGGGCTGAGAGGTAACAATGGCGAGATTCGTAGGTGGTTTAAACAAAGAGATTTTTGATATGGTATATTTACAACACTATGTGGAGATGGAGGAATTGCTACATAAGGCCATTAAGGTTGAGAAATAATAAAAATTATGAAAATTAGGTTCGACTTCTAACTCTTCTTGCAAGTCAACTTGGTAAGGCAAAGACACCAACACAGCTTTGAAATCAAAAGGAGATACGAAGCCAAAGGATTCGGTTGCTGCTTCTAAAGGTAAAACTGAAACTAAATCTTCTCTTAAATCTTATGATATTAACTGCTTTAGGTGTCAAAGGCTTAGACATATTGCTTCTTAATGTCCAAACAAAAGGGTTATGATCATGTTAGAGAATGGTGATGTAGATAGTATTGGTTCAAGTGATGATAAAATGTCACCATTGGAGGAATGTTCTGATGTCGATGTTGAAGAACTCGTGCATATAGGTATATTGGTCATAAGGCATGCACAAACTATTCAGTCCAAGGTTGAAAATGAAGGTGAGTAATGTGAGCACATTTTCTATACTTGATACCACATTAAAAACATGTACTTTGTAAGCTCATGAGGATCAGATTAAGATAGCAAGGGAGCATAAAATGAGAGGAAATCAGATTAGTAGGCAAGAGGAAAAGAATAACAAAGAAAACAACAAATGAGAGAAAAGAAAGTGAGTGAGGCTGAGAGGAAAAATCAAGAGAGACGTGTTCAAGAAAAAGAAAAAAGAAAGAAATTAAATATGATTGATAAAAAAAAGAGACATTAAGAGTGCTGTTTTCACAAGGCAACCACTACTTGTACTTATGTACAAGGATGTTTATTTTTCTACTAATGACTTTAACCCTACTTTGCCTAGTGTGGTTATTTCTTTGTTACAAGAGTTTGAGGACCTTTTTCTAGAAAAGATACCATATGGGCTACCCCCTTTAAAAGACATTGAACATAAAATAGATTTCATACCCGGGGTTATTATTCCTAACTAACCTGCCTATAGATCAAATCCTGAGGAAATAAAGGAGATACAGTGACAAGTTAATGACCAGGTGTAAAAGAGATTTGTGCGAGAAAGTCTTAGCCTACGTTCAGTTCTCGTAATCTTAGTCCTAAAGAAAGATGGAACATGATGCATGCGTATAGATTGCTAAGCCATAAACAAAACAACAGTTAAGTATAAACATGATATCTCTCAATTAGAAGATATGCTTGATGAATTACATGGCTCATGCTTGTTTTCTAATATTGATTTAAAGAATGGCTACTATCAAATTTTCATAAAAGAAGGAGATGAATGGAAAATGGTGTTTAAAACTAAATATGGATTGTATCAGTGGTTAGTAATGCCTTTAAGTTTAACTAATGCACCTAGTACTTTCATGAGGCTTACAAACCATGTCTTGCATGCTTTCATTGGAAAGTTTGTGGTAGTTTACTTTGATGATATTTTAGTTTACAATAAGAATTTAAATGATTATGTGGAGCACTTATATGACGTTTTTAGTGTATTAAGAGAGAACCAATTGTATGCTAATCTTAAAAAGTGTACATTTTGCATGGATTCTATTGTGTTTTTTGGATTTCTTGTTAATTCATAGGGTGTTAGTGTTACTGAAGAGAAGGTAAAGGCGATAAAGGACTGGCCTACGTTTAAGAAGGTGAATGAGGTGAGAAGTTTTCATGGTCTAGCAAGTTTCTATTGAAGGTTTGTTAAAGACTTTAGTTCCATTACTGCACCTTTAAATGAGCTTGTTAAAAAGAATGATGTTTTTAAGATGATATGCATGATCGAGCTTTTAATATATTGAAAGATAAGATAACTAATGCACCTTTATTATGTTTGCCTAATTTTGATAAAACTTTTGAAGTTGAATATGATGCATCTAGAATTGGGATAGGGGTTGTAAGACGCTAAACTAATTGCTTATTTTACTGAAAAGCTAAATGGGGTAGCATTGAATTATCCTACTTATGATAAAGAATTATATACATTAGTAAGAACTCGTTAAACATAGAAACACTACTTGTGGCTAAGGGAATTCATCATTCATTCTAATCGTAAGAGTTTAAAGTTCTTAAAATCCCAAGGTAAGCTCAATAAAAGGCATGCCAAGTGGCTAGAGTTCATAGAAACGTTTACTTATTTCATCAAGTAAAACTATAGAAAGGAGAACGTTGCGGTTGATGCATTGTCTAGAAGGTACGCATTACGTACTTCTTCGCAAACTAAACTACTTGGTTTTGAATTGCTTAAAGAATTATATGCAAATGATTTTGAATTTGACCAGGTGTTGGATGCTTGTTCTAAGTGTGCGTTCGGTGACTTTTATAGGCATGAAGGATTTCTATTAAAGAAAGATAAATTATGTGTGCCTATTGGTTCTAACTATGAGTTACTTATTAGGGAGACTCGTGGGGGTAGCTTGATGGGGCATTTTGGTGCCTAGAAAACTTTGGATATATTGTAAAAAACATTTTTATTGACCTAAAATGAAATATAATGTGCAATCTGTTTGTGACAAGTGTATAACATGTAAGCAAGCAAAGTCTAAAGTGAAACAACAAGGTTTATATACCCCTTTACTTATGCATCTCAACCTTGGATTCATATTTCTATGGATTTTTTCATAGGTTTACTAAGGTCTCAGAGTGGTAAGGATAGTATATTTGTTGTTATTGATCGGTTTAACAAAATGACTTATTTTGTTGCATGTTCTAAAACCAATGATGCAACACATATTGTTGATTTGTTCTTTAAAGAGGATGTTTGATTGTATGGTTTTCCCAAAACAATTGTTAGTGGTGGAGATGTTAAGTTGTTAATTCATTTTTGGCACACTTTGTGGACTAAATTAGGAACTAAACTCTTATTTTCCACTATTGCATGTCCCCAAACGGATGGGAAAACTGAGTAATTGATAGGACACTTACTACTTTATTGTGCGCTATCGTGCATAAGAACTTAAAACAATGGAAAAACGTGTTTGCCACATGTTGAGTTTGCCTACAACAAGTCTGTTCATGCTACTACTTCCTTTTCACCTTTTGAAATTGTATATGGCTTTAATCCTTTAACTCCTTTAGATATTTTACCTTTGCCTATTGATGAACATGTTAATCTTGATGGGAAGAGAAAGGTGGATTTTGTGAAGGATTTACACGCCAAGGTTCGGGATAATATTGAAAGGAAAAATGAACAATATATAAGACAAGCTAACAAGGGGCATATAAAATTTGTTTTTGAACCCTAAGATTAGGCATAGGTCCACATAAGGAAGGAACGATTTTCCTCACAAAGGAAGTCCAAATTGTAGCCTAGATGAGATAGACCTTTACAAGTCTTGGAGAGGATTAATGACAATGCCTATAAGCTCAATTTGCCAAGCAACTATGGTAATGTTAATGCTACTTTTAATGTTATTGATTTATCTTTGTTTGACGTAGGTGATTCAAGGACGAATCCTTTCAAGGAGGGGCGGAATGATGGGGATCAAGATACTGACCAAATGGCTCCAGATGATGAGAGCAAATTTTTTTGAGACCCATTGTAAGGAATTGGAGGTCTAATAACTAGAGTAAGAACAAAACAAATGAAAGAAGCTTTGCAAGGATTAATCATGGAAATGCAAGAAAAGGAGGTTGTTATTGAAGGTGTTAAGGCATTATCAAGATTAATTACTTATCTTCATGTATAAGATGTTGGACAGGACTTAGTACATGGTGAACCAAGCCTGGAATCCAAGATACAAGGCCATCACGCATGGGTTTGAAGGATGCCCAGTCTGTATAATTAAGATTCAATCAACAAGTGGGTTGGTTATGTTGATTTAATCAAGCCTAGATTTATATTTTCTGAATGAATAAAGCCTTATTAAGACTTGTTCCTTAATAATTTTGTTCATATCTTGATAAATCATATTGGTTCCTTAATTTAGGAGATATCCACATTCAAAACTGATTTGTATCCTCAAATTAAGGATTCCCTTTCTTATTTAGTTCTTTCCTACTTAAGTATGAAATAGGAATATTTAAGAAAGCCCTTTCCTTATAGGATTAGGATATTATGACGTTTATTTAAAGAGCCATCTTATATATTACAAGATCATCATCTTTATCCAAAAAAATTGAATTATTTTCTAGCATGCTTTGCTTGTTCTTTTGTGTTCTTAGTGTAATACAAATTTGACTTATCAAGGGAGTGATAAACCTTGTGGCGTCTTAAGATCGGAGGTTTTAAAGATTTAGCTTCCTTAAGGTTCTAACCTAATCGTTCAACTTGTTTTCTAAGATTCTTGGCTTGCATAACAAATGGATCGAGAGTTCCTAGGGTACGTCACCTAATGGCACTCTTATTATTCAAAAAGATTACTCTAATCTTTTTAGTGGCTAGGTCTCATTTAAATTTAGTTGATCTTGAATTTGCTTAACAAACTAACTAAAGTAATAACTTTATCAATCTCATCTTATGTGACTACTAGATATGTTAGATAACAACTCTTATCAAAACGTATCTTATATTTTATTCCTAACTTTACCTCTAAATTCATGTAATCATGAGTTTTCTCATTTAAATCCCATAAATTTAGTTCAGTTGGACCCGTTATTATAAGACTAAATATATTCGACTTAGAGTAGTATTGAGTTTGCTCAACAAGCGTATCAATGAATAGAACTCAAGTTTATTCTTATAAGAATATAAGGAAAAAATCATATTCACAATATGTACTTAATATTAATAAAGGATTTAGTTTTTATACTCTCATAAAAACTCGCTATATGTCATACGATTAAATATACAATTCCTTATGAAAATAAAATCAAATTATAAGCATGAAACATTATTTGATTCTTATTATTGATATAATCCCTCTAATCTAAAAATAATATTTTTCAACTCTTTAAAAAATTAAATTAGATTAAACATTGATTCCTAGATAAGTCAAATTCCTATACCAAATAGAGATTTAATTTGATTTTAAAATAATTTTCAAATCAATTATAAATCATTTCAAATAATCTTAACACCTTTAACAAATTTAATTTAAATTTTCAGTAAATTGCTCTTCTTATTTATTATAATTTAGAATTTTTAAAAATTTATAAGTAACATATTCTAATCTAACTAGAAAACAATTTCTAACCTAATTAGAGATTACCTTTTTCTTAATTAGAAAACTACTAACTAAAGTCAAAATAAAATTACATTCAAAATTAAATAAAAATAAAATACTTTCAATTTAATTAAGAAAGTTCTTTAAGTTATTGTAGAGATTAATTTCTCAATTAATTGGAAAATAATTCCTTCATAAATTAGTGAACTATTTTTAAAATATCAAAGAAAGCTTATTTTTCTTAATTAATAAATAAGACTATTATCATATGGCTTCTTCTACCCCACTATGATCTTCATTTTTAGACTGTGTCGTGGTGGGCAAAAACTAGAGTTGAGGCGGTAGGCAGTTTCAAGCCCTTGCCTCTCCCACTGGGTTACTTACTGAGCCTAGCTACAGGCTCTCGATGAAGCCTAAAATTCTTTTATCTACCCCAATTCTGAGTACAAATAGACCAAAGACCAGGGTTGAAGAAGCTACTTTGTTGGGCTCCTCCAATTCAAATTTAATAAAAAATAAATATTTTAATTAAATAAGAAACATGTTATTCAAATTATTAAAAAACAATTCCCTAAACAAAATAGAATAATAACCCTCTAAAATAATAAAATTATTTTATTTCAATTAAATTGAGATAAATAGTTTAATTATATAAACTTTTCTTAATTACTTAAGAAAATTTTGTTAATTTTAAAAGAGTCATATTGATTACTAATTCTAATTTGATTCAAATTCAATTAATTTAATTTACAGAAAATAATTTTCTAAAATATTAATTAGCAATTAATTCAACTATTAATCTTAATCTAATCAGAAAATAATTAATTAATGTTAAAACTAAGATCTTAGCTTAGTTAATATAATCTTATTGGACTAATTATATCTAATATAATCTAGTTATGAAAATATCTATTTAAAATAAAATTTACTTGATTCTAATTATTAATTTCATAACTAATTCAATTTAATAATTCAACTCTTGAAAATTATACTAATTCAATTTAATAATTCCACTTCTGTTCTTCTATTGTAGTTTTTAGTTTTAGTTTTAGTTTTTAGTTTCTATCTTTTTCAAATAAAAACAAAAACATATTTGGTTGTTAATATGAATGTAGTTATATTTTTATTATTGATGATAACTACATATTAGATAAAACTTAAGGATAAATTTTCTTAATTAATTAAATTTATTTTAATCTCTTACATAATATTTATTAATAAATTAACAATAAATTATTTTATTTTTAAAATAATTTAAAATTAAATTTTATTTTAAATATAATTTAGCTATTTAATCAAAATTTATTTGAATTTTATATATTTTGAAGATATTCTAAATTAATTATATTTATTAATAATTATTTAAATTAACCTTCACAAAACTTTAAGCCATTATTTGTCCAGAGATACTTTATTTTTCTGCCTATTTATTTTTCAACTAGTGCCTTCCATTATTTGAAAATGGTAAACACATCATTCTTACGTTTCAGAAAATATGCCTGTACCTTCCTGGAATAATCATTAATGACGTTAAGCATGTACTGGACATCACCTTTTGAAGAGACATGTGCAAGCCCCCAAAGATCAGAGTGAATGTTTAAAAAACTGACTCTTTTATGCTTGTTGAATAGACAATGCTTATAAAAATTTAATTTTGACGCTTTTTGGTCTCATATGTCCCAACTTTATATGTCATAATCTAGTAACATTTGATTCTGACATAACTGATGTGGTCACATCATATGCCTTCCATAACAAACTTTCCTTGTAGCACGTATAATTTGCCAATTTGAAAAGCCTTCATCATAATTAGGGCACCTCTAAATACTTTGAGAACTCCACCTCCACTAGTGTAACGGTAGCCTTTTGAATCCAAAGTACTTAAAGAGATGAGATTTCTCTTTAAGTTTAGGACATGGCGAACATCTGTCAACATTCTTATTACACCATCAAACATTTTTAATTTGATAGTGCCTACACCATCCACTTTACAAGCTTGATTGTTGCCCATTAATATAACTCCACCATTTATTGAATCATTGTTGGACCATAAATCTTTCTTAGAATTTAGTCTATTAATTTAGAAAGCATGAAAAGAAATTAGAATTTTATATTAGAATTTGTTCGACTTTAGTCATGAATATATGTTATTTACATGTGTTTGCATAAATTAAATAGAGATGTTAGAACTAAGTTAGCGTGTAATAGACATAAGAGGTTAAGGGGTTAAGTAGCCATTAAATTAAATGTGGAAGGGTAAATTTGGAAGGACCAAAAGTGGTCTTTAATAATAAGAAAAGAAATGAGAAAGGGGGAGTGAAGAGTGTGTGAAACGTGTTAGAGAAGCAAGAAAAGAAAAAGAAAAGAAAAATGAAGAAGGAACTAGAAGAAGAGAAGGAGAAAATGAACTAGAAAAGAAGAAGAAGGAAAGAAAGAAAGAAAAAGGAAAAAGAAGAAGAAGGAGTAGTTTCAGCTGAGTCTTAGGTAACTTTCATCTTTTCTTCTTACTTTGGTAGCAAAAGGAACTAGAGAAAAAGGAGTTTCTTGTGCTAGAAATAAAGGAAGAAAGGAGAGGACCAAGAGATTTATTTGTTTTTATTATTAAAGCTTTATGGATTTTCTATTTGTATAATTGGCTGAATGAAAACTTGTTTGTTTGAAGGAAACCAAGAAAATCCAAGGCAAGAGCAAGAGGAAAGGCAAACTTGAGTTTGGACTTACAATCAATTAGGTGGGTAGTATGTTTATAGTTATTGTGTTGATGGGTTAATTTCTTGCTTGGTTGCATGCTTAACTACTTGACTTTGAATTGTTACGATTATTGGAAAATGCCTTGAAAGATGTTACTATTATTTTCATGTTATGCCTTGAAAGATGTTACTATTTTTGGTGTTAATGAAAAGAGGAAAAAGCATAAGAAGCATGAAAGTATGAGTATGTGATGAAATGAATTGAGCATTGGAATTTGCTTGTGTTTGGGCAAGAGAGATACCATTCCCTTAGTCACGCGCACATTGACTCAAAGCCTTCTTATGACTGCTCACTTGTGGCACATGAGCTCCTAAGAAATGAACTCATTTTTTCATGGTGTAAACTTCGGTTTCTCCATTTCGTTCTATGGGACTCTCTCAAGCCATTATGTTTGTGCATTTCATTTTGATATGTTGAGCATGATACACTCTTGAATGTTATGTTGAAGGTTAAATATACATGATATGATTTATGTGATACATTTTTTGTGTGAATGCTTTGAGCTAAAACTGTAGATAATGTAATTGCTAGATTAATATATATATATATATACTTGATTGTGTGTAACTAGTTACCAATAGCTATAAACGTATTAGCCACTAAGCTTTGCAGCTCAACCCATTATTTTTCAATTCTCAGGTGCAGAACGAGAAGATAATTGATTCTTGCAAGCTTTGGTAAACTCCAAGATATCTACTTTTTATAACTAGGTTAGTTCGATTATATTTTGGTAGCTTTACAAGCATATCAAGCATGACAATTCATTTATACTTTCTATTACGCTATTATTGTGACCTTGATATGTAACTAAAGATGTGTACAAACTCTGTTTTGATTTTGTAATGAAGGTAAGAGTTTAAGAATTTCCTTTTTGTACATGTTCAAAGTTATCGTTTGTGTTGGGTTGTTAATTGGGTTATTAATTGTTGTTGGAAATGGAATAGTATGTTGTTAGATGGCCCTTGATAGATTTAAAATAAATTGTTATGTTGGAAGTCATATCAGTACACTTAGTGTTTGTTGGATTAGGGATTTCTTTTTGGAATATGTAAAAAGCTCATAATAGGTGAAAGAAGAGAAAGGGGTTTCAGTTGTAGCATTATTCCCTGAAAGAATTTGTTTCTTGATTTCAATGAATAAACTGTATTGATGTATGCTAAATCAGATAAAGTTGTATTAATAAAAGTTGTAGTTTATCTTCTTAGCTTTCAAATGGTATAGAGTTTGTAATTTTTAAACATCATAATTGAGAGATATGATTTTTACAAGTTTGGTATCAGAGCTCATATTTTTTAAGGATTCCTAGGTTTAGAATATATTATGATATGAATTATTACGATATGTGATTAACTGTTTGCATTGTTGAATTGATTGACTACATTGAGTGACATGCATCTCATGCACACATGTAGGAAATAAGCTTAAAATGAAATGTAGGCTAAATGTTAATGTTTAAATTGAAAGAGTAAGATGCCACCTCGTACGAGAACACGAGGAGTCTTGCAAGGATCTACTGCACTTGAACCTTTACCAAGAGGAGAGCACTGATGAGTCTAGAGCCCTAGGAAATGCTGAGGTTTCTGTAGGGCATAATGGTGAGCCCTTTCAATCACAAATGTCTAAGTCACCTCTTCCTCAGGAGCAAGTGCATAATCCCTTAAACCCTAGATTGTTCCAAGATTTTGCCCATGATTTTGTTTAGGTCATGGGCCAGATGCCACAAACTTCAACTCCAACACTAGCTAAGAAAGGGAAGCAATTTGATAAGCTTAGGAAGTATGAGGTAGTGGATTTTTATGGAACAACTGATCCAAAAGAAGCTGAAACATGGTTGAGGAAGATAGAAAGGATATTGGAATAAATGGACTGTGAGGATGATGAAAAGATTGTATATGCTACAAGCTTGCTACAAGGAGATGCCCTGCATTGGTGGGAAAGTGTATCAGGGAGTTAGATAAAACCACCAGTGTTGACATGGAAAGACTTCCTAGCTACTTATGGAAAGAAATATTTGTCTGAGGTGTATATCCAATAGAAGCAAAGGGAGTTTCTGAGTCTCACCCAAAGAGAGATGGCAGTGAGTGAATATGAGCTTAAATTTACACAATTGTCCAAATATGCAGCTGAGCTGGTGATCAGCGAAGTGGCTAAGTGCTGTAGATTTGAAACGGGTATTGTAACATCCCCTCACTTATGGGAAAGGGGCATTTTCGTCATTTTGAATGGGTTAGAATAATTGAAAGTGTTTCTGATATATTCATGCATTCATATATGCACATGAATGATAAA
>JANIIA010000004.1:25438552-25458516 GCA_027478495.1 Erythroxylum alaternifolium
TTGATGGAACAGTAGCATAATCGTTGTAAAGAAGTTTTCAGCTCAAGGAGCTGGTGATTGAATATTATTTCTTCCTAGAAACTGGATTAGTTGTCATTGTCGAATACAAAACAGGGTTCCTATCAAATTGGTATCAGAGCCCAGATCCGGGTTATGGTTGGCACTAGGATGGAAACGAGGGTCGAAGAATTAAAGAAGGAAATGCACGAGGTGTGTGGTCATGTCACCATGTTAGATACGAAGTTGGAGGTCTTAGTACAGCAAGTAGATAAAAATGAAAAAAACGAAAAAAGGTTTGATGCTTTGGAAGCGTATATACTAGAGTTGAAAAACCTTTTGATGAGAGAAGCTAAAGGGAAGGCTAGTGAAGTAGGAACACCATCACAGGGGAAAGAAGGGCAGACAGGAACTAATATGGAGCACAGTGCCACTATGGGCGAGATGCATTCTAAGAGGACTGGTACTGAAAAAATGTATGCGGAAGAGAGGGAAGGAATTTTTAGGCGTGAAAATTTCCACCGGCGATTGGAGATGCCAACTTTTAGTGGAGAAGATCCTTTGGGATGGGTTGCAAAGATTGAAAGGTATTTTATGTTGAATGGGGTTAGAGAAGAAGAAAAGGTATCAGCGGTGTTGATCTGTTTGGAAGGTGCCGCGTTGGGTTGGTGGCAGTTTAGGGAGCACCGATCACCGTTTACGAGTTGGACAGAATTTCGGGATGAGCTGCTCCAGAGATTCGGTTCGACACTATTTAAAATGCCACAAGAGGAGTTGATATCGCTGAAACAGAGTGGGACGGTGGCTGAGTACAGGGAGAAGTTTGAGTGGCTATCATCGGCGATACCAGGTGCAGATGAGAGGTGGCTTAGTGGAGTTTTCATGGCAGGGTTGGTGGAGGAGATACAGGTTGAGGTCCGACTCTTTGGGCCAACTCAGTTGGACCACATTATGAAGCTGGCTCAAACGGTGGAAGCACGAAATTTGGTTATTAACGGGTCACAAAAACCCAATAATAACTACACTCAATATCGACCAGTGGAGCAACCGGTGGGGTTTTTAAAGAAAACCCACCAGATTTATCCAACCCAGTTGACGAACACAACCCCTAACAATTCGGCCAAGGCAAGCAGACCAGAAGCTTCTTTAACAGTTAACCGAAGTTTTACATCTCAGAATTCTATTACTTCTCCTCCGGTCCGACGGAACAACAATTTCCGGCGACTATCACCTGCTGAGTTACAAGCCAAGCTGGATCAAGGGCTATGCTTGCGTTGCGATGAGAAGTACAGCCCCGGACACCGTTGTCGACTTAAACAGTTAAGGGTGATCATGATGCATGCAGAGGAAGAAGAAGAGTGTGAAGTGGAGGGAGATGAGGAGACGTTGGGAAAAATTGAAGAAGAAGACGTAGAATTGTCCAACAACTCTATGATGGGAATCGACTCACCTAAGACTATGAAGCTTCGGGGTCGAATTCTAGGAGAAGAGGTGGTCGTATTAATCGATTGTGGAGCAACCCAGAACTTCATCTCACAAGCTTTCGTTGACAAACTTAAAATACCAGTTTCTGAGAAAGGTTTTCAGGTAATTTTGGGAGATGGGCAGAGCGTGAAGGGGAAGGGAATATGTCAAGGGATGGAATTGGAGTTACCACAGATCACTGTGTCTCAAAATTTTTTACCGTTTAGCCTTGGGAATGTGGATGTAGTATTGGGGGTGGAATGGTTATCGTGTTTGGGTGAGATTAAAAGTAATTGGAAAAATCAAACGATGAGTTTTATGTGGCGCGGACAAACAATTCAGCTTAAGGGAGACCCTTCTTTGTTACGAATGGAAGCTTTACTCAGGAGTTTGTGGAAATCAGTCCAAGCAGGTGGGGATGGGTATTGGTTGAAGTTAACCGAAAAGGAGTTTGTGCAAGATGGTAGTGCTCCTGACACTGATATACTTCGGTTATTGGAGGAGTTTAAGGAGTTGTTTTCCGAGCCTAAGGGATTACCTCCTGAGCGAAATTCAGACCATGCGATAAGGCTGAAAGAAGGGAGCCAACCTCCGAATCTGAGACCATACAGGTATCCACATGCTCAGAAGAATGAGGTAGAAAGGTTGGTCCGAGAAATGTCCTTAGCTGGGATTATCAGACCAAGTAATAGCCCCTATTCTAGTCCGGTGCTGTTGGTGAGGAAAAAAGATGGTGGGTGGAGATTCTGTGTGGATTACCGGGCCGTAAACAGGTTGACGGCGATAGATGAGCTTTTAGACGAGTTGGGAGGCGCAAGGGTGTTCAGCAAATTGGATTTGAAATCCGGATACCACCAAATAAGGATGAGGGCGGAGGATGTGGAGAAAACGGCCTTTAGAACTCATAATGGCCACTATGAGTTCTTGGTCATGCCCTTCGGGTTGTCAAATGCACCGGCAACCTTTCGGGCGCTAATGAATGAGATTTTCAGGGAGCATTTGAGAAGGTTTGTGTTGATATTTTTTGATGACATCTTGGTTTATAGCAAGACAACTACGGATCATTTGAGACATTTAAGGGTGGTGTTTGAACTCTTAGCCAAGAATCAATTGGTGATTAACAAAAATAAATGTACCTTTAGGGTCAGTGAATTGGAATATTTAGGGCATGTCATCTCAGAAAAAGGAGTGGCAGCAGATGAACAGAAAGTGAAATGCATGGTGGAGTGGCCCGAACCAAAAAATGTAAAAGAATTGAGAGGATTCCTAGGGTTGACAGGATACTATCGGAAGTTTGTGAGGGATTATGGGAAGATAGCTAGTCCGCTCACGCAGCTATTAAAGAAGGATGCGTTTAAATGGAGTGCAATGGCGGATGAAGCTTTCTAGAAGTTAAAAAGAGCCATGGTGACTGTACCTGTGTTGGCCATGCCTGACTTTAACAAAGAGTTTGTGGTAGAGACTGATGCGTCAGGAAAAGGTTTGGGAGCCGTTCTAATGCAGGACAAACGGCCAATAGCTTTTTGGAGTCAGCAATTATCACCAAGGGCTCAAGCTAGGACAGTATACGAGAGGGAGCTTATGGCTATAGTGTTGGCTTTACAGAAGTGGCGTCATTACCTGCTGGGAAGGAGGTTTAAGGTAAAGACTGACCAAAAGAGCTTAAAACACTTGCTAGAACAAAGAGTGATCAGTTTGGAGCATCAAAAATGGATGATAAAGTTGTTAGAATTTGACTTTGAAATCGTGTATATTCCGGGTGCAAGTAACAGGGTGGCAGATGCACTCTCAAGGCATCTTGAAACAGTGGAAAATCTAGGCACCATTTTAGCTGTGTGTTGGTCGGAGGGAGAGGTCATTGACGAGGAAGTAAAGGAGGACTCCAGATACAAGAAAATTATCCAAGACCTGTTGACAAATTCAGCCACCAACTCGCATTACCAACTGAGGAAGGGAACTCTATTTTACAAAGACAGGTTAGTACTCTCGGAGCATTCAGCTGTTATACCTACCCTCTTAACCGAATTTCATTCGACTCCCTTTGGGGGTCATTCGGGGTTCTTGAGGACTTACAAAAGGGTGGCAGCAGTGGTATATTGGGTGGGTATGAAGTCAGCCATAAAGAAGTTTGTTGCCAGCTGTGATGTGTGTCAAAGGAATAAGATTCAAGCTATGCAACCATCTGGGCTGTTACAACCTCTGCCAATACCGAATCAAGTTTGGGAAGATATAAGGATGGACTTTGTAGGGGGTCTTCCTAAATCAAAGAAAGGTGACACTATTCTGGTGGTCATTGACAGGTTATCCAAGTATGGCCATTTTCTAGCGTTACAGCACCCATACACAGCTAAAGAGGTAGCTCAAATATTCAGTGAGGAGGTTGTAAGACTAAACGGTTATCCAAGGTCGATTGTGTCAGACAGGGATAGGGTTTTCCTTAATCAATTTTGGACTGAACTCTTCAAGAATGTGGGGACAGTTCTGAAGTTTAGTAGCGCCTACCACCCTCAGTCGGATGGACAAACGGAAGTGGTCAACCGGAGTTTGGAAACTTACCTCCGCTGTTTTTGTGCAAGGCAACCAAAGGAGTGGTGCAAATGGCTGTCGTGGGCCGAGTATTGGTACAACACTACATATCATAGTGCAGCAGGTATGTCACCATTCCAAGTTTTATATGGAAGGCCACCTCCTGCATTGTTGCGTTGGGAGTTTGGAATGACTAAGGTTGATGTAGTAGACATTCAGCTGAGAAAAAGGGATCAGCTATTAGAGGAGTTAAAACTTAACTTAAGCAATGCTCAAGAAAGAATGAAGAAGTTTGCTAACAGAAATAGAAGAGAGTTGGAATTTCAAGTGGGGGATATGGTTTTCTTAAGAATACATCCATATCGGTATAGGAAGTTGGCGAAGCGACCCAATGAAAAGCTGAGTTCCAAATATTACGGGCCATATGAAGTGTTGGAAAGAATTGGAAAAGTGGCTTATAGACTCAAGCTACCACCAGATTCTTGAATTCATTATGTTTTCCATGTGTCTCACCTTAAACCAGTGGTAGGACCAGCAGTACAAGTTAATCCTCTGCCAGCTTGTCTATCGGAAGATTGGGAACTACAACTGCAACCTGACCAGTTACTGGATATTCGGTTCTCAAATACGAGGCAATTAGAAGTTTTAATTCAATGGAAGAATTTACCAGCTTGTGAGAATACTTTGGAGGATTTTTGGGAAGTTAACCAGCAGTTTCCTAACTTTCACCTTGAGGACAAGGTGAAACAGAAAGGGGGGAGTATTGATAGGCCTCTAATGAGTAAGGTCTACACTCGTAAGCATAGGAAGAGAAACAGGGGATTCAATATGGCTGATATAGAGAATATGGGGCTGTTAGCAGATGGAACCCTTGGCAGGAGCTAGTTGGTCAGAAAAAAGGAAAACGGTTAGAAAGTATTTAGGGAAAGTTTTGCAAGGGGAGGGGTAACGAGTGATGTCATAACTTTTGGGGCAGCACAGCTGCATGGGGAGAGAATTGGCCTCTCGAATAGCCAAATATCTTGTTTTTCCTTTCAGTCGTACGTTTTGCTATTTCCTCTAATAGTTGTTGATGGAACAGTAGCATAATCGTTGTAAAGAAGTTTTCAGCTCAAGGAGCTGGTGATTGAATATTATTTCTTCCTAAAAACTGGATTAGTTGTAATTGTCGAATACAAAACAGGGTTCCTATCCCTTATGTATATCTCCTTTTGGAGTGCTTATTAATACTTTTTCATTTTTTCAAAATAAAAAATTCAGCAACTACTGCTCTAGATTAGGATGCGGTGACTTGAAACGTAATCCAAAGTGGCAGATCTCGATTTTTCAAGCCCTTTCTAATCAATCTTATCTTGTTGGCAGTGAGTTTTTCAGAAGTCACAGGGAAGGAACATAGTGAGGCACAGTTATTGAAGAAAGGAAGGGGAAGGAAACAATGACTATTTTTTTTGGCTGCTTGACAGTAATTGAGTAGGAGTGTGGACATATCTTCCATTGTGAGTAACTATACAAGTTTTTGGAATCACCTTGCTTTTGTGATGCCTATGGAAATGATGGAAATTTGCTTCTGGACTGATATTTGATGATGAATCAATTCAAAATATTAATTACATCGATACCACCTCCAGCTTTTATTAGGGTGTATCCATTCATCTTTTCCTTCTCAATTATTTGATTGATTATCAGTGCTCAATCAACATCTCTTACATCTATCAAAAGGATGGTTTGATTCCTTCTGTTTGATGGCGGATCATGAGATTCTTAGTGTCTGTTTGGATGGGCTTATATTAGTAGAATTTTTGTCAGTAGAACTTTTTTAAAAAGTTCTAAATTTGAGCTTATTAAAAAATTATATTTTAACTTTTAAAAAAGTGCTTTTGAATTTTAAGGCTAAATACTCATTTTTTTTTAAAACAGTTTTTACGGTAGAAAAAAGTACTTTTTTATCTTCCAAAAATTGAACCAATCAAGTATTTAGATGCATTCTTAGTAGGTTATTTTCTAAAATGTCCAAGTTATTACTACACAGCTTCTAGTTGGGAATAGCAGGGGCCTTGGACGCCGTTGACAAATATAAACAGCATACTGTCTTTTTTTCCCAGCTGGTTCAGGAGTCCAATTGATACTTTTAACACAATTTGTGACAAATGGAGATTTTTGTTTTTATTCGTATGTACTACCGCTTCAGATGAAGATAAATCTGATGCTACCATATTTTTAAGAAATGAGATGAGCTTGCCATTTATTTACATGGTCAGATAAGATTAGCTCACCGGTCCATATGAAATGTTTAAGTCTCTAATGATAAGATTTTTCATTTCGTCAAGATGCACGTGTGTTGCCTACCGGACGCAAATAACAAAACAATGACTAAGGATAGGAACTCATGAACAGACTGAATGCAAGATTTCAAACTTTGAACGCTAAACTTGTCACGAACACACTTTCGTTTGTACACAGGTGGGTTGAATCGAATGTGCGGTATAAACTTACCATGCACGAACAGCACTTTGTAGCAGACGTATCAGAGTCTCAGTTCTATGGCTAGCGTCAATATAATTGCATCCCTTAAGCTATGTTTGATAGCTTGGTTAGTAATAGAATATAATATTATTTACATCGGATGAGGATTTATAATAGAATATAATAGAAGGTAAGGGTTTTATATTATATCATATTCTATCATATACAGTAAAAATGAATTACTTCTCATTTGAAAAATTTAGGATGAAATATAAAATGATAAATATGTACTACTTAATATACTCTCAATAATTTTTTATAATACTAATTATATTCTTAACTCTAATAACAAGCAGCAAGAGAATACATCTCATTATTTTATCAAGGGTAAAATAGTCATTCATTATTGTTATATATACATCGCATTTCATTCCATTCATCTTTTAAACAACATTTCATTATATTACATTATGAATTATTTCATCTCTTTCAAATAACAATTTTCTAATATTACATCTATTTACATTTCATTTCATTATAAGTTATTTGATTATATTAAAAATCTTACGTCCAACCAAACATTTAATTAGGTAAAAGCTTTTGATCTATAAGCATGAAATTGAGTGATGGGAAAAAAGAAGAAATATAAGACCGCCAATAGGAAAATATGCTACATTTATTAAATTGAAGGGACGGATAGGCAGGATTGTTGTAAAAATCGATCGGATTATAATAGATTTGCAGCTAAATAGGATTGAAGGAATATTAATGAATAGACAAATTTCACATGAAAAACTCTTAAGTTAGGGTAAAAATCACTGGTAAGGATAGGAGAATTTTACTAATGAAAAATTGAAGAATTACAAAGAGAAAAACTAGACCCACAAAAATACACATAATATTTTTTCTCTCTTTTTCTTTCTCACTCTTGTTTTTTTCTCTGCTAATAGGATGATTTGCTCTCTTCATCTCCTCCCTATTTATAGGCGGGAGAAGTGTGGGATAGCTAGCCATTTGGCCATCCCATCTTGACTTTTTCTTTTTTAAATTTCAACTTTGGTAGGCACCGAAAACGGTGCCTACCATTTGATTGAGAGTCAATAAGATCTTTACACTGTTCTTTCTACCTTGCCACTTCATATTGCTCATCTGTACCTTGGTATTCATTGTGAAGGGAGAGGTTACTTAGATCAGGGGTGATGTGATTTGTCGCACCACTGTCTATGTACCATGAAGGGTATCTAACAGTTTTGGGATTGGTTAGATATGAAGAGGATTGGTGATAGTTTCCTTGAGAGAGGAGAGGTCGGTTGTTTAGAGTTGGTGTGTGTGGAACAGAGTATGGATTTGTTTGAGAGTGTTGGTTGGGTTGATTCTGAGGCATGACTCGCTGAAAAGTTTTATCATAGCGCTTGTAGCACTGCCAGGCTACATGATTCGGTTTTGAACAGATTTGGCAGAAAATTTGATTTCTTGTTCTACCGGTTCTTCCTCCTTTGTTCCTACCATGAGTTGCTCCCCTAAAACCTCCTCTATAGTTTCTATGTTGGTCACTATTGGTGACTAAATGAGCTTGACTTCCTGCAACTTGAGTGATAGCATTTGGAGTAGAGATTGAGACATTTGCGCTTGCATTTAGATGAGCTATACGTTGCTCATGTATCATCAGTTGAAACTTGGCATCTTCAAATGTGATAGTATCCAGTTGAGAGTGGATTAAGACCACGACTGGATCAAAATCATGGCCTAAACCTCCTGTGAGAAACATGATAAGATCCTTACTTTTCAAATCATCACTAGCAGCTTTAAGTGAGTCTCCAATGCCATTGATTTTCATAGCAAAATCATTGATAAAATCAGCTCCCTTGTGCATAGCTTGAAGTTGTTGTCGTAACTGGGCTATTTTAGCCATGGACTGTTGGTTGAAGGTTTTGGCAAGACATTGCCATATTTCTAAAGTAGAGGAGTAGTGTGTAACTTGACCTATTAAGTTTTCATTTATGTTGATATCAACCAGCTCATAAGAAGCTGGTCTGATTTTCTCCATCTACTATACTCAGGATTTGGAACTAGAGTACCTGAGATGTCTGTGAACTTAGATGGGATAGGTGCTTCTGGGTTGATGTAGGTGTCTAGATCTAGAGCCCAAATTATGGGAAGGATTTGAGTTTTTCAATATAGGTAGTTTGAGTGGTCTAGTTTGATAGGGCTGAAGTTAAGGGTTTTAGCAAGAGAGGAGAAGTCCATGGTGGTTTTGTTTGAAGGATGTGATAAGGAAGAAGGTGTTAATTTCTGGCTGGTAAAACCATCATCGTTAGACATGCTGCTCTGATACTATGAAAATGTTTAAAAATCTAGAGATAAAATAGTCATTGCTGAATTCATAAAAAGAAAGAATAAAAGAGAAGGTGTTTGTTTGAATACAAAGAGAAAAATCAGTCATTTCCAATGTATTTACAGATATTCCTTTTATAGAGAGAATTCTAAACAATTCTGTTTTGCTTTTGCAGGAAAATATCTTTAACAAACTACAGCTCAGCAAGGCCACCTCATCATATTCTAGAATGTTGTAACAATCGAATCATTCTGAGGTGAGAAATCTTTTTGTGTTGTTGAGGCTGTAAACTTTGTTGCTAAACCAGTATTGTTGCAATTCTGTGAATGCTTGTGTAGATTAGGTTGTTAAACTTGCATTTGATTTTCCAATTGATTGTCTTTATTAACAGACACCACAAAAACTTGTCAACGTTGATTGCTTTTTTCATAAAATCTGTCAGGTTATCAATGGTATGAATTTTCTGAATATCCACAGTTCCTTCTTCCACTTTCTCATGAACGAAGTGATATTGAAATGGAATGTGTTTTGTCTTTGAATGAAATGATGGATTCCTTGCAAGATGCAAAGCACTTTGGTTATTACAAAACATGGTAATATTCTCTTGTTTATACCCAAGTTCTTCCAACAACATCTTCAACCATATTGCTTCTTTACTAGCTTGTGTAGCTTCTATATATTCTGCTTCTGTTATTGACATAGCCACAATTGACTGTAGTTTTAAAACTTAGCTCACAACTCCTCTAGCTAGTGTAAACGCATATCATGTAGTGGATTTACTTTTATCAAGATCACCTGCATAATCAACATTAACATATCCTTTGACAGTAAAATATGATCCTCCATAACATAATGCAACATCTGAGGTTACCTTGATATATCTGAGAATCCTTTTAATAGTATTCCAATGCTCTCGATCAGGATTCGCCATGTATCGACTAACTACTCCCACTGCATGTGCAATGTCTGGTCTTTTACAAATCATAGCGAACATCAGGCTCCCCACTGCTGATGCATACGATACTCGAGACATCTCCATCCTCTCCTCTTCATTGCTAGGACTCATACTTAAGGATAACTTGAAATTAAGACGAAAAGGGGTATAAATTGACTTATAATCTTGCATGTTAAATCGTCGCAAGATCTTCTTCAAATAGTTCTTCTAAGAAAGCCAAACCTTCTTATTATTTTTATCTCGGTGAATTTGCATTCTTAGAACCTTGTTTGCTAGTCCCAAGTCCTTCATTTCAAATTCCCTAGCCAACTATGCCTTCAATTCTTTGATACGATCATTGTTGGGGTATGCTACCAATATGTCGTCTACATACAATAGGAAGACTATAAAATCATCTTTCTAAAACCTCTTGAAATATGCATAAGGGTCTCCATTTAGTCTATTTTATCCAAGGCTGACGATGAAAGAATCAAATCTCTTATACCAACACCTTGGTGCTTGCTTTAAACCATACAAATATTTGTTCAACCTACAAACCAAGTTTTCTTTCCTTTTTTCTTCAAACCTTCTGACTGGAGCATATAAATTTCTTCTTTAAGATTTCCATGAAGAAATGCAGTTTTCACATCTAACTGTTCAAGATGCAAGTCAAATATAGCACACATTACTAGAACTACTTGAACTGTAGTGAGTCGAACCGCAGGAGAAAATATTTCATTGAAGTCAATTCTTTCCTTTTGAGCATATCCTTTTACCACCAATCTAGTATGATATCGCTCTACTTGATCATCACCACTCCGCTTGATCTTGTAAACCCATTTATTGCCAATAAGCTCCTTGTGGTAGTGATACCAGCTCCCACGTCTTATTCTTATGCAGAGCTTCAATTTCTTCCTGCATTGTTGTCATCCAATGATATGCATCTGAACTATTCATTACTTCTTGAAGAGTTAATGGCTCTCCATTCTCAGTTAAAAGACAGTATGCAATATTACTATCCATAATATAATCTGAGTGTCAGCTCAGTGCTCTTCTTGTGCAAGTTGATCTCCAAGTATCTGAAACATCATATTCGACTAGTTCTTGCTTCTTATGCTCTGGTGCAGCTTCAGAAGAATCATTTTGATCAACTTCCCTATCCATTTGTACTGTTGTAGTTTCAAGATTCTCTTGTACAGTGCCAACATTTTCTGCTTGCTCTTAATCCTTATCTTCCATGAAGATAACATCCCTGCTGATAACAATCTTGTGGGCAGTGGGATCCCACAGACGATACCTTTTTACTCCTTCAATATATCCCAAGAAAATACATCTTCTGGATTTTGGATCCAACTTGGTAGTTTCTTGGGCATTGAACATTACATAGGCAAGACTTCCAAATATATGGAGGTTGGAATAATCCACTAGTTTACTAGTTCACATCTCCATCAGTGTCTTCAACTCAATTATAGTTGATGGAACTCAATTCTCCACATAACAGGCGGTAATGATTGCTTTTGTACAGAATTTCTTATCTAAGCTTACAGTTTTCAACATCGCTCTAATTCTTTCCAACAGAGTTCTATTCATTCACTATGTTACTCCATTTTGTTGAGGAGTGTATTTCGTCGTGAATTGCCTTTTGATGCCTTATTGCTTGCAGAATTCATCAAATTCTTTACCAGTATATTCACCTCCATTATTTGATCAAAAACATTTGATCTTCTTACCAGATTGGAGTTCCACCCTCGCTTTGTAAAGTTTGAAAGTTGGAAACACATCTGCCTTCCTCTTAATAGGAAACACCCAACATCTCCTCAAATAATCATCAATGAATGATACAAAGAAATTTGTTCCTCTTAGGGACGTAACTGGTGCTTGTCATATATCAGAGTGAATCAATTCTAGAATTTCTTTGCTTCTAAACTTTGATTTGTTGAACTTCAATCGATGCTGCTTACTCATAATGCAATGCTCACAGAAGGGTAGTGATACCTTTGTTAGACTTGGAAGTAGATTCTTCTCTGCAAGTATCTTTATTCCTTATTCTAACATATGTCTAAGATTTTTATGCCTCCTCATTATAGATTTGTCATATGGACTGGTCACCACAATGGATGCCTCTTCTGCTTGCAAAGTTACTCGCTTCAGCATGTACAGATTTGCAACAATCTTCTCTGCTTTCATAAATACTAGCACTCCTTTAATCATTTTTATGATCTCGTTTTGAATCTCAAATCTAGAACCAAGATCATCCAGTTATCCTACAAACAACAAATTCTTCTTCAGGTCCTCTACATGTTGCACTTTTTCAATGTTTGAATTGTCCCATCATACATCTTTAACTTGATAGTGTCGATACCAACGATCTTCAAATCTTGATCACTACAGCTATACACAGATCCCCCAGAGACAGATTCATACTGATGGAATCAATCTCTTCGAGGGGTCATATGAAAAATAGCTGCTAAATCAAGAAGCCATACATCAACAAATGTTCTCTTACATACAATAGTCGTTGTCGCTTCATAGACCATTGCACCTCCATCATCTGAAGTATTTGCTGCATTTCCTTGAGGAATAGAATCTTTCTTATTTAGATTCCAACAATACTTCTTCAGGTTTCCTTTCTTGCCACAATTGTAGCACTTGAAATTCTTCTTACTCTTGGATTTTAATCTACCATGAGTATGAGTCCTACTTGGGCCACGTTCTATTGATCTTCCTCTCATCACCGCCAAGGCCTCTGCTTGTTGTGAATTTGCTAGCCTATCTTTCTTACTTTTGCACTGACTCTCTTCTTCTAGAATGGCAGTTGCAATACTGTCGAAGACTAGAATATCTGTGTTGTCTGTTAAATTGATGACGAGATGATCATACGAATATGAGAGACTTTGGTGTAGAAGTTCCACACGTTCACTTATCTCTATCGTATGCCCTAATGATGTGAGTTGGAAAAATAGAGTATTTAAAGTATTTAAGTGCTTCGTCACCAAAGTGGATTCTATCATACGTAAAGTGTATAGTTTTCTCTTCAAAATTTTTTTGTTGTGGAGTGATTTAGCCTCATATAATTTTGTGAGGTGATCCCATATTTCCTTCGCAGTCTTCTTTTTTTTTATGCTAGATAGTACTCCATTAACTAAAGCTAGGTGAAGATTAGCTACAACATTCCTATCCATCTCGTTTCGCTTTTCATATGTGACTCTAGCTGATCGTATTAATGGCCGCCAGACAATTATCTTTCCTTAAGATTGCCTTTATCTTCAGCTTTCACAGTGAGAAATTACTCCCATTAAACTTTTCAATCTCAATTTTGCTGTATTGCTTCTATCACGAGCAGAATTTAGCTCTCATTATTTCACGTGAATAGTACTCATATGTATGAATAGTATTCGTATGTATGAATAGTTCTGTATATGTGAATAGTACCATATGAATATGTATGAATAGTACCATACACGTGAATATTATTGTATACTTTAATTATAGTAACTCCACAGTTTACTGCAAAAATAAATGCATGAATAGTTGTCACCTTTTATGGTTACTGTTCACCAACTTTCACTGTGCTCACCCAAACTCCAAATAGATTACGCCAAAAAATTTGTCATAATTTTCTCACCTCGCTCTGATACCACTTGTTGTAAAAATCGACCGGATTAGAGCATGTTCGTAGCTAAATAAAACTGAAAGAATAATAATAAACAGACATATTTTACGTGAAAAACTCCTAAATCAGGGTAAGAATCACGGGCAAGATAGAATAATTTTACTACTGAAAAATTGGAGAATTACATGGAGAAAAACTAGACTCACAAAAATATACAGAATATTTTTATTTCCCTCTCTTTTCTCTCTCTCACCTCATGTCTCTCTTTTTGCTCTGCCCATATCTCTCTTTGTTCATCTATTGCCTGTTTATAGGCAGAAGAATGAAGATATGAAGATACGGTTGGCCAAATTGGCCAACCACATTGTTATTTTATTAGGCATGGTAGGCACCAAATTCGGTGCCTATCAACTACAATTGTTGATAATGAATGGTGTTACGTGACAAAGGAATTACTTAATATAACTCGAGAGAAATTTAAGGTATGAGTTTGTCCTGTATCAAATGATGGGTTATCAGTAAGTTTAGGATATGGGCTTCTAGGTTTTGATTAGAGTATATCAGTTGCTTCTAAATTTCATTGTTAGACCTTATGGAAGGAACTTTTGATGTCTAGATGTCCATTTGTAAATATTTATCATCCTTTTCTTTGAATATCTTAAAGGCCTTTTGATAACGAGTGTACTGTATCACTGATGATTAGAAAACTCAACTGGTTCAGCCAGTTCAACTGTAAAAACTTTAAACTGTTCAACTTGCTAGTTTAGTTTATTTTAATGACTATTATTGTTAAAAATTGATTAATTTATTAGTTAGTAGTCAATTTTTGTAAATTAATAAATTATTATAAATCAAAATAAATCAATTAATTTCATTTTACAATATCTTTTTAAAATTAAACTTCAAAGTCTTCGATATGTAAAGATAATCTCTTTCAATCATATTTCAAATTCTTTAATTTTATTTAATTTTTAGCCGGTTTTATGATGATCTAATTCTGGTTCAATAAATTAAAATTTAAACCTTTTGTTTTATTGGTTTAATTTTCATTTTAGTTTTTAAAATATTGTTTATGACAAATTATAGGTTTTAACTTTTAACCATTGTTATAAATATCGTACCAGTATTGGTATAATATTTGGCTCTGATACAATACTGTATTGATACTAGCCAATATCGAGTAGTAAAGCACTACCTTACTGCACAAGGCTCTCTACTTTGTGAGAATCGGGAGAGGGTCATCAATTGTACGTAACCTTCCATTTGTATTTTATAAAGATGATGTTTCCGTGACTCGAACTTATGACCTTTCAGTTAATATCCAGTACTATTTCAAATAATTTTTTAAAATTATAATACCCTAAATATTTTTAAAATTACAAAATAGTTCTACAATATATTTTACTATGTAATTTATAATTTGACATCAATCGTTTATCCAAAAATGATAACAGTAAAAATTTAAAATAACAACAATCTATTTATTTCTATTAATATTAAATTTACATATAAACAATTATCAAATTTAATATAAAAATCATTTAATCTTTATACAAATATAAAACTAATGAAAATATAAAGTACTTAAAATGTTACAATTTTACCATGTAATAAATAGTAATTACATCAAAACATCAAATAAAAAGAATAATAAAGTTTTATGACTTTAATGACTATAACAAGAGTTTATGTTTAAGAAATAACCAACTAAAAGTAAACCTGAAATAACAAGATTTACAATTATATTTATATTGCATATATGTAATTTAATATATGAATCAAATATAAGTGAAATTAAAAGAAGATAAGAAATGAAAAACATGACATTTCATTCAATTGAATATCCGCTTAAATTTCATTGACCTTAATTCTTATTTGGTACAAGATCCTTATTATTGTGAGGAATTTTGTCATCACCATTATTCATTTTGTCATATGGCTTGTTAATGCTTTTTCATCCAACTTATCAAACTCAATTCCTCAGAAACTTAATCTGCCAAAAGATCGATATAATCAAGGTAAATTGAATCTACAGAATTACTTGTTCTATTAAGAGTTCTAATAAATAAATAAAATAAAATTATTAAGAAATTATATTCAATTTAATAGTGATAATAATACACATTTCTCGAAGCTTTAAATTGTATCGAATAAAGATCCAGTCATTCAATCTTTTATGTTCCAATTTATTCCTTTTCTTGGAATGAAAAATTTTAAATGTGTTCTAATTCCTTTCACACCATATTGTACTTACATATTGACTCAGAATTTGAGTTACAAATTTTTGTAATTTTAGAATACCACTTTTGAATTGATCCTACTAAGAAACTATAAGACGACAAAGGTAACATGATAAACAAAATAAAATGATGATTAATCTTCAACATGTAACAAAAATGAAAAAAAAACTTAGATTAAGCTTGACTCTTTGTCGAGTAGCAATGGGCATCCCAAAATCACCTGATGCATCCTTATAAACCTTTATTTGTGAGCTTGGAAGATCTTATACTATCGAATAATTGTTGTAATAGTTAATAGCATTCTCCTATTAACTTCAACTTCAACTTTCTTTGTAAAACTTAGTCTAAAATAGATATTAGGATTAAAAAATGTTCCAGCTACAGAAAAAAAGAAGTAAAGTTGTCATTTTTATCTCTCATTAATGATTGCAAGATTAGGTGTGTATAAAGAAAGACTACTTTTCATATTGGCCTTGATTGCTTCCTTCTCCCTCTCTATGGCATCATAAAAACAACTCATTGTTGCCTTCTCATCATTATCATCTAGACGAAATACTCTCACTAAAGGCTCATAACTTGGATTACAAATTGACATTGGGATAAAAATTCATGATCTTCAAGTATATCTTTAGAAACTTTCTCTCTAGCATTAGACCTAACATATTAAGATGTGACTCATTTATCACTTGTACACATTGGCCTTAACTCCTTATTCATTGTAACAAAATACTAAAGTGATAAGAAATTAGTCGCAAATCTCGTAATAGTAGGATAACACAAATTCCTATCATTGGTGAAATCCTTTCTCATTAAATTCAAGACGTATGTATGATTATAAATGAACTTAGTTTTTTCCCCTTTCTACATAGTTTTATCAATGATAGGAAAATATCTAACATCATCTATATTGGTATTGCTATCGCCTGTAACCAAATTCAAAAAGAAACCAACTTCCGTTAATACAAAATAATGTAGTAGTGGAAAGTGGGTATCGTTCCTACGAGATATTTTAACGACAAAGATTGTACGAGTTCAAAACCAAAATCAAGTGACGAAGGGGGGCAAGGGGTTTAATTCACAGCAATTAAAAAAAAAGATGATAAAACTCGAAAATTAATAAAAGTAATTGGATCTGAATATTTAATAGACAAACCTTGGTTTCGGGTCACTGATATTATCACACTAATATGGATCCTTGATATAAAATTAAGTTCATCAATAAACATTTATTAGGTGATATTTTCTCATAAGTGTAAATGATTAGAAACATGCATTCTAAGCATTCTTATCACTAAATAACCTAGATACGATCGTAAGTTCAATTGAGTAATAGCTTTAAGAACTAAGAAATCAATGAACAAGACAACACATGTACGACATGCATTTAATCAAGATGAGTTTCTTCTTAGAATTTCCAACTCTAACGTAAAGATGGTTATCCTAATCGCTACTTGTGATTAGCAAAACTGAACACCATATCTTACTAATCTAGCTATTAAACGAATCAATTCCTAGTTGCGCATCTAGAAATCAATCAATTCAATTGTAAAAGGCAATTCGGAAGGCTCTCAATATTCATCAACAAAACAAACTTTATTGAAACATCTCACATATAAAAGATGATAACATGGTTTCCCTCAACCAAGAAAAGAGATTTAGTTACTCATAACGGAAATAGAAATCGATAAAGAAATAGAAAAATGTAAAGTCTCTATCCCTGGTCTTTTCCTAGAAAATTTGAAAAATCCTAGAGAAAATACTGCAGAAAATGAAAAACCTCACTAAGGCTGATAAAAAGAATAGAAGAAGACTAACGAAACGTAAACTACTCCTATTGTTAGCCTTACGTAAAACAGCAGAAAAACTCTGCAGAAAACGTGAACTCTACTCCTAAAGTGGCTGACAAAAACCAGAAGAAGAATATAAAAAAATGTGAAATTGCTCCTAGTGAAAAACCTGCAAAAAAAGTTGCAGAAAAATGTAAAACTATCCTAAAACTATGGTTGTCGAGAAAACTAAAAGAAAAGAATGTGGAAAACGTAAACTATCCCTCAAAGTGATCTGCAGAAATTCTAAACTATGCTAATCCTAATCACGTGTGAACAGTAACAATTCTCTCTCTTTTATGCTTTTTGATCCCATCTTTCTCCATAATCTTTTACAGATCACATCTCCCATATATTCTGGTTGTAAATCTCCAGCAATCTGATCTTCCAAGATTATGAAAATCTCAAACGAATCAGATTTGAATTTGAAAACATATTCTGCAGATGATTTCCATCCTTGCACGTGCCCATGCTTAGTTATTGAATTTGCTGCCAATCTGGAAATTTCGAATTATCTTCACTTTCCTTGTATCTTTTTAACTCAATTTCATCTCCCAAATGTTTAAAATCATCTAAAAACAATTAAGAAACAAATCCATCAATTTTTGAATAATAATTTCAACACATAAGAGAGATTTGTATACCAAATGAGTGCAAAATGACAACTTAACAGGCCATAGGTAATGTTGCCAGGTTTGTAAAGCTCGAACCAATGCATACATTTCCTTATCATAAGTTGGGTAGTTAAGGGTTGCTCCACTCAACTTCTCACTAAAGAATGCAATTGGACATCATTCCTGCATCAAAACAACTCCAATGTCAACACCTAAAGCATCACACTCAATCTCAAAAGTTTTAGCAAAGTCAGGTAAAGCAAGCAATGGTACATAACTCAACCTATCCTTAATCAAATTGACTTGCTCATCTCTAACATTCTTTTTCACAATTTTGTTCAACGGTGTGGCTATGGTACTGAAATCCTTAACAAACCTTTTATAAAAGCTAGCCAAACCATGAAAGTTATGCACATCACTAATTTTCTTAGACATAGGCCAATCATAAGTAACTCTAACCTTTTCCTCATCAACTGAAATTCTCTTAGCATTAACAATATAACCAAGAAACACAATCTGATCTATGCAAAAAGAACACTTTTTAAAGTTAGCATACAACTGTTGTTCACACAAAACACTTAGAACACTTCTCAAATGATCAATATACACATCTAAACTTTTACTATAAATCAAAATTTCATCAAAATAAACAACCGCAAATTTGCCAATGAAAGCACACAAAACATTATTCATTAACCTCATAAATGTGCTAGGTGTATTAGTTAAACCAAATGGCATAGCTAACCACTCATATATTCCATATTTTGTTTTAAAGGTTGTTTTCCACTCAGCTCCCTTACGCATTCTGATTTGATGATATCCACTTTTCAAATCAATTTTAGAAAACACAAAAGAACTATGCAATTCCTCAAGCGTATCATCTAATCTAGAAATTGTGATGCCCCTATACTCCCTGGGAGGATATGGGAGTGCCACATCGGACTCACAAATAGAAACAAATAATAGACCGATGCGGAAGCATTTTGAAAATGTACTATACATTCATTACATGTATTTTCAGTAACTGAAACAAACATACATTTTAAATCATTCCAAACTTGTTCAAAACATACATACATTATATCACATGAACTTAATACAAATTTGTTTCAAAAACTGAAACCAGCTTGAAATATAGTTATTACAAAAACTTACAACAATTCGGAATCATACATTTTATAAACAAGCCAAAATATATTCAAAATACATTTTTATCAAAACAAAACTCAGACTCTATTAGCCATTGAGGTTGACTCATCCCAGTCTTTATAATCCTCGTTCTGAACCTACACGGGACAAATCCATCGTGCTAAGCATATAGCTTAGTAAATAGTAACTAATATATATATAAAGTGACAACTCATCATACTGAATCATGTAATAGTATAAGCATGCATTAACAAATTGGTTTAACAATAAAACAGACATAATGCATTTTAGAGCAGATTTTATAGTTAACAGAGTTGAATATCAAAAGAGGGTATAAACCCTTCAAAATCATAATACAATTTTGTTTATGTCAAAATCAAACATATATAAGAACACCAAATTAGATGATTGCTAAGCCATTTACAGAAGTGGGTAACGGGACTCATACAGGAGAGACTGAAGTCTCGACACCGAAGTGTCACAGGAGAGACCGACGTCTCGACACCAAAGTGCCATAAGAAAGATCGAAGTCTCGACATTGAAATGTTACAGGAGCAGCTACAGACCCTTCTAGGCATGCCTATTTACCCACAGCTAGGAGTCAACAGTTTTAAAACAAAATAAAGTCATTACAGACATTTCATGTACAAAGCAAGTAGTCAATTATATTCACACGCAAGTAACACTTCCAATAATATAAACATGCATCAAACGCCTCGGACAATCATTGTCCGGAATTCCAACACAATCAGCATAAATCAAATTCAACAAGCAGAACAAAGTAAGGTGTGACCATCTAAGAT
>JANIIA010000004.1:25474562-25486774 GCA_027478495.1 Erythroxylum alaternifolium
CAAACAAACAAAATCAAGTTAGGCAGCCACAATTTGACTTTCACCAGATTTGGTTGGTGAGCTGCATTTGTTGATTAAGCTTTTGGTTTGTGAGGCTACATTTGTGGACTTTTGTTGATGAGGCACCGACTTACTTGGCATGCCCGGAATATAACATTTTGGTGGATTGTTTCCAAAGCCTACCATCATTGATCTTTTTCAGGTTTATTCCCTAGCAAGTAATCTAGCTTAACTTAAACAAATTTAAAAGTAAGAATATTGGAGATATAGTTGGAGTCATCAGGTTTGTAAACTTATATATACCTGTTGCCTGCCAAAATCCATGAGACAGGTTCCATCAAATTGTTTGTGTGCACAACACACCTTTTGATTGTATTTGTTAAGGATGTCACTGTAGACACTGAACAAAAGGGTCATGCCAGCCACATATCGAGTGTTGGCTCCCCAATCTTAAGTGAAGTACACCAATGAAACAAAATGTTTCTAGATATTTATCATTAATGACATTTTATAAGCCATCAAGTGGTAACATTAGTGAAAGAAAGAGGTAGTGAACCTAGAGCAGGATAAAGATACATAAATGTGTTGCGTGTGTTGTAAAAAGATACACAAATGAACGAAAGGAAGGAGACATGTACCAATTTGACTTTGTTGAGCAGGCTACGGGCATAGTTACCATTACAGTGTCCAAAAATAATAGAAGAAGAAGCCATTGTAGCTGATGTTTTAGCTGCAATCTTAGTCCTAGGTTGTTTGTCGTCAATCATCAACACAGTTTTTAATGTCCGCATGTCTTTCAAGTTGCGTTTGGATCTATGGTGTGATAAAGATAAGTACTTATTTACTGCAGTTTCCAAACACAATCACATGTTTGAATCTGCAAGCGAACAACTGAAGGTTAGAGAAAAGTATGGTGCCATCGTAGAAATCGATAAGTAAAAAGAGGGTTGCAGTAGGAAAGTGCTTCTGCGTTAGAAATTATATTTTCCATTAATAACCTTCTGATAATTATTATTTTCCATTGTACTCTCAACTAATAGAAAACAAGTCCAACGTATCACCTTCTTCGTTCTCTTTGGCTCTCCGTATTGTCTTTTTCTTATTTTAATTTAATATTTTATTATTTATAATTTTAAATTTATATGACTAATAATATATTTTTTATGAAATATTGTATTCACTAAATTTATTTTATTTATATTGTTCTTATTTTAAGTTAATATTTTATTATTTATAAATTTAAATTTATATTATTAAAATATAATTTTTATAAAATATTTTATTTACTAAATTTATTTTATTTATATTTTCTTATTTTAATTTAATATTTTATCATTTGAATTTTAAATTTATTTGAGTAATAATATAATTTTTAATTATTTATACAACAATTAATAGTTTACTAAATTAATGAATTCTTTAGTCAATTTATTTTTCTCAACTACTACAATTACACTTGTCAAACACCTATTTTCACGTTTCAGCAGTTACTAAAATAATAATTTTAAACACACAAGTATTTATTTAGAATAATTACTTATTATTTTGACAGGTTAATTTCAGCATGTTATTAACCTTCACCGCTACTCCAATCCAAGCTGCTACTCCAATCCAAGCTTCAATCTTTCGTGGGTGATGTTAGACTGCTAATTTCCTTGAAACGTCAGATTCTCAGGAAAGTACGTTTAGGGCTTGAAAACAAACTTGGGGATAATTAATTGTTGCACTCAAAATGAGCCGCAAGTCCCGTGCTTCAGCGCGGGTCCGCAGCACTGCACTGCACTCCAATATTAGACTTGCTTTATTATACTATGCTTCGTGGTTGCTTCATCCTTTTCGGCAGTATTTCTCAAGTGATACGTAAAATTTAGAAAATTACGTACCTGCTAATCTGTATTAATTACATTCTAAGGATCTTATTTATATAAATATGTGAATCAACGTAAGACTTAAAAATATATATAAATAAGATTACGTTAAATAGAATTGGTACAATTAACGAGTAAATAATATCCCGTCACATAAAATTTAAGGATAAATCTAAAGAATTACGTGATCTGATCCTATAAGTCACTACCTGTACTAACTTTCCAAATTGAATATTTGGATGTGACTCCCTCCCCGCAGCACGGCACTCCAATATTAGACTTGCATTATTACATCATGCTTCGTGGTTGGTTCATCGTTTTCAGCAGTATTAGTGATTCGTAAATTTAAGAATAACGACGTTGACTGAACATCTGATCTGGACAAGTCACATCCAAATTGAAGATTAATTGATTGAGGGGCCTAAGAATGGGCTTGGAAAATCCAACTTGAGGCTCGAACTTAGGTTAGGCCCTTAATTTCTAGGATGTAGGACATGTTGGGCCCAAAATAACTAATTGTTTCTTCCCTCACCTCGCACAAAATTTACAAAACTGCCATTTTCCTCCCTCTCTGGTCTCTCCTCTACGTCGTAATTGGTACGTACGTTTCAACTCCAACTACTATTCTGAGGAATTTTGGATAAATTCGCTTGTTTGTCCGTAAGTCATTTCAGGAAATTTTATTGCTTTGTCGTATTTTCGGTGGATAAGACAAGTACTATTCGTTAAGAATAACGAGTTGCTGTGGTTCTGTCTTTTAGAGTCCTTTGGTCTTAGTTGTTCGCGAAGTGTTCGATTGTTTGTTTCAATGAATTTTGAGTATTTCACTGCGTGCATTGTTTAGATCGTAAGTTTCCTTCCCCTCTCTGAAATGGGTATCTCACGTGGTTTGCGCATTTGTCAAAAAAGTTTTCTCCTTTACAAGCTTGCCATTGAATGGTCTTAGATGAACCTTGGGCGGTTTGAAATTTATGGACACTGATTTTTCAATTGTTGCAGCAGCTATGGCAATGGCGTTGAGATTGATAAAAAGGAACCTGGGTTTCAATTTATTGCCACTCAGCTCTTCTGCCTCTCTGCTGCATTCACATGCCACAAGCTTTGGTAGGTTTTTTGAGTAATGTTAATGGTTTCTGCATTCGTTGGGTTCTATCTTAAAAGTGTAGGCCTTGTTTATGTGATTCGAAACTTGTATTCCCTTTTGTTCTTACAAGAATAGCCTTCTGAACACATATTGGATATACTATTATAACTTGTGTGGATGCAGAATGTCAGAGTTAATAATTGCATTTCTTCCCTCATTCTGTAACTGAGAATGAAATATGAAGTGAGATTCTTGAATTGAAACTTTTAAATATTCATGTCTCCCGAGAAGTGTTGTGTGCCTGAGGAGTTGATCTACCGTAGTAAATCATGCTTCCTCTTGTTCAGATAGAACATGTTAATACAAGAAGCATAAAGTCTGTGCCTGTACGTATGAAATTTCTCCTATGTTTTCTTGTTAATGTTATTACTTATTTAGAAGTCACTTATCCTATTTTTGCTTTGGTTCTAATCTTTATCAAACGAAATAAGATATTAGTTGTGTATTTAATGTTGCACCTGAACAATCATCTTGCTCCACATGGCTAGTTTCATGCAGAGTGGTGCTTTCTCCTCTTTCTTTTATCAGGCTTTAAAGAAGTGCAGGAAGAAGAAAAAAGTCAAATGGTCGGTAACGTCTTCAGTAGTGTTGCATCAAATTATGACCTCATGAATGATTTGATGAGTGTTGGATTACATAGATTGTGGAAGGACAGGTTAGACAGAGGAACTTTAATGCATGCATCAAGTTTTTATGGACTTCAATTGTCTTCATGTTGACATATTATTTTATGGGATCACCCAGATTAGTTTCCAAACTCAGTCCATTCCCTGGAATGAAGCATCTTGATGTAGCTGGTGGGACAGGTAAGATTAGCTTGTTTAAATAGTTGCAAAATCTTGCTGTCATGAGTTGGATTATACAGAGGTTCAATGAGTGAGACTTGGCATGACTATTTATTACTACTGCAATTCCTTTGTTATCGTCTTTGAGAAAAAGATAGCAATGTGAGATAGCAGATAAGGTTCTGAAAGCATACGATACTGAGTTAATCATTATAACTTTGACAACTTTTATCTGATACTTCGTAACCCAATGCATTATTTGCAGGAGATATTGCCTTCAGGATCCTAGAAACTGTAAATAGTATCAGAAGTAGAGCTCTTCAAAATCCTTGTTATGATCCTTTGCAGGAGGAAACTGAAGTTTATGTATGTGACATTAACCCAAACATGCTGAATGTGGGTAGAAAAAGGGCCATAGAGAGAGGTGAGAAATCAGAAGTAATTAAAATATCCTGCATTCCTATTGCTTAATTGCTTTCAATATTCTTATTTGCATGCATAAGTTTGTTCTTCCTTGGAATTGGTAGGTCTTGGAAAAGACAAGTCCCTTATATGGGTGGAAGGAAATGCTGAAGCTTTGACTTTTCAAGATAACTCAATGGATGGTTACACGATAGCCTTTGGAATCAGGAATGTTACTCACATAGAGAAGGTTCTTGATGAGGCTCATAGGTGTGCTTATAAGTCCTCTGCAAATCAATTTTAACATGTGAACAATTTAAAAATGTTGAGAGGAAAGAGTTAGGAAGGGGGTGTTCATTGATATCTCAATTTGGGAATATAGGGATATTGCACCCATTTACCAATTGAGCGCTTTTTGTAATTGCATTATGAAACTGTTGCTATGATTTTGAACTACATATCATAGCTCAAAATTGAGACAATAAAACAGAAATAGATGGTAAGAACACAAATCAGTCTTATGTTATATAGTTAAGAAGTACTCCTTACTATGAATGTGAGTGTGAATGTGAATGTGTTGAGAATACGCAACAACAAAGTATGCCTGCTTTTTTTGTGCCTTTATAGTAAGTTATTGAAACATGAAATAAATCAAGTAATGACTAATGTAGTTTAAATGTTTCTGCATTTGGCAGATCATGTTTGTAATTTATTCTTTAGATACTAAACATTGATGTGGATTTAGAGATGCCAATTATTGGTATGTGATTCTTGTTTTTGCTTGGTCAAATAAGATTTGCCTTATGTTACAATATTTATGATTGTTTTATTAATATCCTATCATGTGTCCTCAAGTTTCTCTTGATTATGTGTTCTGTGGTAAACCTTTAGCTGATAATAATACAAACTTGTATGTTATGGGATACTAGGGTATTGAAACGAGGAGGAAGATTCCTATGCCTTGAACTGAGCCATGTGGAAGTGCCTGTTTTCAAAGAATGGTAGGTATTTGTCCAACTTTATGCTTTATAGTATTATACCTTTTAGCTATAAGAAGGACCTTTTTCTAGTAAGAAATAGATGCTTGTCCTCGCATTTTCATGCCGAACCATTGGCATTGGTCAACAGAACTATTTGGTTTTCTCAAAACAAACTGTTTGCAATATTATCAAATTGAGCTGGTCAACAGCACTGGGCATGATGCAATGGATAGAAATAGGTTATAGGATAAACATCTTTCCTCTAGCTGCAATTTGTGAAATGAATTTTTATCTTCATCCAACCTTTTTCAAGAAATTCAGTATCCTTATGTGGTTCACCTACAAATCATTGTGAATAGTTGGATCACTTAACATTTGGTATGGAATGAGCATATGATGCAATAGTAATCTGAGAATATACCGATGAACTTGACAAGATGCAAACTGCTGATGTAAGCTGGTCTTCAACCATAGGTATTAACATGATGAAAAACTATTTGAAGTTCCACTTACGAAGTGTGAACTTTCTTAATGAAAGAATTTTGAGGAAGAGGTAACACTGAAAATATATAAAGTAAAAGTTTCTGGTTACCGGCTTATCATTTATATATAGATTCACCTGCACAACTTTGCTTGAAGCTTCTTAAGCATAGAAACTTGTTTTCTGCTTTTATTCTTTCTTCTTACTCCTGACATGTGCAAATTTGCAACTAAGGGGAAACCGTGTAAACAAAATGTATTTGCCTGCCCTCTCATATCACGAGCTTTATGCTGTACTTTGCATTTCTATATTTTTCTGTTACAAAGGTTGTTTTATTTCTATGTAGGTATGATTACTACTCGTTCTCTATCATTCCGGCTCTAGGAGAGCTTGTTGCAGGTGATCGAGAATCCTATCAGTACTTGGTTGAGAGTATACGTCGTTTTCCCAATCAGGTAATAACTCAGTCCTCAGCCCTTTTAGAGCCAAGGTAAGAATAGGCTCAATGTCACGGAAAATTATAAGATGCTCAAATTTTGCTACGTGGAATTAGGGAAAGGAAGACAGAGAAGATAAGGAACAACTATGCATCACTGCTACTCACAAAAACGCATGATTTCTTGATTAGGTGTATACCATCGAGTGCAGGTTTAGAAAATGTTAATGGGTAAAACAAACATGGATTGAGGCGTTATCAGTTTATACCGAACAGTAAATACTCTGTTGGAAATTGCTTTGAGAGTAAAAACCATTTAAATTTCTGAACTTCTAAATTTGTATTTCAAGCTTGGCTGCCATGGTGAAAAAGCATTTTTTCTTTTCCTATATGTGAACACCGGCCAATCTTGCCTATTTCAACAGAAAGTACTTGCTTATAATTGTTTATAATTGATGACTCGATCCAGGAGAAATTCGCATCAATGATTGCAGATGCGGGGTTTCGAAAGGTTGAGTATGAAAATCTGGTCGGAGGTGTTGTAGCTATTCATTCAGGATTGAAGCTTTGAAGGGGTTGGATGACCTTGTTTCTCATCTGCTCGTCAGCTCGCAACTTCATACAAGATCTATGAACGCTTGCAGCCTAGGATTGTCCAAGCTTCTTATCTGTAAGTTCTAGGTGGCATATTTATGAGACCAGTTGTGATTCGTCATTGTTTTACGTTTTTGTATACTGATCAAAAGTTCTTCAAAAGTAAACTTACAGTATGCAGGTGTACAAGCGAATCATCTACAGCAAATAAAAATACCATTTTGACAACGATCGTTATCATTATCATAATCAGAATGGTAAACTGCGATGCAATGCCTAGATTAATAATCACAGTAATCATGCCTGCATTGTGAAATATTTCAGAGGCATATTAATAAGGACTCAATTACCTGGTCATTGATTGGTACTCGTGCTTGACCATCATTACCAAATAAGAAATTTTTTATTTTTTAAATATTTTTTCTGTTTATAATAAGGATAGCCCGAGTCACCAAGTTCTTTTTCCTTTTTTTTCCGATGAATAAGTGTAGTATGCTTTATTTCTGAAAGAAAAAGAATTATGAAAAGAGAAAAAACTAAAAAAATCTCATTTTTAAAAATTTTATAATTTTTAATTGTCATATTTTTTTAAATTAAATAATTTAATTCAAAATATTATGTTTATTAATATTTTATTGATGCGATTGATGAAGAAAAATTTTATGTGCTTTCATGTTCTTTAACATAAATTTTAAGTTTGCATTAGTATTTACGTATTCAAAATGCAATAATTTATTTGATTCGTACTCGAAACTTATTAGTGATTATGTATTCGAAATGCAATCACTTGTTCGAAATACAATGCAATTACCATTTTTGGTTACTCTCTTTTGGCATAGGTCATGCTTTCACATGTATAATGAATCTCATGTTTTCCCAAATCATTCTACCTTCTTCAATCAGTTGCATTCACTTTTTCAAAGAAATATATTTTTCTTTCTATTGCATCCAACTTCCTCTAATTAGTATTAGACAATAAATTACGCCCACAAATTACAGCTATCTTCGACCCTATTCTCTCCCACGTCAAGCAATGAGCAGCCAAAATAAATTATATGTTGTGTCACTATCATAAAAGGTGTCAATCCGTTAAGGACCTCTGTGTTTCCACATTGTTTTCCCTAAAACTTTGATTTTGTTGGGAATTGTTGAGATATCTATGAAAGAAAAGATATTATGGACATTAAGTTGGAAAAGTTGAGGTATTTAGTGTTTGATTCATAGTCGAGGCCTTGGAATCGGATTAAACACGCCAAGATATTTAACAGAAGAGGCATTACTAAACATGGTTTTCTTCAATCTCTCTTCTTCAAGCTAACAGGAAAACAACAAAAGCAATAACGAAGTATGGAATTAAATCTATCTGAAGAGTGAAGAAAGGAATTCTTCTACTCTCCTTAGCATAAGAAGACAGAGGTCTCACAGTACATGTCTCTCGTACCCTACATATACTCCTCCATGCATGTTCTTCTTACTGCTTTTTGTGTCAAACCAAGCTTGCTCTATAACATCCTCTCAGGGAATTTCCATGATCATTTATTGAGCTACAAGTTCTTGATCAAGCCATAGATAATGCGATATCGAAGCATAACATTTATAGCTGTTGTTGGTAAATATATATAATCAATATTGGTCAGGCCACAAGAACGCACCCATTGCAAATTTCCTCTTTTCTTCAAGATTTCCTTTGAAACTCACAATTCCATATTCCCTAAGCAACATGTCCACCTTCCACTCTTCCATCTTCTGGTAATCATCCTTTGTGTATCTTGGATAATGGAGAGGCATTTGAAACCCTGAAGGATTTCTTACTTCTCCCGGGTCCTTGAAGCCTCCATTCATGGCATGCTCAGTAGGGTTTTTGCCCATAACATGGTTACTTGTCATGTCAGCCTCCTTAGGGTTTCCCAGAACATGATAAGCTGAATGAACAAGCCATCTCAGAGCCATCTTCATAGCTCTCTCTCTCTGTGGTTTAGTGGACTATATAGAAAGAGACCTTTCACCTTCCAAGAGCTTATTTGGATTTGAGGAAATCAAGGTCCAGAGGGTTGCATTCATATTTATAGGTACAGCAACTTCATTACACGACAGAAATTCCGGATTACAAGGCTGAAGCAAGGTCTGGAACACCGTAAGATATTTCATTACATAGAAGTAATAAATAAGGTGGTTTGAACTTTGATGGCTGCATCCTTCAAGTTATTATCATCTATATGTATTTAATTATTTGGAACGTTGTAAGTGGTTGCTTAGTTAATGAGACATTTAACGTATGCGACATGACAAACATGATTGAGTTGATGACTCCAAATTGTCTAAATTACGTGTCCTTAATGCCATGTTTCAATAATGTTGAGTCGCTTTAGCATCAAGTTTTAGTAGGAGAAACTGGAGTTGTCTTCCATTAGGAAAAAAACCATTTTGTAATTAGTTCTATCTTTTATAATTATGAAATTTATAATCATTATTTTAAATTTATATCAAATAAATCATAAATTCAGATAATAATAAATAATTGTATAATTAAGTGAAGAATTCAATTAAATCAATTCTTCTCAATTTATAATTATTTTTTAAATAATTAAAAATAAAGTGAGTGACTAAAACGTAATAAAAGCATGTTCTACCATTTAGACTAACTCTTGGATTATGTTAAACTATTATTACTTAATTGTGGAGTTAGTGAAACAACTAGCCAATAAGGTCTATACAATATGAGCAGCAGCAGAATTTAGGGTATACTCCTTAGGAGTCTGTAATAGGACACATGTTTTAAGGATGTTTGTCAACGCAACAACTGTAAGCTCCTGAAATTCATGTATTTTTTTATTTTTGATTTGAAATGATTATTCTATGGTATCAAATTTACAAACCTCAACTGATCTGTTGGCTAAGACTGACTCTAAAAGAATAATCAATGAGAAGGATACTTAGTAATTTAATTTATGGAGCAACTCTTACTAAAAATGCAATTAATCTAAATTAAAATTGTGAAAGTGATATGTTATCTGAAGAAACGTTAAAATCTAATAATATTAATTAAATTAAATTCTTCATTTAATTCTAAATTGTTAATTTATAAAATATTTATTTAAAATATGTAATTTATGAAATATTTTATATTGGTAGGATTCACCCGATCGAACTCACTTGTTTGGTAGGAGGTGGGAGTTTGATCTACCTACAAAGCCTAACAGTGCCTGTGCAGTTGAAGTAATTAATCGATTCATGCAAAATCTCAAGAAATCTCGCAATTCCGCAAATCTTTGAAGAAGACCTTTCTTTGTAAGAAAGAAAAGACTGACTATCTTTAATATTTGAAGCTACACTACTGCTGCTCAATACTTTAAGGGATCGACTCTCTCTTAAATAAGTTCATTCCTAACTTTGTTTTCGCTAATTATGACACTTTCTCTTATCATATTATAACATAAGTTAATAGTTTTTTTTAATTGTAGTAGTCAAAAATCTTGCTAATTGATTTTTACGGGGCTTAATTAGATTCTTTTTCTCTGAAACTAAATATGAATAATTTACAATTTTCATCTTTATTCAAAAAGAGAAAAAAATTTATACTCAAAGTTTTACTTGAAATTATTGCTTAATTTGTATGATTACCTGTTTCGAAGTATTTAAATAAAAAAAAATACAGCTATGTATAGAAAATAACATGAACTTTGAAGGCCCAACCACATTTTGCTCGGAGAGTTCAAACCTGCCCCAGATTCAAATACCAGTTTAGGCCTCAATAATTAGGAAAGTCTAGTTTCTAAGAAAAAATGATATCAACTGTTATATGCATGTTATAAATTGCAAGCCAAATTAAACTTACACATCCTAAATTACTTATACTTGAATTATTTTAGAATTAAAATAATATTTTGTACTATTATAATGTAATTCGTAATTTAACTCAAAATTAGGTCATTTGTTGGATTAATTATAAAATTTTTTCAAACTTTGCAATAATAATTCGAACTTTAAAAGAGTGACTTTGAAAATTTTGAACTTTTATTTTTTAGCAAAAATAACTTGGTGTTAAGTAATTCGTTGATGTGGAAGACTTTACAAACTACGTCATATTAGTATTTTTGTTACGTGACTACTAATATTATGTTTATATCATATATAAATTTTATTATTTAATAAGTTCGCACTAAAATAATTATAAAATTAAATCATAAGAACGATTGTAATATTATTTTAAGTTTTAATATTTTTATTTTTTAAATAATAAAATTCATATATAGCACAATATAATATTTGAGAGTTACAAGACAGAATTACTAATTTGACATGGCTCATCACATCATTCACGTTAACAAAAAAAAAAAGTCCTCAAGTTCATATCATTTTTGCTAAAATCATTGTTGATCATGTAACATGGGACGAGTGAGATGTTATTTTAGTTCTTCAGACAAGTAAATCAAATAAAATATATTTTTTATTTTTATTTCATGCTTTACAAATAGCATTAAGAGATTATTTATTTTTTAAAATGACATTACAAATTTAGGTCGATATTTGAGTAAATTTGATATTTTTTTTACGTTTAACACTAATTTATTCAACAATTTTCATAATCATACATTCGAAATTGTGTAAATGCGTGACCATTCCAAGAACGCAATAAATGGTCAAAACGGGCTCTAGATTCTGGACTTCTGGTTGAGTCATGCATGGACACGCACTTCAAAACTCAATTCCCCTGACCTAATCCTCCAATGGGTCCTAAGTCATCCTCAACTCCCTGACAATAATAAAATTCTGTGGATAACACTTCAATTGATGAAGTTGGTCCTGAGTTATAACACGGTCCAACAACTATGTCAAACTGCATATTCCTAGACACCGCAATCTCTTTCACATGCTAGACTGATCTGAAACTGCGTATCTAAGACCAACTCTCTTGCAAGAAAGGGACAGTTAACCCATATATGTAACCAATCAATGAAGATAGCTGCACGCAAACCGACCAATGGGGTAAGGATATTGAAGAACACATTTTTGTGAAAATATAAGCAAGTATCTTAGCTTTTGTTGAAGCCAACGAGGAAGCTGCAGGCAGCCCAGAGTAACTACTGCTACAACTATATTCTTTAATGTTGCAGAGTGCAGAGACCATGTAACTATAGGGTTGAGTGAGGGAGAAGATTAACTGGTGAGAGTGGAGATGGATGATATACATAGCTCGTTCTTTGCATGCTTTTATTATGGTTCTAATTCTCGATTCATTCTTTTGTACTGTGTTCTATGTATCGTTCATTTATTAGTGGGCCATTTTCCAGATTCTAAGCTTCTGTAAGGATTGACTCTTGAATCTTAATTAGCTTTCATAATTGTGTAGCTATTGCCTGAAACAAGTCTTAATGTTTCCAGGCAAGCAATGGGGGTTTCCTCTCACATTCATTACTAAACAGATCAATAAATGCCAACTGCTTCCATAAGTTTTCTTGCTGGTGGTATAACACCCTTAACACTTGTTTATATATATATTTCTTTCATTCTATATATGTTGG
>JANIIA010000004.1:25531628-25546314 GCA_027478495.1 Erythroxylum alaternifolium
ATATTTAATACTTCCATCAGCTATTCTTATTTGTAATGGTTTATTTAATCATTTCCAATTATTTAATAATGTTTTAGGAGCTATACAAATAGTAGCTCTTATGTCTATATAAGCATTGAGTTTTTTATTTTGAATAATCACTTAAATAAATGTTCTATTCGGATTCAGTTGTTGATTCTAAACTTTGAACATTGTATTGATATATTGACAAAATTGTTGAATCTGTTTCATATTCTAATTCTATAGGTTCTAAATTATATTTTAATGCGGAATCTAAAATATTAATTTTTATATTGTTCTTCTTAATAATCTTTTTCTGCTTTATACTAAGATACTAAACATTGAAAATACATATTTTCAGTAGATATGTGGTTACAGATCATACGCCGGTTAGTCATATATATAAGTTTGATAATGCTTTTGAAAACGAGTATGAAGTTGTGTTAATTCTTCCTTCTCTTGATTATATAAGTTTGTATGATTATGAATAATATTTTGAAATGTTTGAAGAGTTGTTTTAGAACCATGAATAGACAGAACAAAGTTATAAGTGTAGGTAAATGTTTCAATACATTTTTTACTCACTTTTGTTTTAGTTTCGACATGCATAATTAATAGATGTATAGATCTGCAAGTACTGCAAAAAGGTGATGTCCTTTTAATCTATTTATAATATAATCTTTTCGAGGTAATTTATATACATCTCCTATTGTAGCTTTATTTAATTCTTTATAATTGATGGCCATTCGTCTTTTTCCACGATTCTCGTTTTCTCTTGAGCGCCAATCTACAAGCTTTAATGAGATAGAAAGATAGGAATAGAAAATTAAGAGTTTATTTTTTCATCAATTATTATCTATCTTTCGTTCATACTCATATATTATCTTCAACCTATCTTAATATTTTTATATGTTAGTTTCATTTATCTCGATGCAATTACTGTTATGGATTTCCTTAATGCTTGTATGACCTATAATTTTAGATCTATTCTTATGTAATTTGTTATTAACAAAGTTCATTAAATTATGACTGTTTGTACTAATTGTAGATCTATGCATATATTAATTATGCATGTCGAAACTAAAACAAAAGTTAGTAAAAATGTATTGAAAACGTTACCCACACTTATAACTTTCTTCTGTCAATTCATGGTTCTGAAACAACTCTTCAAAAATTTCAAAATATTATTAATATTCATACAAACTTATATAATTAGGAGAAGGAAGAATTATCACAACTTTATACTCATTTTCAAAAGCATTATCAAACTCATATATATGACTAACAAGTGTATGATCTATAACCACATATCTACTGAAATTATGTATTTTGAAAGTTTAGTATCTTAGTATAAAGCAGAAAAAGATTATTATGAAGAACGATATAATTATTTACAATTTTTCATAAATAATAATGGAATATTACCTATTAAAGAAAGACTTGATCATGCAACTAATCTTTATAATTCATGTAATCAAGAATTACACGATTTATACAATACATTAACAGAGCATCAAGGAAATTTTCATTAAAATGGCAGAAAATATACTAGATCTAGATACTTTAGAATTAACATAATCTACTGGAACCTTTCATATCACTACTCTGTTATCAAATGAAAAACAAAAACAAATAGCTATTAAATCTAAAAGCAGGACAAGATATTAATTATCATCCTTTTAAAAATATAATAAATCAGAAAAATTTAATTTATTTTGAAAAAATCATCCATGAAACCCCTATTAGAATAATTCAATGTAATGGGCATATTCGTATAAGTCTAATTGATCAAGAACAAATTTGTAAACAATTACAAAAAAATTCCCGAAGATAAAAGAAATAAAATAGGATATATACATCTGTCTACTATTCAAATATTATTAAAATCTACTTTTCAAAAAGTAATAGATTCACCAATAAGAATGGCTGTCATTGATGAAAGAATGAATAGTTTAAATGATCAAATAATCGAAGTAATGAATGGTAATTAAGCCTATGGAAAAAAAATTTAACACCCGTCTAAAATTAAGAATTCCCTTACGATATCAAAACCTAAACGAAACAATTATTGTTGCTTATAAATTCTATAGAGAAAATTTAATGACTAATGGTCAATATCCTATTTCTATTACTGACCAAATTAGTTATGCTTTAACTAGTTCATATCATAGCATTGAATTTAAAAACATAAATAAAATATATATTGATTAATTATTTAATGACGTAGTAAAGGTAGGTATCACTTTAAGAAATAATCTTCGAAAATTACCAGAAATAAATTACCCAATCCAATTTTATGAATCTACCTCATCTGCTCCACGATTATCATTATCTGGAAATAAACAATCAAAAGACAAAATTTTAATCAGATCATAGTCTTCAGAATTAGAAAAACCCATTAGATTTGCTTAACTAGACATTGAATTAAACAAATCTATTAAAATTACTGACCCGCAAATTGAAAACGAAAAACTTTAAGAAAAAATAGGTCAAGAATTAATCATAATTAAAAATTAACTTAATAAATTAAAAGAGCATCTCGAAAATACTTTATGAGTATTACCAAAGTTATTAGATAAATAAATAAATATTGAAATTCAATTAAAAGAAATAATAACTATAACTCAACCGTTAATAGAAAATAGCACAAAATCACCAAAAATTAGTGAAATAAATTATCAGAAATTAATTAAACTATTAGATTCAATAAATGAAAAACTTGATAAAATATTAAAATTAATAACTACCAAGTTAGAAATAAAAGATTGCCAAAAAGACTCAAAAGTGGTACTTGTCCTTTGTTAATCATTGGAGCGTAACCTGAGAGGGTTGAAATTTGTTCTATTCAATATTTGTTATTACTTTTCACAAAGAAACAAATTTTTATCTTGGGAAGCAAAATTTCAGTCCGAAATTCACTATTATCAGAACCTCCTGTTTAATTTTGATGGATACATGAACGTGAAAATTAGATGTTTTAGGCTAAAATAGAAATAAAAAAGAAGTATCCCTAAGTAAGAAAAATGCCACTGAGTCGGAGGCGTGTTTCTCTCTCTCTTTCTTTTTTTTTATAAAAACCTTTCTATTTGTTTGGTTTTAGTAGCACCTTCTTGTGACGCTTGTCCAATGTCAAATGTTTTAATGAGCGCCTGATTTTGTTTCAGCTTTGGTCAAGTTTGAAGGTAACATGAAAGGGCATATATAATGGGCTCGGGGACCCTAAAACACCACGGGCTACAAAAGACGCCCAAGTTGGCAAACTTCCAAAAAGAGTGCATTTTTAGCCTCCCATGGGAAACAAAAGGTAGCTTGGTAAATTAGAGGCTAAAATCCACATTGTTGCCAATCAAAATCAACACTCTAATTCTCTGCCATTTCTTATTTAGTTGGTAAAACATCATTCCTTTTGAGAGCCACATCCCAAGTCAGCATTTCGTTTCAAGAGTTAGGAATATAAGAAATTTGAAGTTATCACAAATGTAGGCAGTACAAAATGGCATAACCGATTAGAGAAAGGGATAATAACAATTCAATGATAAAATTTGCACAATGACAGCTTTCAGCGAATTCTAGAGACAGGTTGCCAGGGAATCCTAATCATAATTAAGATATGTTTCTAAAGCCAGACAAAATAAACAGATAAAGGTAGAATGGTCACCACGTTGGCAACTCAGTTGGGCACATAAAACCCTTGATTAAGATAAAAAATCAATCAGGAAAGAAGGCATACTTACTGAGGTAGAAAACTTAAGCAGCCAACTTTAGATTAGGAATTTGAGGCAACATTCTGATCTAATTAGCTCCCTTGTCATGCCACTATTTCTCACCGAAAGTTCATACCCAAGGAAAACAAAATTGAAACATAAACTAGTCCTAAGAATATCTCCGCCTAATGATATTCAACAGAACATTCTTGGTACAGCCAGATAAGCATTACGGTCTCTTATAGTGACCAGTCTTAAAATGCCACGATCGAGTCAAAAGTGTGGTATGCCATCTCTTTATAGCATCTCCAGACATTTTAGTTCTGCAAAAATGATAATGCATAAAACACACACGTGCAAGTTCCAAGGGAAAATGAACTTTACATCATGCTAGTAGGAGAAGCCATCTATTATTTAGACGCTCTTGCATCACACTCAGCTGCATACGGCATGGAAAATTATTAGGCAATACTTCTAGCGCCAAGACTTTGAGGCGAAAGTTAAAGGTCCAAAGAAGCTTCCTTGGCATAGCCAAAGAGATAAATTCATACAGAATTATATGACTACAGAATAAACAGACATCCTTTTTCTAGCACCTCTTGCATTTTCAAGTTTCCGCCCAAAATAACAAAAATGGACAAAGAGTTGGGAACAATATCATTTTTCAACTCAATGGATATGAAGGCTTTAAATGTCGTGTGAATACATATATTATAAGAAGCCCATCGGGTTAACAAAGCCAAATCAAGAAGAACACTCTTCTCTTCAACCAATACTTTGCTATCATGTGTGGCATAAAACCAATTTCCAGCATTTGGCAATCACAACAATTTAATTATTCCCATGGTAAATCTCATCCAGTTATAAATAGATTAAACTATTACAATCCATCTTACACGCCTCTTCCCAAACAAGTGTATAGTAGCCAAACTTAGAAGCTTAACACATTCTAAGCACGAAAAAAATATACACAAGTGGATAAGAAATGAAAGCAATTGCCAAAAGAAGCAAACCTGTCCATTTTAATGCACCAATTAATCTAAATTCTTGCTACGCAATCATCCTTTTATGTCAACAATTTCCTTTTACTCTTTGAAAAAGTTGACCTCTCTGATGCTCTATCTTGGATATTTTTTCCAATTTGTGATTTTATGCTGCCATAACTTTGTGAAGGAGCTTTATCATTTGGCTTAGCATATAGTTCCTCAACTGACCTTCTACCACCATTCCTTCGAGAAGTTACCCTTCCATCTAAACTCTTGCTCCTAACTACTCTACCCCTGCTGGTAGGGACCTTATGATAACCCATTTTCTTATTCTTATTTTTCTCATCCTCTTCATCATAACAATAGCCATGACGACTAGCATCCTTAAAATCAGAGATTATGCCATTCACTTTCCCACTATCATCACCATTCTTTTTTTCTGCTTGCTCCATAGATTCACCAGCTTTCTGCCTTCCTTGCTGTTTGCTTCCACCAGGAACATTAATTGCTTTGCGATCTTCAATTACCGTATGCATAAGATGAAGATATTGATTCCTAATATTCGTCACTGGATTATTATTAATTAACAAACCTCTCTTATAGGCCTCCTTCAAAACCACAGTATAAGTTCCTATCTTACTTGAAAGGTAAAATATCCCAGGATAATGAAGTAATGCTCTCCTAAACCTTGATCGAATTCCCAACCACTCTCCCATACGCAGCAAAGTATCCTTCTCCACCATCCTTGAAACAAAGAGATTAAGAATCTCATGCAAAACCCCCACAGTCCATTTCTCCGACTCATCAGTACTTGGTCCAAGATGCGTTGCATTCTCATACGGAGAAATATAAGGCAACTTTTGCCAATCATCATACCACTTCTTCAGTTTCTTGTCCATCTCAAAACCCTTTGAGAACTGCATAGGGAATGAGATTGGCATCCCTTTCTCATTAACCATCCCTGCACCTTTCATTTTCTGTTCCACAACTGAAATTGCTGATTCACTGCTCCAACAAACCAACTCTAGTTCCAACTCATTACGCGACTTAGACATATTCTTCTCACCAATAAGTCGAAAACAGTCAGGGAAATCATAAAGTATACTATTCATAAATTCCTGATGCAAGCCCAAATCCCATTTAATGCTGTCAAGAAGCTTCAAAGGTACCTTATTGATTCTCGCAATCATTAGCAGCTTCAAAACCCTATCAGCAACATCCTGCCTATAGTTGTCACTCTGATAAACTAATTTCTCTTCAGCATCCAGATCAAGTACCTGTCGGGTGAGCTTGATGTGGGGTTGAATCCCAGTTCCTCCAGGGAGACATTCCTCGAATATTGCAGGATATTTTCGGATGAAATCGATAGGACGAGTGGGAATTTCGAGATTCTGTTTCTGATTGTGGATAATGGGAAGAGGAAGAGACTTTGCTGGGTCCGATATGATGAGGTTCTTTATATTCAAAACGGGTCTTAGATGCTTTTCTCGCTCCACAGCATGATCAAGCCCCCTGTCCCGGAGAAGTTTTAGGGAAGCAAAGTCGACGAAGCTACGGTGCTGGCAGCTGCAATGGCGAATTACAGAAAGAGAATTGGGAAGGAATCGCATTGCTGACTTGGAGGCGAGACTTCAAGAGGGTTTTGTGGCCGTCAAATGCCTTTCCGCTGGCTGCAACGGCAATAAAAACTAAAAACATTGTTATTATATTAGAAAAGGCCAATTTTGACCGAGGAAATTTAACCTTAAATTTTACGGGGATATATAAAATCATAACATTTAAAAAATATTTAAATATAATTCCATAATAATGAAAAAACTGACTGTAGATGTTAAATTTTCTGCCAAAGTTTTTAATATTATATTATATTATTTTATTTTATTTTATTTTTGGGTCCTACATTTTCATGTCATATCTAACGTAATAATATGGGGCTACTTTCTTTAAAAAGAATAAAAAATATCATTGATTTTAAACCTATGAGACACATCTTTAATTAATCGTAATTTTTTTTTTAACTTGAGCAAACATATTTACTTAACTAATCAGAAAATAATTAATCAAAATTTAACAAAAAAGATCCCTCGTCATCTTACTTGAACGATCCCTCACTATTTTATGTATATAGAATCTCCAAAGTTATCAGAGGTGGCTAGAATCCCTAAAGTTGTAGAAGGCTGGTTGGAATCCCTATGACCTCCTGATAGTCTGGAATCCCTCATTCGATCTCATTCATTGATTTTTCTATTTGTGTTGAATCCCTCAGTCTCCTGCATTCCAGGATTCGAGTCGTTGGATCCTAAAAGTAGTCGTTGAAAGCATCTTCATCTAATAGTCGCTCTCATAGGTGAGTTTTTCTACATGTATGATTCAACTGGTACCAAAAAAATAGTGTTAAGCAAGTTTTACCTGTAATAAAACTCTCAATATCTGTGAGTATACGGATTGTAAACTTGTAGTATGGAAGGTGTCGATCTCACGAGAAAATAGTAAGCAAGTAAACTTAACTTTGTCTAAGGTATTGGAATATAAATTGAATGAGAAAAATAACATAAATTAAAGCAATCAAATGAAATTAAGCAATTAATCAAATAACAATTTAGCTGCCATTAATTAGGGATGAATTTTATTACCTATTTTATTTTACTTGCTTTAGTTTTAGTTTTTTTTCATTAAAAACCTAAAATAAATCCTTAGGTTGGATAATAGGGGAGGGATAATTACTAGAATCCACCGTCTTTGTGAGATCGACTCGTATTTGTCGGTACTAGTTACAGTTACACCGTACACTTGCAGTTATTACAATAATGGCTAACTCACAAATAGGTCAATTAATTTTTGGCACCGTTGTAAGGGACTTTGATATTAGGAAAGCTTGAATGCTATTACTTTAGTCATTTTCATTTTATTTTGTTTTATCTTTGTTTTTTATTTTATTTTATTATATCTTATTATAGTTTTTGGTTTATTAATTTAAGTATTTTTTAAATTTCTCTGCTAGATCTTGAGTTTGTGGTTTATTGAAGGAATTACGATTTATTGTTATAGCCACAGCTCACAATGGAAGGATAGAGTGGATGGTGCTTTTATGGGAGCCAGAATATGTCTTCGTAAACTATGACATCACTATATGGGAGAGAGAGGTGTTCTCACATGTTTTTAGGAGCTCAATTGATATCCAAGCAATGTTGCAGCATTAGTAGGAGTTATCACTACAATTATCAATATTGAGCACCAACTTATATAGGGAGTGACCTAGCATGTATAATCAACCTCATGGTGCAATTTATGAGAACAACTATAATTTAGAATGGAGCAATTCCTACACCTATGGATGAGACGATTAAGCTCCAGCTAGATATTTACGGCAATAAGCACCCACGGTTAATAAGCCAATTATGGAATATATGATGGTTGATTTCATTTAAGAATCAATCATAAAGCATCACAAAATAAAGGCTCGATTACAAAAATCAGATAAACCAACTGGCGGACATATTATTTGACTAGATCCAAGGGAGTATGCCTAGTCTTATTGAAATGGATGCTGAAAAACATGAAATGGCAATCACCCTTAGTAGCGAAAAGAGTTTTTAGTAGAAGAAGAAACTCTTAGAGATAAATTAATGGAATTCATTAACGAAATGAAAGCTAGCCGGCACAAATTCGAGAGTGAAGACAAGATAAGAGTTGGATTATGGAGTAGAGTGACATTCCGAAAAGAGCTCCCAGTGGAAGAAGAAGAAGAGGAAGAGGAAGCAAGTCTTAGAGATAAATGAACGGAATACCTTGCCGAACTTAAAGCTAGCTGATGCAAATTCGAGAGTGAAGAAAATTCAAGGGTTGGCTTCATGAATGAAGTGACATTCTAAGAAGAGCTTTAGGAAGAAGAAGGGCTCCATTCAAGAAGAGAAAGTAGAGAAATGGCAAAAGATAACTGAATAAGATGAGTCAGAAACCTCTGTCTAGGAAGAAGAAGAAAAAGAGTGGACAGAGATGGTTAAGGAAGAACTAGTGGAGGAACTAAGTAAGGAAACTACTGATGAGGCGTTGGTAGTAACCTTAAGTAAGGAGGTTTCCTAGTTCCTCGAACACAAACTGTTTGAGTTAGCTGATGATTTAGGGAGCTTCTTTATCTCTTATTTTATTAACAATTTGTCACTAAAAGAGGCATTATTGCTTGAGATTGGATTGATTAATTTATAAAGTATGTCCTAATGATTATTTTGCAACTGGTAGCTTACTTAAAGGCTACGAAATTGCTTTGCAGAGAAAAGGGGTGAAGTAAGACATTAATCATAGAACCTAGATGATGGAAACATGCAAGTTACGTCGAGCTACCAATGTTAAAAAAACATTGCATAGGAGCTAATCCATGAGTTAGTTTTAATTTTATTTCAATATTGATATTATCTTGTGTTTGCTTTTGTGTTAGTATAGGATTTATTTTCTGTTATGTTGTTTCTTTTATTTCTTTTTATCCTTTTCTTTTGTATTTTACAAGGATGATAATCTCATATTGGATGGATCCAAATTAAGAAATCCTTATATTCAGGAAAGTACCAACTTAACCCTCTCGCTCATTATAAATGTTTATATTATGTACATTGAAGACAATGTACGACTTTAAGTGTTGGGAAGGGGTTAATGATTTTAATGATTTTTTAAGCTTATTATAATCGTTATTATAAATCTTATTAACTAATATTTTGATTTGGTTGAATCTGTCTATTAATACTCTAATTTATTATTGAATATTGATTTAAATTGGTATGCAAAAGGATAATGGTTACAATAAAATTAGTTTTCTAAATCATATATTTTGTAATCATTGAAATATTTAAGTTAAATAATATTGCACATTGTTTACTTACATATGCCCATATTTTTTGGTGATTTTTTGAGCCTAAAGAGCAGATTTTCAAATTTTTATGCTCTTTTTGTTCTTTCATATGTGTAATTTCATGTATAGTATGTTAATTCTAGAACTTGCTTTTATTATACATGTTGAGAACATATTTGTTAAACTAGAAGCATTAATATGATAAAGGCATTTATAATCAACAACTTGTTTTAGCCTATTTCTTTGAAAATTACCATACCCTTAAATTTATCCTTTAGGTAAAACAAAGTTGAGCCTTAACCTTTTTCATTGATTAAACTCATATTAACCTTTATTATATTTTTCTTTAAATACTTGTTTATTGTTTTGAACCTTGAAGGTTATTTACATTATTTCTTGAATTGTAGTATTGAATGTTTATTGTGAAAAAAAACATAAAAGAAAAAAGAAAAATGGAGCATATATTAAAAAAAGAAGAAAAGAATATATGGTACCATTAGTTTTGTAGTGAAAGGACCTGTGTGTATTGTGAATAAGTTTCATGTGGTGTTCTTTTTAGTAAATTTCCTTCAATTTAACCCTTTTTATTAACCCAATCATACCACACCTAAGCCCCATTATAACCCACACAAAGACCTTTTGATTTTTCTTTCTAGTTTATACATAAGTGGTGGAATGTGATTTTATTGTAAGCATATGGTAAGGATTCTACTATCCATTGATTGAGAGTTTTGATGCTTTTCACCCTAAATACCTGAGTGCATTGAGCGAAATCTTGGTGAGGGTGTAAAGAGATATGCTTTTGATTTCAATTCGAATGTTGATGTGATTACTATTAATATTGCTTAGGAAGTTAATTTTAGGAAAACTTGACTCTAATTGTATATTAATTTGATTCAATAGGATATAATATGAGTGGACAGGTTGAGATTGATGATAATTGATATTTTGGAATTTATAATTTTGATTATGGTTTGCTTGAAGACAAGAAAAATCTTAAGTGTAGGGATATTTGATAGATTGATAATTATACAAAATTTTACTCCATATTTGATGTATTTTTGCTTGATATTTTATACTTTTATTGTATTTTTAGTACTTAATTCACTTCAAGTGTGTTTATATAGCATAATTGCCTTTATAGACTAAAAGGAGAAGAATTCAGACGAGATCATGACATAAATTGAAGATTTGAAGTACATAAAGGATGCACTTCCATGCACATAGTTGTGCATTTCCTTAAGCCCATGCATCTTCACAATTCTTGTAATTTTTAGTTATGCGCGGTCTGATGATACATGACCATGCATCAGAATACAATATTTCATCTTCATTTTTTCTACTTCTCTGGACCAGAAAGCACGAAGAATCTTGTATTCTTCGTGCTTTCTGGTCCAGAGAAACAGAAAAAATGAAGATTTTGTTAAAAGACCCATTAGAATACAAGATTAAGCCTCCACATTGTGAGAATATTTGATAAAAGACAATCAGGGAGATTTAGAATTATGAACTCATTGTTTTAATTTTTTTTCTTTCGGCTTATGTTTGACTTCATGTTCAATAATATTTAACTAAATGTACAATTAGTATTTAGGTTAGATGAACCTTGTGTTAATACTTTGATATGATTTGATTCTTTTATTAATGCAATTGGTTTGATTGATTGTTGCGATCTAGTAACTTGTTTTATTTATGATCTAGTAATTCGAAATATTAAACCATAATCTGATTTCATACATAGTGATTGAAAAATTGTAGGTTGAATAGATCCACAGTAATTGGAATGAGTTTATTGTAACCCTATAGATACGATTATATAAATCTTCCAAATTAGGATCAAATCTAACAGAAGGATTCATAAAATGATAACACATTCCTATAAAATTTAACCTTAGTAATTCGGTTAAAAACCTTAGGATTAGTTATTAGTAAACTTAAAGTCAGATGCTAACTGAGGTTTGGTTGTGTGTAAGTTTTAATTATTAACCCTAGATAATTTACAAGTGCACGGTTTGTTAGTGTAGCATTAACCACGAGGAGGGAACTAATCTAATCCTAAAATCTAAGGGCATAAATAAGTAACATAAATTCAAGATACAACAAAATTAATACGACAATTTAATTTAATCAATCAAATTAAGAATCAAATACGAAAATACTAATTACTAAGCAATTTTCAATACACCCAAGAATCAACCGAAAGAAATTACCAATTGAGAGAAAGAGAATTTTACCTATCCTTAATGCTAACCTAATTGATTATGAATTATGGGATTGTTGGTTTTAGACTGAGAGAAAGAGAATTTTACCTATCCTTAATGCTAACCTAATTGATTATGAATTATTGGATTGTTGGTTTTAGACTATCCTAGGGTTGATTACTCTTTCTTGAGTTATAACCATCAACCATAAATCATAAACCTTTATCAGATTATAAAGGTTGCAATCTCTCAATTCACAACCTATCCAAAACCCTAATTAGTTCTGAAGTTCTCTAATAAACTATCGAAAACCTATGCAAGATCTCTCTTAGCTCAAATTTTCGATCTGATTCAATTCTAATTTCTAATAAATCACTTAACTCTCGTTAGTCCAATTTAATCATTTTTCATTTGATTCACCCTCTCTTTTTATTATCAAATTATGCAATCACAGAATCAAACCACAATAATATCCAACAAACATATAAACAATCAGATTCTCATTAATTTAATAATAAAATTCCTAAGGTTAGTTTAGAACATCCTCGACATTCTAGATCATATCATCAACTGTTTAATCCAATTCTATACAATAATAAAATTGAAAGAAACAGGAAATACAATCTAAAATGGATGACAAGAGGCAGCGATGTCGGAAAATCTCTTGATCTAGAAAGTACGTTGAGTCAGCTTCTTGTCCTCTTCTCTCTTCCTTCTTTTCTTCCTCTATCTCTTGATGATCTCTCTTTAGGGTTTCTCAAGGTGGCTAATGCAAAAAGCTCCTTTCTCTACCTCTTCTTAGTCTTTTTATATCCTCTTGTGTTTTAGGTAACCCTTGGGTTTTTTAGGGTTTGAAAGGTCTAAAAAATCCCTCTAAACTTGAGGTTTATGAGTGTCTGTGCATCTTCCCAATGCAAACCACGATCGTGGGCCATTCCCTGTAATTCTATCACGAGGCCAAATCTAGTGCTTCTGTCATGATCGTGGCCTAACATGCCACGATTGTGAGTCGTTTCGGCTTGAATGTCTTCGAAACTCCTTTGTACTTCAATGTTGATCTTGAAACATTAGCAAACACATCAAGGTAGCCCAAAAATATAATATTTAAGCTCAAAGACTTGTACTCCCTTAAAACACTTAAAACATAAATAATTAGCAAACTAACATAATTCTAACCAAAACACATAATAAATGATTGAATTAATAGCTAAACACATATCAAACTATGCCCTAGAACACGATGCAATTTACACTTATCAACATCCCCATACTTAAATATTTGCTTGTCCTCATGCAAACAAAAAAAAATCACAAAGCACACAATGCAATAATGAGACAATGACTTTAGCTTCATTAAATAAATTTAACCTTAAACACAATCATTCAAGTTATTTTAAATCATTAATATGCGATATCCGTGTCTAGGAGCTCTGGACTAAATATACATATTAATTAAACCTTAAATGTGAAGTTTATTCACCCTTTTAATTATACACACACATTAATAATTATTTGGTCCATCAAAGTTTACAACTACTCCTAAGTACGATTTCACGAAAAGTCAAGCTATTTATAAGTTCAGTAGGTTTTATTAGAAACCATTTTTTATTTATTTACTTTTTGTGGACATGGACCTAATCTTTTATACAGAGACAAACATTGATGATGAATGTTGATCCAGTTACTCGACTAAGTCATGTTTTTATTAAGTTGCTTGGTTAGAATGTCATTATAGCCTTTTGATGCGAAGACACATATTTGCCATGTGTGTTGATCCGGTTACTCAGTTACATCACGTTCTCAATTAGCTACTAGCTCTATTCATAACCTAAAAGCCAGCGGAATAATTATTTGTTTAAAATTTACAAACTTATTATTATTATTATTTTTTATTATTATTATTATTATCATCATCATCATCATCATCATTATTATTATTATTATTATTATTATTATTATTATTGTTTAATGCCTACCTTGTTGCTTTAGCTACTTGTTTTCATGAAAAACACTAGCAAAGCTACTTTAGTTTAAAGACCTAAAATTATGAATGAATGTGAAAATTTATAGGGTGATAAACTAACACTAAATCCTAATTAACTTGCATATTTTAGCCAAAGGACCCAAATCACTAATTTTGTGAGCTAATGACTCTTCACAACCTAATAGATTATGTTCAAAATTAATTCAATTTCATTCCATCTAAGCCATTGACACATTGACACAATTCACAATATACGACCTAAACAAACTATCATATAATATGCAAAATTCACACTCAAAGCAAAATACACAACCCTCCCTACACTTGAACAGCACATTGTCTTCAATGTGAGAAGGAGACAAACAAACACACATGGAAAGGAGTAACATAAACTAAAACAAAAATAAAGACTAAATAAAAACTAAATTTAAAAGAAAAGGGTTAGAAATAAAGTCTTACAGTGATGGAGGTGGGGATGATGCCAGAGGTGGTAGTTAGTTGCTTTGAGCCTTGAAGTATCGATGAATCTAGCATATATCCCAACTCTAACGTTGTTTTGTGCAGGCCATCTCATTCATCTTTCTAGAGTTCTCCACAAGTGTATCTGTAATTACCTTAGTGTTGTTAGTGGAGATTGTATCAAACACTTTCTTCCGACTAGGTTCTTCTGTGTCTTCTTCCTCTTCGGATTACTCGCTAGTTAAGTCCTCTTCTACCTGTTGGGGTGGCACTGTGCTAGAACTCGCCTGACTGACCCTGATCTTCATATGAGTCTTTTGGCTAATGTTCTGGAGTTCCATGTTATAGTACTTTAGGATTTCAGCATACCACAAGTGATGCTGATTTAGAAAATCTAAGAGGTAGACGGTTAAGCCATTACAAACCATATCATAGTACTCAGCAATGGTGAAAACGAAGTACCCATACCCAAATTGTTGCTCCTCTTAGGTAAAGTAGCAACAATAGCA
>JANIIA010000004.1:25572996-25594922 GCA_027478495.1 Erythroxylum alaternifolium
TGTGATCTGATTTGTATATGTCATTATCATATGACTGTTAGGGTTAGTTACCATTATGTATCATGTTTAGTTTTCCTTACTAAGCTATACGCTTAGCATGGTGGAAATGTCCCATGTAGGTTTAGATAGAAGGGTATAAAGACTGGGATAAGGACAATCACATTGGCCAAAAAGATTGAGTTTTGTTTTGACAAAATGTATATTTGAATTTGTTTTTGGTTGTTTCTGATAATTGAAACAGTTTGAATGTGTTGGAAGGTTTGTAATAACTATAATATAGGATGGATTGGGTTTTAAGACATGTTTTTGATAAGTTCAATTTGTATAATATATTTTATTTGTAATCCATCTTGTAATGCAATACAATGTATGTTTGCCGAATTGGTTTTTAAGGAAGATTTCAAATGCTTTAATTTGTTTGTACTGTTTTGTGTGGCATCCATATATTCTTCCAGGGGTATGTGGGTGTTACATTTTAATTGTACATATACATTAATAATTATTTGGTCATTCAAACCTTGTAACTACTCCTAAGTACGTTTTCATGAAAAGTTAAGCTACTTACAATTTTGACCGTTTTTATTAGAAACTATTTTTTATTTTTTTACTTTTTGTAGACATAGACCTATTAATTTTACATGGAGGCAAACATTGGTGATGAATGTTGATTCGGTTACTTGATTAAGTCATGGTTTATTAAGTTGCTTGGTTGGAATGTCACTATAGCCTTTTGACGTGAAGGCACACATTTGATGCATGTCGATCCGGTTACTCAACTACATCATGTTGTCAACTGGCTACTAGCTCTTCATAACCTGAAGGCCAGCGGAATAGTTATTTATTTAAAATTTACAAACATTGTTTTTAATTATTATTTAATTCCTATCTTGTTGCTTTAGCTACTCGTTTTCATGAAAAAATATTAGCAAAGCTACTTTAGTCGAAAGACCTAAAATTATGAATGAATGTGACAACTTATAGGGTGATAAACTAACGCTAAATCCTAATAACTTGCATATTTAGCCAAATAACCCAAATCACTAATTTCGCGAGCTAATGACTCTTCGCAACCTAATAGTTTATGTTCAAAATTAAATCAATTTCATTCCATCTAAGCCATCGACACATTCACACAAGTCATAACACGTAACCTAACATACTATCATATAATATGCAAAATTTACACTTAAAGCAAAACACACAACCCTCCCTACACTTGAACAACACATCGTCCTCAGTGTGAGAACGAGACAAACAAACACACATAGAAAGAAGTAACATAAAATAAAATAAAAATAAAGATTAAATAAATACTAAATTTAAAAGAAAAGGGTTAGAAACAAAACCTTATAGGGATGGAGGCGGGGATGGTGTCGGAGCTGGCAATTGTATGCCTTGAGCCTCGAATTATCGATGAATCCGATGTATATCTCAGCTTTGACATCGTTATATGCAGGCCATCTCCTTCATCCTTCTAGAGTTTTGTATAAGTGTGTCTATAATTTCTTTGGTGTTGGCGGAAATTGAATTGAGCAGTTTCTTCTAACCAAGTTCTTATGTGTCTTCTTCCTCTTTGGACTCCTCGCTAGTCGAGTCCTCTTCTGCCTGTTGAGGTGGCACTGTACTAGAACTTGCCCAACTGACCCTAATCTTTAAATGAGTCTTTTGGCTAATGTCCTGGAGTTTCATGTTTTAGGACTTTAGAATTTTAGCATGCAACAAGTGATGGTGATTAGAAAATCTAGGAGGTAGACTATTAAACTACTAAAATCCATGCCATAGTACTTAGCAATGGTCGAAACCAAGTACCCTACACCCAAATTGTTGCTCCTTTTATTTAAAGTCGCAACAATAGCATTCAACATATATATGGAGGTGCACACTAAGATGTTATGATCCATACACCATAGCAGAAAAAATTCCTTCGTTGAGCACTTATTGGTCTCTAATTTGTCAAAAACCATTTGACACATGAATTTATATAACAACAAGCACTCATGGGTTTGTATAATGTTGTTGTGGGCATTCTTAGCATCGAACCGCTCTAACCCAATGAGCTCATTCTAATAGCGAGAAGCACAAAAATTATCGTGCTAATTGATAATGGAATATTCAGGAAAATCGCAAATATCATACATGATTTCAATGTTCAGCTCATAAGGTTATCCCCAGAACCTAAACCATATTTCCTTAGGGTTACTAGTTTCGACCTGAAGGGAAGTGAAGAATTTAAGGGTCAGCTCCTAGTAGACAGGATATTGGAAGTGTATGAACTTACTCCACTGAATTCTTTCTGCTAAACTCTCTACCCTATCTCATAATTTTAGCCTATCAAGCATATCAAAATCAAAGTATTTTGAGACTACTATCTGTTTAAGATTAAGGGATTGGAATCAAACACCTTCCTCCTCTATGTAGATTGGGAAGGGTGCTTCAAAATCTTCAGCCCTGTTCCATCACCTTGTCCTGAGACTCGAATTCTTCCTGATGATTGTTTGCGCTTTACTGACTGTTTAATACGCAGCATAATAGACTGCAAGTAGTTGGAAGTTAGAATAAAATAAAAATTTGGAAGTTGGTTAGAGAGGAGTGAGATCATTTAACGGTTTTAAACTTAGAGAGATAAAATGAAAGTGAGTGAAAGAATTAAGTATGAAATGAATATATAGGTGAAGGGATGGTAAAATGGTAAAAATTTTAATTGAAAATAGCGGGGACAATTTTACCCTGCTGCAGGCCATCGATTTTCCAAATTTTTTCTTCTTTTGTCCTTCTACACATTCCTGAGTTCCCTTCTTGACTATTTTATAGCCCTTTCACCTCTTCTTTGCTTACTTCCTTGATCATCTAACTCATGTCGAAGTCCTATGCCTTCTTGACCTTATTTGGAAATGAAATAACCTAACTATAAAATTCAAACTATCTAAATGTCAAAGGAAATAACATTGAATTAACAATCTATAGGTTGCCTCCCATACAACTCTTCTTTTAATGTTGGTAGCTCGACAGTCTTCTTATGCTCAAGGTGGTTCAAATGAATCGTGCAATGGTAGTGCAGTCATTGATCTTATAATTTGCACATGAGCTACCATGCCTTAGGTTCCACCTTCCTTCTGCTTCACCCTTCTTCGCCTTCTCCTACATGATCATTTCTTTCTAAATGCATTCTTAGGATGCTCAATATCTTCCCATTGTCCTCGAGATTCGGTTTCTTTGATGTTAACTAGAAATAACAGAGAACTGTTGTCATTCTTCAACATAGTGAAGGTTATTTAATAGTCTCCGACCCTCAAAGTTAGTTTACCCCTATCAACGTTAATTATTGAGCGAGCAGTAGCCAAAAATGGTCGTCTAAAGACCATAAGGGTTTCCACATCTTCTTCAATATCCAATACAAAGAAGTTTGCAGGGAAGGTAAATATATCAATCTGTACTTGCACATCCTTAATAATACCCTTCAGCCGATAACCATTCTGTCTGCCATCTTCACTAACATCATAGTGGGTTCTAACTCTTCTAACCCCCAAATTCTAACTAAAGGTATAAGGCATCATATTAATACTAGCTCCAAAATCTATGAATGCCTTGTCTATTTTAACTCCATTGATACTGCAAGGAATGTAAAAATTCCCTAGGACCTCTTTCTTCTGTACTATATTAGGGTTTTCTTCCGCTATAAGCTCCTTAACCTTCTTCTTGATTGATTCCCTTAATTTGAGCCTTGTTTGTAGTTGTTCTGTTATGTCCTCAACATTGTTTAATTCAGCCTCCTTAGAATTCCTCGTCATCTTGCTTGAATTTGACTCCTGCTAAGCTAAAATAGCGTACAAAAATTTAGGTCAAGGTTCCTCTATTATCTTAATTACGAGCTCACTTGGAAGGAATTCCATATTTATTTGTCCTTCTCCATTTCCTCCATCTTCTTTCGTATGTTTAAGTTTCTTTCCCTGGTTCTGAGTAATGGCCATGATTCATTCCTTTGGGTTAGATTCGATATTGCTTGGAAGGGTTCTTATATTTTGAGTTGAAATTGCCTCTATTAGTTGACCTACTTGGACCTCTAGATTGTGTATTGAAGAGGCGTGGTTCTTAGTGACTTACTCGAACTTGCTTTCAAGTCTCTTATGTACATCCTTTATGCCTCCAATTTTGTCTAGAATCCTATCCAACTTGGATTCCACAGCTCAGATAATCTTGTTGGAAACCTGGTTATCCTTGGGGTCTAAATTATCCTCCATCATTGTTCGTCCAAGAGAAGTTAAGGATTATTTCCCCCTCTTTATCTATATTAAGCTCCCATATAACTAGCTTGCTCTGGATCATTATCCTTCATCAATAAGTAGCCCATCGTATCATAGTCCATCTGTCCATAGGGTTCACACTTTAATTGCTCAACTTTTATCGAAGTTAAGGACGAAGCCTTCATATTGTTGAGTTGTTGAGTTAAGTTATCAATTTTTGCTTGCATCTTCGTCATTTGATCAACAACTAAAACTCCTTTTTGTTCTCATAAAGTAGTAGGTTGTCTACTCCACTCGTTCGTCCATAAGTAGCTATTACTCGCCATCTCCTCTATGAGCTCTTCTACTTCATCTACCATCTTTCTCATTAGTGATCCTTGTAAAGCTGCATCTATCGTGCCTCTCGTATGTAGGGTTACTCCATTATAGAATGTTTGCAACAAGAACTCCTTAGGTAAGTTATGGTGTGGCATTTTCGTTACAAGTCCTTGTATCATTCCTATGCTTCATAGATCGATTCCCCATCACTTTGCTAGAAGTTGGTAATCTCCTTGATAATCTACGTGGTCTTGAAAAGGGAAAAATGCTTGTCTAAAAAGGCATGAAATAGTTAATCACAAGTGGTACTAAGCCTTTGTTTTATCTCTTCGAGTAAAAGGGATAAACCTAATTCTTACTACATCCTCCGACATCTGATGGTATCGAAAGGTATCACAAATTTCAAGAAAATTTACTATATCTGTATTGGGATCTTCATTCATTAGTTCATATAATTGCACATTCTGTTAAAGCATGTTTAGGAGGGCTGGTTTAATTTCAAAAGAGGTTACTTGTATAGGTGGCCTAGCTACTCTTTGGTTAGCCGCATTGAACCCTAGTATCATGAAATCCATAAAAATATTGCTGAAATTCCTTAGCCATTATTGCTTTTGTGATTTCTTCTTCTTCTTCGAACCGAGCTTTCCTAATTTATCGTTATAATCAAGTGATATCTAGTTCTAAGGTTTTAGTTACATGACTCGAACTTCTTATAACTCTTGTGTTCATGCAATAGCATAGATTCATAAGTAGAAAGAAGGAACAAAAACTAAAAACTAAATAAAATGCCTTAGACTAAAGAGCTGAATTAATCGTCTCTCCAAAAATGATGCCAAAAACTTGATTGGGGTTTGGTTATGTGTAAGTTTTAATTATTAACCCTCGATAATTCGCAAGCGTATGGTTTGATAGCATAGTACCAAAGGTGTCGATCCCACGAGGAGGGAACTAATCTAATGATAAAATCTAAGGCGATAAACAAATAATATAAATTCAAAATGCAACAAAACTAATATAAGAATTTAATTCAATCAATCAAATTGACAATGAAACATGAAAATACTAATTATTAAGCAATTTGCAACACGTCCAAGAATCAACCGAAGGAAATTACCAATTGAGAGAAAGGAAATTTTATCTATCCTTAATGCTAACCTAATTGATTATGAATTATTAGATTGTTAGTTCGAGACCATCCTAGGGTTAATTACTCTCTCTCGAGTTATAATCATTAACCCTAAATCATAAACCCTAATCAGATTATAGAGGTTGCAATCTCTCAATTCACAACCTATCCAAAACCTTAATTAGTTCTGACATTCCCTATTAAGCTATCAGAAACCTATACAAGATCTCTCTCTGCACAAATTATCGAGTTGATTTAATTATGGTTTCTATTAAATCACCTCACTCTCGCTAGCAATAGTTTTTCATTCAATTCACCCTCTCAGGTTACTATTAAATTATGTAATAGTATAATCAAACCACAACAATATCCAATAAACACGTAATCAATCAGATTCTCTTTAATTCAAGAATAAAATTCCAAAGGTGAGTTAAGAATATCCTCGACATTCTAAATCCTATCATCAACTGTTCAATCCAATTCTATACAATAATAAAACTGAAAATAACAAGAAATACAATCTAAAATAGATGATGGGAGGCAGCAACATCGGGAAACCTTCTGATTTGGGAAGTAATTTGAGTCAGCTACTTCTTCTCTTCTCTCTTCCTTATTCTCTTACTCTATCTCTCGATGATCTCTCTCTAGTGTTTCTTAAGGTGGCTAATGCAAAAAGCTCGTCTATCTGCCTCTTTTTGTTCTTTTTATATCCTCTTATGTTTTGGGTAACACTAGGGTTTTTTTAGAATCTGAAAGGTCTAAAAAATCCATCGAAACTTAAGGTTCTTGAGTGTTCGTGCATTTGTTCAATGTAGGCCACGATCGTGGCTCACATCTGAGCCTTTTGTCATGATCGTGGCATGCAGGTCACGGTCATGGGCCATTCCTTGGGCTTTTGTCATGATCATGGATTGTAGGCCATAATCGTGAGCCAAATCTAGAGCTTTTGTCACGATCGTGGCCTGACATGCCATAATCGTGAATCGTTTTTTTGGTTCAAATGACTTCAAAACTCCTCTATTCTTCGATGTTGACCCTGAAATACTAGCAAACACATCAAGGTACTTCAAAAACATAATATTTAAGCTTAAAAATCTTGTACTAACCTATAAAACACATAAAACATAAATACTTAACAAACTAACACATTTCTAACCTAAATACATACTAAATGATTGAATTAACAGCTAAAAACATATCAAACTATGCCCTAAAACTTGATGCAATTTACATTTATCAGATGTTCCTAAAGAACTTGATCAAGACATTGGAACAAATGATGAGGAATTTCCTATTTCCATATGATCTTACAATAAGATTAATAAAAAAATATTAAATGGAGTAATATTTGCTTACCAAAGTGGGAAGAGGGCTTAGAAATTATTCCTATTAAGGATGTGGAGAATCCTTATAGATAAGCAAGCTCAATAGGTGAGATGGATCCAATCTCATTAGTTAAAGGACGGGAGCTTTTAGAATATCAAATCTAAAAGTAACACCTCATGGAATCTTATGTATAATTTCAAGCTAAGAGAGCAAGTTATATTAGAATTCAAACATAAGATTAGTATTGTATCTAATACAAGCTTTTGGAATGGTAATTAAAGCAATAGGGATCCTCCTTTTAGAATTATTAATCCTAATGCTCCTCTAGATAAGGCTACAGTTAGAGATGTCTTTGAGAGCAATTAAGATAGTCTCAATGAAAAGGAATAGCCAATTCTTGTAGCTAACTCCTTTACTCAAATCTAGTAAGGAAGCTTCAATATAATGGATGAAATATTGCTCTTAGTGCTTCACAAACATTTCTTACAAGAAACTATTAAGGTCTTAAGCCCTAAGGTGCACTGGTATAAAACTGTGTGGTTTAAGTAGGAAAATCTTATAGCTTCCTTTATCCTTTAGCTTATTATTAAGCAAAGACTCAATATAATTGATAGATTAAAGAGCAAACACAACAATATTAATTGTTATACCTTATATACCCAAGAGGTTGAGTCAATCAATCATCTTTTCTTTCAATGTAACTTCTCTTGTTGGAAGAGATACTTAAGCTCTACAACCTCTCTTCTCCACTAGGTGACTGGCTTAGGGGATAATTAGTTAGATATATCAAAAAGGAAGTTTATGCAAAGGAGACCTTATCTACAAAGTAGCAATTAATAATTTGGTGTATACGATAGAGAGAGAAGGAAGCTAGAGAATTTTCCAATATTTGCTTCTTAACTTGGAGAGCTTGATAAGAGAACTGATGTTTATGCATAATATTCAATTTATTTGTAGCTTGTCATTAGGTACTAATTAGGGAATGTCCATGCATTGATCAATAAGGAAAAGATCACTATTAAAAGAGTTATATACTGACATGAATGTCCAGATACGTTAGTTGTAACTCCCCTCAACTAGCAAAGTTTCTCATCACAAAGTTAGGACTTTCAATAGGTTATTCCTTCTTACACTTGAACTTTTCTCTTATCCTTTGTATTAAAATTGCTTGAGCCATTCTTAGCTAGCTTTGCTGCTTTTGTTTTTGGCTTCTACTTGTAATCCACTTGGAGCTTATTCCTGCTTATAACTTCACTTGGAGCCTACTCCTACCTATGACTCCACTTGCAGATCGTTTTCTCTATTTGATTCAATTTATTTTCTAGGAAAAAACTCTGCATAGATTGTTCTTAATTATATATAGTTCTCATGGGTCTAAAAATAGTTTTCCAATATTATAATTTAAAATCAATTTAATACACATTACGTAGCTCTTTCTTTCTTTATTGATTGATGGTCAAATTAGTTTTTAATGTTACTTAGAATATAATTTTAAATATTATAATATTTGGATCACACTCATTATTTTGTTTTCTACGTTTACTAAAAAGGCAGGTGTCATAGTATTTTAGAAAAACACTTATGACTTGTCACGTAAGCATAATTAATAATCTTCAATGAGAATTGACGTCTAATTAAATTTAATAATAAATTATATGTATGTATTTAGTTGTTAAATTTTAAAATTTCGACTAAATTTTATGATTTAAAATATATTTTTCTCTTATTTTTATTCAATATAAAAGTGTGATATGAAGTGTCTTATTTGCCTTATATATTATATGTTATGTATTTAATATGTATAATTTACAATATTAATTAGTAATAAATTAATTAAGAATATTTAAACACATTAAATTTAATTAAAACTAATTAATTGTTTAATGATTGGTTATTACATAACATAAATATCACTTGTAGTTTAACTCATGTTTAATATCTTTAAATAATAATGTAAACATATGTTACATGAGTAACATTGATGTTATTATAGATTTCATATTGAAACATAACCTCTTTACACTTATGACTCTATAAAAGTTATGATTAAAAAATTTATTTTATCTTGTTTATATTATTAAATTTAAAGTCTTAAACAGATAAAAATACTGTAGCATATTCATATTTTATTACTTTTATTAATAAAATACAATGTCAGCATATTACAGTAAATAATAATATTTATGCCCAAAAAGAGATAAAATATGAGACTAATAGTGCACTGTTATGAATATTGTACATTATCAGTCAATATCACCTATAATGTACTATACCGGTTGAAAACTAGAACAAAATTATTTTTATAAATAATTTAGGTTATACTAACCAGTACACCAAAATATCAAAAAAATACTGGGTTCAAATTTGTAAATTAAAAAAAATTAAGAGTTAAATTAATATCTATATATATGTTTAAATATTTTAAAAATAAATATTTTTCAAAAGTATTTATTATGTTTAAAAATAAAAAGATTATGTTAATGTTAATAAATGAAGTTATTAAGTTCAAATTTAAAATTATTAATAATAAGGAATAAATTTTAATTATATAAAAATAAAGAGCTATTTTATAATTTTAAAGAAATTAATATGAAATTGTATCCAGTATTAATGGATAGAAGTATTATACTATATTAGTGCCAAATTTTGGTACAAGCTATGTCTGCATCTTAATCATTATAATAATTGTTTATTGGCAACTTTCATTTTTTAAATATTTATTTTTAAATTTTAACATTTATTTTAATTTTATTTTTAAACCTTTTCTATTTATTTGTAAGCATCTATCTACTTTAAGTATATAACATAGACATGTAGATTTAATTTAGGTTTGATAAATTAACAGAAAAAAAATAAAAGAATAATTATTGAGGGCTTACACTTATTTTTTTGTTTTTATTTTTCTTTAAAAATAATAAAAATCATTTAATAAATTTATTTTTAATTTAGTTATTTTTAATAACATATGAAGTAATTTTAGTTTTTATAATCTAATTTTAGTATTATAAAAAGAAAAATATTTGAATACTCAATATTAATTACTAAAAAAATTAGAATTAATATAATTTAATTATTCAAGTTGTTACATCACATAAGTTCTATCTTTTAAAAGGTATAATTTATAATGGAGGATCAAACTTTAATTACGTAAATTTGAAAGATTATTTTATCATTTTTAAAATTATCTTGAACATTTTTTATTATTAACCAATATCGATATTGTACTATACTAATACTAAAATTGGTACTAGATTTGTACATTATTCATAACATTGCTTTAGTGAATCCAAAACAAGGAAACATTCAATATCTTTTTTCACGACTTTTAATATGTAAATACTCGAAAGTAAATCTATTTAATTATAAGAGAAGTTTTATTATAGAATTTTGAATTATTTTATTACTAAATTTATATCATTATATATATCTATGGTTTACTAAGATGTAATGTTCATTAGTTTAATGTTGATTTAACATCGAATTCTAAACACACTAAATTTTATTATAACTAACACTGCTTGATTTAGCTTTTGAAACTCTTTTTTACCCTGTTTCGATAAAGTAGCAAATGACTTCGTTTTAATATTTTTTTTGTTTAATTTTATACTTAGAAGAATATATATGATCTGATCTTTATCATTTTGTATAATATATTATTTACAATTCTTCTCAGGGTGAAAGGAAAACTTTCAATCCTAAGGTTTTCACAAAAAATTAACTTAAATATTAATACTTTATAATAATAAAAATTATAACGTTAAGAACTATTGATTTAAACCTCAAATTGAAGAAACCTTAAACTTTCATCTAGAAAATACATATGACATTCTTTATTCTAAAAGTGGGAACCAAATTACAAAAGGACATATAGTTGGCAAGATAGACCTTTCACTTTAGCCTTATTGATAGGAAATCTCCTCCACTCTCAGCTCATTTCCTTTTATTTAAGGCTATCAATGGCTCGGCCTGGCCCGACCCCTAAGTTAGGCAGCCCATAGGTCGACCAACCCATCCTTAATATTTTTTTTAAAAAATAAAAAACGACGTCATTTTTGTCATTCCGATCGGGCCACAGGCAAGATCGGTTCGACCCTTGCTAGGCCCAATTTTGACCTGTGACCCAATCAAGTTGAATAATTTTGCCCCATGGTCAAGTTCATGGGCCAAATTTGAGTTGGGTCGGGCTGGGCTAAAGTTGACATTCCCACTTTTACTAATCTAATCGAAATGGCACTTTCATTTGGTTAGCGTTCAAAGGAGAGCCATAAGGGCACACCAAGTGTGGTCAAAATGGAGAACCCAAACTAGTGAATGGTCAAGCTTAAAGGCTCATCAGAGGAGGATTTGCTCATCCAAGACTCAGTAACACATCAATAAGAAAATTCTTGCAATAAGAATGCTAAATAACTAACATGGGTTAATCTCACTCTACTTTGTCATCAAAGGTCACACCAACTCGATTGCACTGATACTAACTCTAAAATTGCAATATTGACCTTTACTAATAGGACTAGTGAGATTTGATATTAATACGACAAGATCAAGTATTGTTCCATTCTTACAAGTTTGATTAAAAAATAAAAAATAAGGATATAAATCATGACATTTATGGAAAAGAAGGATTAGGAGTGATAAAATTCTAGAGTTAGTTGCTACTAGTAAGTTAAATATAATCGTTAGTTATAAGAGAACCTAAAATAAGAGTTTTTCTATGAATAAGGATGAAGAAAACCCTCTCTGAGGTAATTTGATTAAGCACTATTAAAAGCTTCCTATTACAGTCATAAGTAAGGCACTCATAGGTATAAAATCTTAAACCTAGAATATTATAAAGAAATAATAATCTTGATGTGATCTAATTAGGAAATAATTAACTTTGGAAAGTAAGTGAATTCCTGTGTAAATAGAAGTTAAAAATTTTTAAACTAAAAAAGCACGAGTTCAACACTAGTTTAGCTTTTAAAGATTACGTTAATTTTGTTTTAGAACTCAACGCATAAACTTAATGATGAGTCTGTGTTACCTGTTACAACTTCATCTCTAGAATTAGTTTGCTTTTGTTTCTCCCATCAGCAAATCCATTATAAGACTAATGCTTGACATCAATATGACTTTGACACTAGTTACATCCTATTTCTTAACCTTCAAAGTTAGTGCAAAGTTAGTACCCGTTAACTTTTATGCTTGTTGCCAATCACTCACATTCTTCAACTTGCACCTTCACTTGAATTAACATTAGAGGTCTAAATTCAACCTCTTGAAGTAGAAAAGATTCACTTCTTACATAAAAATTCACTATTAAGTTGTTAAGGGCTCCTTTATCCTTCTTTACCCTACTTCATATTAATGGGCCACCAATGTTCTTTAATGAATCTCCAATAACTTTTGACATTAGAGTAGTAGTAGGAATGATATTTAAACCTGGGATCAACTTAATGCAACTCAAAATCAAAAAGCTCAACTTAAATTGGGATGATCTTAGGCTCTTTTGTTTGTAATCTTCAAGCTAGGCTTAAGCTCAAGTCAACGCCCAAATACCATTTGGGTTTATTATTCAATTGACATTGTTTTGTTTATAAATAAATGATGACATTTATGAGAACAAAAAATGATGCACTGTGTACTTGCTCTTCCTAAAACCCTAATCCTATTCACTGTAGATATCTCTTAACCCTCTCACACTCTTCCTCTCTATCCATTCCACCTCTCTCTAATTTTGCCTTGCTCTATATTTCTCTCACATCTAACTTTGGGAAAACTCTGCAACAGATTATTATCCCGTGCTAGGTTAGATAGACATTAGTCATATTTATGTATTTTTATCATTCGTTTTTCTATAGAAAGTTGATAAGTAAAGCACTAGAAAATTAAAGTTATTTCCTTCTAACAAACTATACTTTGCTTTGTTGATATCTTCGTTTTCATCTCCACTAGGTCCTTTAAGGGTAGATAACTATGTTGATATCCTGGTTTTCATCTCCACTTAGTTTTTTTAAAGGTAGAAAGCCCTCTTTAATATTTTGTAAAAAGTATTTGTAAACTCCTTTAAGGTTTTCTTCTCCACTTAGTTCTTTTATAGGTAGAGTTTTTATTTTTACAATAGATTTCTTCTTACCTTCCATTGACTTTGTTCTCACCGACCACTGCAATCCCTCTGCAGTCATCTACTCATCTCAATTTGGCTTTACTTCTCATCACCCCTTTTTTTTGTCCCACTGGCAACCAAAATTGCTTATTACCCAATAGACAAAAATTTCCCGCCACTTCCCAGCTGCTCAGCTTCACCTTCTTGTCTAACCCCTGCTTCCATATCTCAGCCCCTGTCAAAACAACACTCCCTAAATCAACCCTTATTAGCACCTCTAAACACTTCCTCAACCCTTACTTATGTTAACCAACTCGCAGAATATGGATATGTTGAGGAAATTGTTGTCATCCTACGTACGCACACGAATATTCGCACGACAGAGTTTGTTACAAGTAAAAAAGGAAAGAGAGAGAAAGAATTTCAAAGAGGATTCAAATAGAGAGAGAAAACATCATCATTTATTCATAACCAACATAACATACATAGGTAGGACTGCATGCTTAATATACGTGCGAATCATTCTCTACTCTCGCGTACATTAATTGTTCTCTGCTCTTTATTCTAAACGTTGTGTATAACAACTCTCTACTTCTCTTTTCCTCTGCGTTTCACGTTAAACTTCATTGTCTTCAATAATCTCTGCAACAATCTTTTCCCCTTAACATCTTTGTCTATCAGATTTATTTCAGGGAACTGCTTCTGGAGATCAAAGACATACTCCCAGGTGGCATTAGTGTTCTCCCCATTAAACCACTGGATTAACCACTATGTGATCGCTCGATTATGTCTTTTGGTGATGCATCTGTCCAAGATCGCCACTAGAACTCGTTCTGTTGGTGTCAGGAACTCAGGTAGCGATAAAGTAGGACGGTCTTGACCTTCGTGTGCTTTTTTAAACTGTGATACATGGAACACTGGATGAATTGTGGTATGGGCTGGAAGCTCCAACTTATACGCCACCTTTCCAATTTGTTGGATCACCATGTATGGACCATAATACAATGGAGAAAGTTTCTGGTTGCTTATGCTTTGTAACGAAAACTGGTTGTAGGGTTGTAATTTTAGTAATACCATTTCTCTAACCTTGAATTCCCTTTTTGTACGCTTCGGTCAGCATACTGTTTCATACGATTCTGGGCTTTCTGTAGATAGAACTTTGTAACGTTAAGCATTGCCTCTTGACTCTGTAAGACTCTATCAACTTCCATAATCTTTGAATCTCCTACAATATACGGAGTATGCACAGGAGGTGGGTAACCGTATAAAACTTCAAACAGAGTAGTGTTGATGGTGGCTCAATAAGTGGCATTGTACCATCATTCTGCCAATGCTAGCCACTCTCCCTACTTCTGAGGCGTTTCTCCACAAAAACAACACGGATACATTTCAAGGATTTTATTTACTGCTTCTGTCTGCCCATCCATTTGTGAATGGTACTTTTTTGAATACTTCAGCTGAACCCCTTGTAATCATAAAAGTTCCTGCCAAATTTTGCTCAAGAAAACCAGGTCTCAGTCACTGACTATAGATTCAGGCATTCCATATAACTTAAACACATTATTAAGAAATAATTTGGCTATGTTGCTGGCAGAGTAAAGATGCTTAACAAGGATGAAATGAGAGTGTTTTGTGAACCTATCAACCACCACCAATATAACGAACTTACCCTTTGACATAGGCAATCCTTCCATAAAGTCCATACTTACCTCCTTCCAGCTTCCCTTCGGCATTCCGAGAGGTTGCAATAACCCAGGGTAGGCAAAATTGTCATACTTATTTCTTTGACAATTCATACAATTCTGGACATAAATCCTTACGTTCCGATCCATGCCCTTCCAAATAAACATTTTTTGTAATTTCTTCATGGTTGCCACCAAAATGCGTTCTATATACAGTATCAACAAAGAGCTGTATATTAGTATGTCATTGAAGAAAACCAGAATGAAATAACGTAAAAATGGTTTAAATAATTTGTTCATTAATTATTAGAACGTCGAACGCGCATTCGTCAACCCAAAGGGCATTACCAAGAACTCGTAATGCCCTTCATATCCCTTAAAGGCTATCTTTGGAATATCTTCAGGTTGCATTTGGATCTAGTGGTAACCCGAATGCAAATCCAACTTCGAAAACCAACTGGCTCTATACAGCTCGTCTAATAATTCTTCAATGAGGGGTATCGAAAATTTGTCCTTCACAGTATATATGTTCAACTCCCGATAGTCTACGCACATTCTCCACGAATTATCCTTCTTCTTAACGAGAACTACTGGAGACACATACGGTCTGAAGCTATGGCGTATGAACCCTTGTCCCATCAGCTGTCTAACCTCCTGTTCGATTATATCCTTCTGTGCCCCTGAATAACGATAAGGCCTTACGTTAATCATGTCGACGCCGTCCACCAGTACAATCCTGTGGTTGTATTTGCGATTCGGGGGCAACTGAGATGGTTCCTGAAACACCTCAGCATAATTGGACAATACTACATTAATTTCATCAAATATGCTTCCTTGCTCCTCTGTAATTCTCATTTGCTGTAGCTGATACTCGATTGGGGTAGAGAGATGAATCATGAATAATTGTCCGCTAGATGATCCTTGTAGGGTCTTTTGAAGCCCTTTGCTTAAAACCACCCTTGATTTACCCTTCGGATCACCCTTTAAGGTCACCACCTTTCGTTCCTACTTAAACGTCATGGTCCGCGTTTTGAAGTTGCAGAGAACATCGTCTAATCCGACTAACCACTGAACTCCTAAGACGACATCGTAGTCTCCTAGTGATAATACTAATGCATCCATCCGAAATGGTACGCCCTATATGGACCATGCAAAATTCTTGCAACACTATGTGCACTGCAGTTTTAATCCTCCCCCTATCGTAATGGTAATCGGCTCAATTTCCCTGAGTTTACATGTCTCCTTTTTAGCCACTGTGATGTCCACAAAATTGTGAATACTGCCATTATCAATGAGTATATGAATATGTTCATTGATGCATCCCCATCAATCTCATTTGTTTGAACTCCATCTCGCCAGAAAACCCTGTCATCGCTTGCATGGAAACCATAGGATTTTCCTCATCTACATCACCTTCCTCCTGGTCCTCCTCTGTTTGGTCGATTAACCCTTTCCCATTATCACTCTCTCCAGTGACTACATAAAACTGAAGCTGTCTCTTCGGACATTTATGGCCGAATGTATACTTCTCATTACACCAAAAACAGAGACCCTTCACTCTTTTTTCATCAAAATCCCTACTGCTAATGGGCTTCGAAGTCTTATAAGGTCGCATTGTAGGTGAACGTAACGTTGAGGATGGAGTGGGGAGTATACCTTCTGTGCTGGGGTTGTGCTGAAGGTTTGTAGAGACCCTCCCGTTAACCATGTTCCGAGCAGCCTAGTTCCGATTCATCATCGATATTCCTGTGGACATCAGTATGGCTTCTTGTTTCCTTGCTAATGTGTAAGCTTGATGCAAGGATTTTGGTTCATACAACTTCACTGCGACACCAATCTCTGGCTTGAGGCCTTTAATGAAGAACCCAGCTAAGTATTCCTCTGATAGAGTGAGCCTGTTAGAATGATGGTCGAACTGTGCACAGTATTCAAACACCATCCCATTCTACTTCAAGTCCTTGAAATCTCTCACTAGGTCATCAAAAATCTCAGATCAAACTATTATTTCAGGGTCCTTGTAAATTCGGTCCAATCTACCACCTCTGTCTTACTCCGGTTTCTAAGGAATAATCGATACCATTCTTGTGCTTACTCATCCATGTGTAAAACTGCTACGTTCACTTTCATCTGCTCTGGTGTCTGATCGATGTGAAAGAATTGTTCACAACGATACAGCCATAGCTTGACATTGTCTCCATCGAACGAAGGAAATTCGATTATGCTCAACCTGGTAGACATAGTGTTTCCTTTCTTGTCATATTGTGCGTGTGTGTTTTTCGGGGTATGATCGTATATACTGCTCCCTTCCACCTGCTTTGATATTTCCAGTGAAATCGTCGTCCGTAACTCCCATATTTCTTTTTCCAATTTTTCAATTCTACTTTTCACCTTTGATAGTAACCTCTCACTTCTATCTTGCAACTCCAAAAGCAGGCGCTCAAGCCGACTCTGTGTTTCTGTAAACATTTTCTCACTTGTACCTTGCGCTTCTATGAATCCTTTCAGAGTGTCTTCCAACCTATAAAAATCTGCTCCTCCCGTTCCTTCGGCCATTGTTGGCCCCAGATTCGTCTGCTCTGATACCAAATGTTAAGGAAATTATTATCACCCGATGTACACACACGAATATTCGCACGACAAAGTTTGTTACAAGTAAGAAAGGAAAGAGAGAGAAAGAATTTCATAGAGGATTCAAATAGAGAGAGAAAACGTCATCATTCATTCATAACCAACGTAACATACATAGGTAGGATTGCACATTTAATATACGTGCGAATCATTCTCTACTCTCATGTACATTGATTATTCTCTGATCTTCATTCTAAACGTTGTGTATAACAGTTCTCTACTTCTTTTCTCGTCTACGTTTCACGTTAAACTTTTTCGTCTTCAATAATCTCTGCAACAGGATGTAGGTTGTTGGTGACTCTAACTCTAAACAAAAGCTCACTTATTGTCCACCTAAAGAGGTAACGGAATAGTGGATTGTAGCCGCTCCCCTGGATATTTTAAAAGCTGGTGTGGAAAGATGGCGAACTATCCTTGTCAGATTCTTTATAGATAAGCGTATCGCATTCCCTGTCATGAAACATTCAGCATTTAATGCCCAGAAACGATATGGTTTGCTGAAATTTTTGATGAACAATGATGACATTTTTTTGTTCAAATTTTCTAGTTTAGAGGAAGCTAAACTTGTTCTTCAATTTGGCTCGTGGAGTGTGCAAAATAAACTGTTATTGTTGCAAGTGTGGCGATCTAGTTTAAAGCTAGATGATTTGAAGATTGATAACATCCCTTTATGGTTGTGCCTACATAATGTTCCACTCAAATATTGGACAATGAGCGGGTTAAGTCACCTAGCAAGTTTTATTAGTAGACCTATCGCACTTGATCAAGCTACTGCTGAAACCAAACATGTCAACTATGCTCGTGTATGCATGCTTGTGACCTCTCTCACTTATCTACCAAATGTCATTCCATTCCTTTGATTAAATGAAGATCTAAAACCCATTAAGGACTAATTACGTGTAACATATGCTTGGCGACCTTAAGTTGGTAATCAATAGAAATGGATCCGTACTGGCAAGATCTTTAAAACAGGGGGTTACCAGGAGCTCTTATTGGATACTGAAGAAAAGTATGCTCCTAACCACAAAATAGCACTTCCACACTCCTAAACACCTCATGAAACTCGCATAATAGAGCTCCATAATGAATTGTCAATTGCTGGACATAAAGAGTTAACTTTTGAAGGTGATAAAGTGGTTGTTGGTGAAGAAGTTACCATAGTACCTACAAATAAACAGATGGGAGAAGAACTACGCGGTGAGATGGTCATCAAGCAACCTACTCTAAAGGGAAAAAACAACATATCCAAAGGAGGACATACTGCAGAGGAATATACAAGCCATTTTGGAGTGTACGAATAGTGAGATGAACAGTAACATGAACAGTGCAGATATTGGAGAAATTTCAAATTTTGGCTCCCCATTGAAGGTCAATGATAAACAAGTGGAATCCAACATTCATTGCCCCATTGGTAACAAATAGCCACACACCCTAACTGAACCAAATCCAAGATTTGAGAAGGTAATAAGGCAATGTTCGAATAGGAAGAAGAAACTCTCCCTAGGGGAGACGACCATATGAATATTCTCACATAGAATGTTTAGGGGGCTAATTCCCCTAATAAACACCTGATGATTAGGGACATCGTCATGCAAAGCTAGATCATCTTGGCCGACCTTTTGGAAACTTTAATAAAAAACCAACTTAACCATATGTTGGCTTACCTTCCCACAAAGTGGAAAAGTTTATCCAACTACTTTTGTCATCCGAATGGCATGATTTTTGTTCTATATGATTCCTCGATAGTATCCATCCACTCTTCCAACATAACTGATCAAATGGTTCACCTTGGGATCACTATTGGACAACTCAAACATAAGCTATGTATCTCCTTTATATATGCATAAAATAGTGCATACCAACGACAATTTTTATGGAATCACATCAAATAGATTGATGATTCTAACTCTAATCCCTGGTTCTTATCTGGTGATTTCAATTCCATTCTAAAAGGTAAGGAAGCTGAAAGACCTAGATCGATATGTATGCCATGCATGGATCTGAATAGTTGTTTGGAGGTTGCCCAGTGTACTGATATACCAATGGGAGGAAACTTTTACACTTGGTCGAATAAGCAAGCAGGACGTAACTTGATAAGGAAGAAGTTAGATAGAAGTGTAGCAAACCTACGATGGATGAGTTTATTTCCCAATTGATACTCGATGTTTGCTAGCAATCACTTATCCAATCATACTCCTATTATCACTAAACTAGAATCAAAGAGAATTGTTCATCCTTTCCTCTTCAATAATTTTCTAATACAACTTGGAGGGTTTTAAGAAAGAATTGGGCTACTTTGAGGGCAGACGTCCATGGAACTAAGCAATTCATATACTCAAAGAAAATGCAATTAATCAAGCAAGATATGAAGACTTATATAATGCCAATATTGGTGACACTCATAATCTTGTCAATACGGCTAGGAAAGCCTTGGAAACCATCTAATAGCTACAATACAACAATCCTGGAGATCAACAACTTCAAACAATGGAAAGGGGTATGTTACACAGTTACTCTCAAGCCTTATTATTTGATTATTCATTGTCCAAACAAAGAGCAAGACTAGAATGGTTAAAACATGGGGATCGCAACTCATCAGTCTTTTATAGAGTTATTTTGTCACGAAAGGCTAGAAACTGTGTGATATCTCTAATTAATAACAACAACATTCTTGACTCTCAGACTTAACTCTTACAAGGGGACCTACGATTACTTTAGCAAAATTATGAGTGTGCCATAAAAATGCAATCTTTTACATTGTTCCTTAAACATATTCTAAATGATACCATTTCTTCAGATGATGCAAACCAACTAGTAAAACCTGTAACCACACGAGAAATCAAGGAAACGTTTAGAGCTCTTCACCCTCACAAAGCCCCTGGCCCTGATGGTTTTAATGTCAACTTTTTTAAGGAAACGTGGGCTCTTAATGGCAATATGGTATCTGAGCAGTTATGGAATTCTTTACTAATGGCTCCCTTCTCATAGAAATCAACAAGACCTTTACTACCCTTGTTCCGAAGAGTGGAGAGGTTACCAATTTTGCAGACTTTAGACCGATTGCTTATTGCAACTCTTTGTACAAAATCATCTCTAAATTTATTGCTAATAGGCTCAAAGGCATACTAAACAAACATATCAGTCACACTCAAGGTACCTACATACCAGGTAGAACAATTGGGGATAACATCCTCTTACTTCAAGATCTCATTGCAAACTACTCCAAGAAGAAAAGTAAGCCCAACTGCTGCATCAAGATTGATCTCCAAAAAACTTATGATAATGTTGGTTAGACCTTCATCTCTCATGTTTTGAAAGCCATGCAATTTCCTGGTATTTTCATAAAGTGGATTGAGGAATGCCGTACCACTTCTTCCCATAGCATACTAATGAACGAGCAACCTACCAAGCACTAAAGGGATCTGACAAGGGGACCCATTATCTCCTTACTTATTTGCATTAGTAATGCAAACACTCCATAAAATCATTGTGCATATTGTGGATCAGACGAAGGCCTTTAAATACCATTCTAAGTGCAGCAGATTCAAACTAACCAATCTTGGTTTTGCAGATAACTTATTACTACTCTTAAAAGTTGACGCCACTTCAATCACAATCTTTATGAAAGCCCTAAAAATCTTCTAAAGAGCCTTAGGTCTGTAAATTAATTGTTCTAAAAGCATTATCTTTTTGTCCAAGAGTGCATCCCCTCTATAATCACAGATCACTTCTTTAACAAGTATTCAATTACAAACTTTTCTAATGAAATACTTGGGCATTCCCATCTCTCCTTTTAAGCTGAAAGTTAGCAATTATGCCAAGTTATTAGATAAAATACAAGCTAGAATTTCATTCTGGAACTATACACATCTATCACGTACAGCACGGGCTCAACTTATTAACTCTTTCCTCAACTCTCTAAATATCTACTGGGTAAACCAATTGGCTTTTATAGGTTCCATGTTGAAAGCTATTGACAAACTATTCAATAATTTCTTATGGATAGGAAATCAAAAAACAAATCACAAGACTTTTGTGAAATAGAAAGATCTATGTGCTCCTAAAGATTGTGGGGGATTGGGAATTAAATCTATCAAGTTCATGAACTCGATGCTACTTACAAAAAGATTATGGAGACTAATGGATGATAAAAAATCTTTATGGTGTAGATGGATTCACATTTACTTCATCAAAACTCGAAGCCTATGGTCTATAGAGTGTTCCTGCATGCAATCTACCTCACTTAAAATTGAGAGGCCAACACCAAACAGACTTCATTGCACCTATAGGTGATGGAAACTCAACCAATTTCTAATATGACAACTAGCTTTTGGCAGGACCTTTGATTAATTACAATGGAGTTGAACCACTTAAGAGATCATTACCTTTAGAAGTCACAGTTGCTACAACTTTGCAATATAAAGGAATAATCGAGAGAGCTACTGTAACACCCCACTCCCGCCGAACCCGAACCCGATATCGACAGTGATACCCGAATTCGTGCCCCGCGAGGGTGGCGT
>JANIIA010000004.1:25595022-25607858 GCA_027478495.1 Erythroxylum alaternifolium
ATTCACTTAATTCATATTTCACATCAGAAATCATTCAAACTATTTATTTCAATCATTTAAATCATACATATCAAATGCATATGCAATGATCATGAGACTCACTTTCATTTGTTATTATTATGGCCGAATGCCTGTAACTGTCTCGTATCTAATATGAATATCGAGCTCATTAATAACTGTCTCTTATTCGTTGGAGATACAGGGCTCATTTTTACATAATGAGTCAAAGGCTCTTACCACATTATGAGCTTTAAGCTCTTTTTCACTTTCTGAGTTTTAAGATCTTTTTTGGTGGCTACTTCGGTCACAACAGTCTTTATGTTATAATGCATTCATGTAATGAAATGCATCACATGTATTCAGTCAGTCAATTCTGCTCAATCTTACACTTTCACATTTCACGTTCACATTCTCATTCACATTTATCATCGGACCTTGGTCCAGCATTCAACATTTAAGTTGAGAAACACCTATTCAATCAAATTCACATTCAAGGAGCACTTCTAATGATTTTTACATGCATCAAACGTCTCGAACATTTATTATCCAGAAATCAACACATTCACATCACATAATTCGATACAAAATTTTAAAACAAAACAAACAATGAAAGTGAGACCATCTCGGTCGACTCACAGTACGCTTCAGATTAGCATTAGCTTCCATGATCTGGAAATGCCTGGCTGCCGACATTCAATCTTGTGTATCAACTTCATGCAATACACATTGTACACACATTACTAATTGCATAATCACGTAAGCATTCAGTTATACACATATTTATATGTGTAATGTATAATGCATGCTCATGTTGACTATTCCGGGTATTTATCCTTAATCACATCACCTGATTTTTTTAACATCATTTGTGTATGTCAGGTTTACTCTAGGTTCAAACCTTAAAGAACCTAGTCATTCAAATATCATAATTCAATCATTCATCATTTCTTTTCTAGAATTTTAGGTTCACATAATATTCAGGTTCTTATTCATTCTTACCCAATACACATCATTCAATCATTCACTAAGGTTATTTTAGCTTCTTAAGATCACAAAAATCCCATTTATCATTGATCTTTACTTAATACTCATTATTCAACTTAATGGAATCTTATTAGCCATCGTAGGTTTGCCTTCGTTCTCATAACATCCTAAAATTCCACACTTGAACATTTGATATACAACAATCCATTCTTATGTTTATATCCTCAATCGTCACCCTAAACATATTACTCATTTTTATCTCTTATTTTCACATCAAACTAAGTACATTTCAAGCTCCATTCAAGCCTAATATATCATAGGAAAGCTTTGATAAGTCCACAATATATATATGTACATGATTTGGGACAATAGGTATAACTTTCACTATGGATGACGGATTAAGATCATTTAAGTACGGTTGCGAAGAGTACTTCGAGTTCTACAACTTCCGTAAGACCCCGAAGAGAGATTTTGCTGTCTAAAAGGTAAAATTTGCAAATTTATGTAACTATCCCGAGAATGTCTGCCCAGCGGACATGTATGTCCCTCCAAACGGACATGAACGAAGTTGAAACACTGAAATTCTAAAGAAGGTCTGCCTAACAGACCTTTACTGGCCAATTTCTAGATTTCCAGCTCCTATAATCACATCTAACACATCTTATGCATATCCTATCATTTCTAACTTATTTTTCTCATTATTTCCACTTCATTCTCACTTCCATTTCAGCTCAATATCATTTACAACCAAATTATAATCTATGTTTGATCATCAATCCAAAAACATAACATTCAAACTTATACACATTCATTATAAATTTCTGCACATGTTCTACTCCCTTTTTCACCTTCATTTCATCTCTAACTTATCACACTAATTCTTCCCATTTCAAGACACCATAGTACTCTTTTTCTTTATCTCTAAACTCATTTTTGCTCATCTTTAAAACAACCAAAGAGATACACATTATTATACTAAAAAACAGAAAAAGTAAACATCCATTTACGTGTCAAAATTTTTTGCACACACTTAACTCCATTTCCAACTTTACTTTGTCTCTATTTTATCATCTTACTTCTTCTTATTTTAAGACAATACACTAGCCTTTCCTTTGGCTTTGATCTCATTCTATTTCATCTCTATAGCATTCAAAGAAATCCATGTTAATATAAGGAAAATAGAGTATAAAAACATCCATTCACTAATCAAAATTTTGCACCTCTTTATATACCATTATTGGGATCATTCTATCTCAAATCATCACTACACCATCTTATGAATCATTAATCATCATATATATACAAAAGCAAGACGTTTATAATCCATTTCTTAATTCACGTTATAGAATATGATCAACTCAATTTAACTCATCATACTCTAAAGGAAACAAAAAATCAATATTCTCATTCTTCATCCACGATGCACATGTATCATGACCACTATTCTCATGATCATTTTATATCAATTAATCACCACATTTATTTCATATTCATACAACCCATAAGGAATAGAGTGCTACTTACTTAATTAAGCTCCAAGATTCTTCAAACTCTTCAAGATCTCACTTAACCCTAGCTTTCTTCTCTCACACGTACATCATCATTCAAGGGTGGTAGGGTTGGGTTTTCTTGTGGCAAATGAAGGAAACAACAAGATGGAAGTAGCAATTGATAGATGAAAGTAAGGTGTAACGTTGATGATGGTTGGGTGAATAAAAATCATGAAGAAGAAGGGGAAGCCACTTAGAAGATGAGATGAGAGACTAACAAGAGAAATGAGAGTAAATAATAAAGTGAAAGACCAATTAGCAATAAAGGTAGTCTTTCATCGAGGAGAGGGTGTCATTGGTTAATGGTGTATGGAGAATTTTATGCCACTTGTCAAGTAAAGAGCCAATCTACAAGTCTTCTAATTAAGCTACCTATTATCATTTAAATACTTAGTCCATTATCTCCCAATTCTAATCTAATTGACTCCCAATTTTAAATGACATGTGTCATTAAATCCCAATATCATATATCAATTATTTCTACTGTCATTTGACACTTAATTCTACTACCATTTGTCAATTATTTTGCCATTTGGCATTTTTCTAGTCCAAAAATACTCAAAATTTGAGTAATTTTCTAAATTTCACTAAAAATTCTAAATTAATAATTATTATCACCAATTCAACTTGCAACACATATAAACCATAATTCATATCATAATCACATTAAAAAAATCATTTATACCCATAAAATGTCAAATGAGTGCATGAACAAATCATTATAATGTGTGCAATAATCAATTTCACGTGTATGTATGTTATATTATGCATAAGCATGAAGTACATTTCTCTATTCTCTCGTTGCTATTTCTTATGTACGGTATTCCTGGGCTCTAACCCTTAATATGAGAACGAGATGTTACGATTTTCCTTTGATAATAATAGGAAAATACCAATTATTTGGTCTCCCTTTAATACCTTGCATATGCATATCTTTTCGCTAAATTTGTAAACTCATGTTTAATTTACACTATATCCTTTGTTAATCTATTTTAATAGGGTAAGTATAATATGGTATAATAGAGTGAATTGATGATTGCTATTTTATTTCAAGACCTTTGCATTTGGATTATAACATACATACCGTGTTTGATATTAGAGGGAATAAAGTGTATTGTATGTGTAGAACCATGATATTGATTTGGTACTTCTGGGCAGAAATTTGTTGATTCAGATTCACTTTGGTTTAATCCTTTTCCTCCTTCCTCCCTTGAGTTTATTAAACCTTACAAGTTTGCAAATACATAAGTTGTAAGTGTATTGAAATTGTTAATGATGCTCTAAGACAATTGGTATATTTAATCTTCTGACTCATAAAATTATATTTTAAGTGTATTGAAATTGTTAATGATGCTCTAAGACAACTGGTATATTTAATCTTCTGACTCATAAAATTATACAATTTTTAGTTTTTTTCTTTGAAGTTTTAGCATTTATTATTCAAAATTTTGAAATTGGCGTAAAAATGATTTAAATTTATTAATATAAAATTTAACTATTTTATATAATTTACACTTGGACCGACCTGATCAAACTTCAGGCTATCTAAGTCTAATTAGGCTCAGGTTCAAGCTTATTAGACCTCAACCTACTTAAAATTTATAGCTTAAGTTGACCCAAACTAGTGTTATTCCTAAGTAATAAATGTTTGTTTTCTATCTTTTTCTCTCTCCTCAAAATAATTTGTCCTCAAATTAACATCTTCATCTACAAAATAAAAAAAGAGATAAATCAGCAACATTAAAGGTAGTATGAATACAATACTCTTAGCTTTAATTTAGACTTCCACTTGCTTAGAAATCTCTCCTTTCCTATGTGTACTCAAACTCAATCTCAGGGTCTTCTTCTTATGGTTCAACCTTACTTTCTCATAAAACTTTTTCATTAATTTAACATTGTTTTTGCCATCCAGACTGTCTCTTTCACCTAAAGGAATAGGTACAAGATCTAAAGGAGATAACAAGTTAAATCTATAAACAATATCAGATGGAGTAAATTTAAGGATAATTCTATAATAAATTAATTAAATAAAAGGAAAAGACACTTCCTAAGTCCCAAGACTCCTACTAAAATAACACACAACAAAGCTCCTAGATCTTATTAATCATCTTAGTTTGGCCCTTAGTGTATGAATGACAAGTTGTAGAAAAAATAATTTAGTTCCCAAAAAGTATTAAAAACCTAATATCTCTATCTGAAATAATGGTTCTAGAAACTTTGTGCAATCTAATAATCTCCGTGAAAAACAATTAAGTAATGTATGATGCATCAATGGTTTTATGACATGCAATAAAATGTTTCATTTTAGAAAACATATACACTACTACAAGGATTGAATCCTTATCATTCCTACCTATGCAATGCTAAAATAAAATTCATTGAGAGATTTATCTGCAGTTTATTAGGAATAGGTAAAAATATATATAAACCATGAGTTTACACTCTAGATTTGGCCTACTTACAACACATCTCTTATACATCCTTTCTACATATAGCCTTATGTGTGGACAAAATACATTTTCATTCAAAATCTCTATTCTTCTAACTCTAAAATGTCCTATTAAGCCTCCCTATGTGACTCTCTTAGAAGCAACTCCTCAAAGAACTATGAGGCACATATAATAAATTCTTTATAAACGAGTACTCTTTATACCTATAGAACTTTCTAGAACATAATCCTTATATACTTTAAACACATTATTAAAACTAGGATCATCAATATATAAGTTTCTGATACTCTCAAAACCTATCAATTTAATATAGCAATACTCAACAAAGCATGTCTAGATAATATATGAGCTACAATATTTTCTTTATTTTGATTATACTTTACCACATAAGGAAAAGTCTCAATAAACTTCTCCTATTTAGAATATCTCTTACTTATCTTACTTTGGTCTCAAATATATTTCAATAACTCATAGTTCATATTTATTACAAACTCTTTAGGCTATAAGTAGTATTGTCAAGTCTTTAAGACCCTCATTAATGTATACATCTCTTTATCGTAAATAGGATAAATAAAAGATACTCCACTAAATTTCTCACTAAATTATGCTATTTATTTTTTATCATGCATTAAAATCACCCCCATTTTAGCACTTGAAGCACTTCATTCATTCTTAAAAGCTTTGGCAAAGTTAGGTAAAGTTGACAAAGGATTCGAACTTCTCTTTCAATAGATTAAAGGATCTCTTTTAACCTTCACCTCACTTAAATCATATACTCTTTTTTACTATTTCATTCAATGAGCTAAAATCTTTAAGAAATTTCCTACAGAAAATAACCAACCTATAAAAACTCTTAACATCACTAATGGTTTTGGCTGTTGGTCACTCTTTAATAACTCTCACTTTCTTTCTATCTACCTTTATTCCCTTTACATTTACTAAATAACCAAAAGGTATAACCTTTTAGTGCAAACATTATAGCTCTTTAAATTTTCATATAACTTTTCTTAAACACATACAAACCTTTATTGAATGTTCAACTGCTCATTTAAAGGTCTTAATATATAAGAAAATTATTAAAGTACATAATTACAAAATTGCCCAAAAATCACTTAAATAAGGTTCATTAACCTCATAAAAGTGCTAAATGCATTAATTAAACCAAAAGACTTTATTAGCCAATCATATAATCTATATTTGGTTCTAAAAATAGTTTTCCATTAATCTCTTTCTTTAATCCTAAGTTAATGGTACCCAAATTTTAAATTAATTTAAAGTATAAATAGGCACTAAACAAATCATCAAGCATATTATCTAAACTATGAATAAGGTTTCTAAACTTTATAATAATTTAGTAATGAAGCAATAATCCACAAATATTACCCAAGATCTATCCTTCTTTGGTACTAAAAATATAGGGAGAGCGTGAGAGCTTATGCTCTCTCACACATATCTGTTCTCTTAGAGTTCTGACGAGCTTATTGAGGGTTATCAAAAATAAACCTTACTCTTAAAAATTAAACTTGTAGTAGGGGGAATAAGAGTCAATCCACAGACAAAGGCAACAAAAAGTGTATATAAATTACTACTAAGATTGATGGGGGCCTTTGTTTGTCGCGAATAAAATAAAACCCTAATAAGATTAAGCTTAAAGACAATCAATAATAACTAGCTTAGACAAAGGAGATATCCGTCATCAGAACTAACGAATGATCCTTGATCCAATGATAATTAATTTTAGTTTGAGTATTTATCAGGGAAATAAGTATTTCCTATCTTTCCTCATGTGTGGTTAACAAAGAACACCAGCGAACCAATTAACCTTAATTATTAGATGATCTAAGCCTAGCATGAAAGATCTAATATAACAATAGCATTAAGCAATAGAAAGATCAATAAATCAAAGTACCTTTAACCACCAGTGATTAAAAGAGACTTAGCCTTTTATTCTTCCTAAGATTTAATAACAACACTAGCGAAATGACTAAATCCTATTTGCTACTTAATTAGCAGTAGATTATCAAACACAATTAAATAGTAGGCCTCCTAGCATTCATGAATGATAATTATAATAATAAGCATGAAAGAACAATAGAAGCCAAATTTGAAATTAAAACAATAAAACAATAGAAGTCAAAGTTGAAATTAAAACAATAAACTCATTTAGATATCACAATGTTCCAAGGTTTCAATTCCTTCCTCTAAGAATGAGATTAGCCACATAGGGCCATAGAAGAAGCTCTAAGGTGTGAAGAGAGGCGTGTGTTGTGTGTCTTTTTTTTATGGATCTCTTCCCCTCCTCTTTCACGTAATAAAAAACCAGTAGATTGAAACTTAGAAAATCTCTTAAAGATATGCCAAATATTCTCTCCACAACAAAAAACCCAATTAAGAAAAATAATAATAATCTGAATAATAGTCTTCTTGGTTGAGGGAAGTGGCCTTTCATTTGATATTTCATTTTCACGTCCAAGTTGGCTTAGGAAGCTTCCTTAATTTTCTCATTGATTATTGTGTAGTAATCTCAAAGGGTTGGATCAATGCAGTAGCATTCACTTCTAGGCTAATTTTTGACCTCTTCCAGTCAGAATCACTAAAAACTTAAAACATAAAATTTGTAGATATCTTCGTGGGCTTTCCAATGCCACTTGAATTATCTCAATCAAACTTTTTATATGAAAGTTATGGCCCAAATACGAAAATGTGTCAAAATTGTCCAGATTTTGAAATTATCTCGTTTTGCTTCTTTTTCTTCCATAACACATCTAAATCACAATATACACATAATTAGTACTTTTAGCCCAATAATAAACATAAAAGACTAAGGATTAGTGGAGAAAAATATGATATTATATTTCTTACAAAGTTCCTCAACTTATTTTTGTATCTCTTTTATCCTCTTCGAGTTTACTTTATATGTTGTCCAGGTTGGAATTTAAGCTCTTATAATTAAGTTGATTTAGTAATCAATACCTTTCAGTGGGGTTAATCCACTCAAAATATCTTTTTGAAAAATATCCTACATTCTTATAAAAAGACACAACACCATTAGGCAAAGTAGCATAGCATCAACATCATGAGAAAGGAAATACTCTTTGTTAATAAGAAAAAAGACATCTAATGCTTAGCTAAGAATGCATCTCTCACATCCTAGTCTCATTACTAAGCTTATACATTTCCACTAGTGTTTATCTCTTATTTTTCCTTTGTCCAAAGGGTTTAAAGTTTTTCTCTAGTGTTTGCTCTTGTATCTTTTCACTCAATCTCTATTGTTCACTTTAATAAATCTTATGTTGATCTTCATAAACTTACTTTGGTTACAATGGAGCAAGCATCATCATTGTATCATTCATGGTAAAAAAAATATATTTTTATACCAACATGCATGGCTCCCCCATCAAATTCTCAAAAGACAAGAATGTGACCCACTTATATAAGAACTACATCATACAATACTTCATTCTTATACATCCAAATTGAGAAATGAAAACCAATACTTATTTTGTGCTCTTAACCTTCTCCCTCTCAATCAACCATTACAAGTTGTATGATTTAGGATATTTTGTAATTGGTAGGCTTAACTTCACCACCAACTACATATTAGCTACATTTGTACAACTTCCTCCATTTATAATGATATTACACACTCAATCCTTGATGACACATCTTGCATAGAAGAGGTTTTCATATTATTCATTTACATCATCCTCACCTATATGCGTGCTCGATGCCTTCTTACCGACTACTATCCTTCCCTCTTTACTCTCGAACGCATACTCTCTATCCTTGGAGATGTCAATGGGCCAGGCCTGGCACAGGGGGACCCAGGCCATAGTGGCCCGTGGTCTATAGCCCAGCCCATAACTCTGTGGGTCGAGATGGTCAGCCTCTGGCCCAGCCCAACCACGAGCTAACTAGCTCTTGGCCTAACCTAACCATGAGTTGACTAGCTCCTAGCCTTCCCGACCTTGCCCCATGGCCCAGTAGGGTCGACCATGGTCGGCCCATTGTCTTCCTTTGACTCGGTCAACTCAGGCCAAAATCGAGCCGAGCCGGGTGGATTGGGCCCTTTTTGACATCTCTATCTATCCTCCCTTATTTTCATCACTCTTGTTAGGATATTATGAAACTATATTTCCTCTCTATAAGAACTTGATATCTTGATTCTTAATTGTTAAAGTGGAATTGGTCTTACCTTTCTCACTACTTAGTGCTTACACTTTTAGGTTGATTGTTTCATATTTAGGTTTTCGAGCTTTAACATTCTTTTTACTCTATATCTTGTTCCATTATAAAGAACTAGCACTAAAAACACCAAAACATTTAAAGACTTCTTTTAAAGCTATCTTTCTACCTTCATGGTCATGTGTATTATATCCTCTAACTCTACAAAATGGTTTAACTCAATAACAATGACAATTTCTAGATTTAGTCTATAAACTAAAAAGATATTGTTGCCTTCTAGTCTTCCTCCATCTTAGCCCTAAACATGGCAACCTTTTTATTTTTGTGGTACTTTTCCACACACCTAGAATCTTAAGTTAGAGTTTTTAGCCTTCAATAAAGATATTTATGGTATGAAATTAGCATAAAACATTACCTCATCACCATCTTCATCACCTCTCTTATCTTAATAGGAAATTCTCAATTCCTTCTTCTTACTAGAATTTATTATTGTCAGCAATAGATAGCATATTCACTCAACTCAATAACTAGCTACCAATTTAACATTTTGCTCTCAAAAAAATTATAGCAGTTAAAAACTAGCTTAATATGCTTCTCCTAATCCAAGTAGGCATCTAGGTCTCTATTTTCTACAAAAGGTGATATTGTCATGTTAATGCTACTCATATATTATTCACTCTCTCTTCATAACCTCTTTTGTAACTTATCTTAAATCTACCTCCTCCTTCTCTTTCCATTTTACTCCTCTTTTTCATTTTTTTCTCTATTACTCCTTAGTTTTAACCCTCCTACCTATTTATCAACACCTTTTACCTCATCCTACACTTCAAAATCATCCATCCTGATAGCTATAAGTGAGTTATATAGTAGGTCAGTTATGGTAACTTCATATTTCTACAATCTATCCTTAAATTGATTGTGTTATCAATTAGGTAGCTTATATTGGACTTGAATGATGTTCATAATAGACTTCTAGTCCATGCCTATTCTTTCATCTTTTCTTACTTTTTTGTCTTTTGACAAGTTTCTATTTTAGATTTGATTCATAATGTACATATAAGAAATAATTAGTAGCAAAATCACTTTTCTCATTTCTTTCAAAGTCTATTATACTCATAACCTAAACTTTTGACCAAGTATTCTTTGTAAACTAGATAATATGAATCAAGAAAGCTAGTTTAAATATTCTTTCTTTTTTAAATATGACTATCAACCAATTTTATATGATTAGATGAGACTTCTCTAAATATTTCCTTCACAGAACTTTTCTAATCTTTCTTTCATTTAAATTGAAGGAAAATTTAAGAAACAAAGAGTAAGACATTTACAGATATTTTTCTAATAAATCTAAAGAGAATAAGAACATTAATGAAAATTGAATATATGAAATAAAAGACAAAAAGTATTTAAAACATAAAAGATGGTTTTGATACCAAATTCCAATACAACTCTTACCAATAGGATTAGCTAGATTCAATATCAATATGATAGGATTAAGGATCATCCTATCATGATAAGTTTGATATTAGAAAAATAAATAAAAAGACAAAAGAAGGATATGAATCATCATGCTCATAAAAAAAAGATTGAGAGTGATAAGATTTTATAGTTGATCACTACTAGTAAGCTAGGTAAGATCGTTAGTTATTAAAAAGTTTAAAATAAGAGATTCTGTAAAACCCTTTTTGAGGTAATTTGATTGAACAAACCAAAAGCGCCCTATTACAATCATAAAAAAGCTTCTTATAGCACAAAACCATAAAACTAAAATCCTATAAAGAAATAATTATTCTAATGTAATATAATTAGGGATTAAATAAGTTTGAAAGCTAAGTCAATCCTTATCTAAACAGAGGTTTGAAATTTTAAAACTAACAAAAATATAAGTCTAATGACTAGTCCAACTTCCAAAATTGATGTTAGTTTTGTTTTTAAAAGTAAACACAATGATAAGTCTGGTGTTGGAATACTTTTATTTCTCCTATCTACAAAGCTAGCATAAGTTTGGTACCAAACACAGGTATAACTCTAACATCGGTTATATTTTGTTTCTTAACCATCACATAAGTCTAGTGGCTGGTCCAGCGTCCAAATTTGGCATTAGTTTTGTTTTTAAATGTAAACAAAATGATGAGTCCAGTGTTGGTTTGCTTTTTATTTCTCCTTTCTACAAAGCTAGCATAAGTTTGGTACCTAACACTGGTATAACTCTAGCATCAGTTATATTTTGTTTCTCAACCTTTAAAAGTTAGCATAAGATAAGTCCTAATTGTCTTTTGTCCTAAATGCTTGTTACATTTTATAACCACATTCTTCAGGTTGCTCCTTCTCTTGAATCAACATTATGATTCTTAACTTCTTTCTCTTGAAATAGCGAAGCTTTACTCTTTCTATAAATATCCACCATTACGTTATTGAGAGATTCTTTGGCCTTCTATACCTTACTTCATGTTAATAGTTCACCAATATTCTTCAATAGATCTCTAGCAACCTTGAGTAGTAGATGTTTGATTTCAAAAAGAAATCCATCAAACTCTTTTTATGATTGTTGGTTCTTTTGTTAGGTTTTGAGGTGGTTACTTATTTCAAAGGTTTGCATTTTGATGCACCACATCTTCAATTAAAATACCTTTTATCATCAATGTTTGAGTGTAAAGATATTTTTATACTTTTTTTATCATGTTAGGTTTTGATTTATGTGGAGTATCTCACCCCTCCTTTGTAATTCTTATCCTACTGTGTGTTATTTTATTCTTTTTTCTAAAAGATAAATAGGCTTGTCTTGTGCTTGGGTTATTTATGAAACTGATTTAAGAATATTAAACACATTCCAAAGCAAGACCTTGATGTCAATCTAGAGTTAGTAGAAAGTGATTACTTTCTTATAAATGAGGCTAAAGTAGCAAGGCTCACCTTGTCAGCTAAACGCCTAGTTAGTAATATGAGTCCCACTTTTAAAATTAAAGAATATTAGACATATTTTTTATACAAAATCTAAAAGGAAGTTTAGGGTTTTGTCAATTTAAAGTTTAAATAGAATGATTTTTATAATGTTATGATTCTTTTTAAACAAGCAAAAGAGTCATTTTTTACCCTAATGTTTACAATTTATGATAAATTTAACCTCATGGTTTTAGAGAGTACAAATAAAACCCTAACATTTGGAAAAACTTTTAAATATAGCCTTTAAATAATCAGAGATTGACAGTTATATGATGCTGTCAACTTTTTGCAAGGTCAGTGATGACTTGATAGTTTTTATATTATTTTATTACGTAGGCAGGTCTCATATTAGTACATCAGATCTGACATGGCAGTGTAGGACTTGCTTTCTTAAAATAAAAATTTTAAATTTTAATTAATTTTTATCTGTGGAACCCATTATAATTAATTAGCCCTAATTTTTGTTAGCTTAACAAATTAATAAGTTAACCAAATAACTTATCAAGTAAACTAATTATAATTAGTAACTATAGTTAAAATTAACTCCTAATTTCACTAACACAGTTAAAATCTTTTCATTTACATTTGTGTTAATGTCACTTATGTAACATCCCGTTTCCAGAGAACGGGTCGGACCAAAGAAACGAGTCCAGATGTGGTAAATTACCACATCTCATGCTCATGCAGTAGTGAATAGTGAGATATGTGCATATAAGGATTTAGT
>JANIIA010000004.1:25610170-25620469 GCA_027478495.1 Erythroxylum alaternifolium
ATTAGTTCATTATATAATAATAGACATTGGTGTATTTTTTATTTCAATAAAATATTTTATTTTTACTTATTCTTATATGTTTTACTTCTTATTTATTATATACCGGTTTTATAGCGGTTCACTACCGGTTGAACCTCTAAACCTTAAACCTTCCCTTCGATCGGTTCGATGTCTGGTACAATTTTAAAATGTTGAATTTTTGTGAAAATCTTAAGATCAAAAATATCCCTTTTACCTTATTTTTAATCTTAATGAAAACTATGCATTATTGACCTCCACCAACCTTATATGCATAAAAATATAACTTTTAAACTTAAGTAGGACTACACATCTTGGATGCACCATATATTCTAACTTATTTACTTGTTAATTTTAATTCTAGTAATTTTTATCCCATCTATTATCACATTTAAATATATTGGTATAACATAACTCAACTGTTTTTATTATATAACATCAATTTAGTTAGACATGGACTCACCTAATTTAATGATGAACGTGTCTTAGTTTGACAAAATTTCATATTTTGATATGAATGTACAATAACTTTGAATATGAACATAAATAATAAAGTTCAATAATCTTTTAATCATACTTTTACTAATCATGTGATAAGTAGTTGATAAATATAAATATAGACATAGTCACTAATCATACTAATTATAGTGAAATTCTAATTAACATGTAACCAAATTAAAAAATATCATGTACAATTAATAGGATATTTCTTTATTTGATACTTTAAAAAGCATGGATCTTTTCTCTTTTGGCAATAAGAGAATTTTATTTAATATGAAAAGTGTCATATACTTTTACACAAGATTTGAAATATGCCAAGTGAAGGAATGCCTTTACTCTTTTTATCATCAAACAAATTTCTTAATCATAGTTAATATGATATTTTGATTAATCTTTTGAAAAACTTTGTGATAAATTCCTCATAGGCCAATTTTTTGATAGTATCTTGATAGTAGTTAAGATGATATCTTAATATCATTTTAATAACATTGAATTGGTTGTCTACTTATAATGTGTTTTGTTTGTGGATATTTTTGACAATACAAATGTATAAAGTATCTAGTTGTTACACTTTTTCTTTTTTTATTGCTTTGGGTTTACTCATTAAAGGTCTATTAAAAAGACATAAAATTGATTAATCTAGCTTGACATGAATTGGTTGTGTTAACAAAGTTAATAAGTATATGATTTATGTTAAAAATAGAAACTTGTCAAGCACTATTATATCTTGAGGCTAGTAGGTTAGCATTTATTGTTTTGCAAAGCTTCGTCCTAATATTAAGTTTAGAATCTAGAATAGTTAAGTTTTAGGGATTGAAAAATGAAATTTTATGCAAGTTTCAACTTGCTTGCTCTTTTATTGTAGTTCAAAGTATGACACATTTACACTTTCGCATACCTTAAAATAGCATTACTAATATTCAAAAAAGTAATGGTCCTCATTTAAGAGAAAAAATGTAGCATTATTGAACTACCATAGTGAAATATATCATTTGCCTACTTTGGTTTGCTAAGAAGTGGTATATTATACTTAGGCGTGAAAGATACTCTTGAATTCAAACTAATGACGCATAAGAGTGGCAAGCCTTGGATTCAGTCACATTCTTTAACTAGTCATAGTAGGATCATAATTGCTTATATTTATATACTCTAAAATTAACTATAATTGGTTCATGTCTCCTTTTATTTCTTGTAAATGACAAAGAACATGAAGTTTTTGGTCTACCAAATTATTTTCTGTACCTTTTCCATCTCAGCGGATGTTTTAACTTAGGCAACTGCACCTTGAAGGTTGTTAGCCAATTGTGGTGGCATTGAACCCTTTAAGTAAATAGATTTTCAGAGTTAATGCACATATCTAACACAGCAACCCCATACAAAAAAAGAAAGTTAAAAGTATACTTTGTGGTTTGAGAGAAGCATATAAAAAATGGCTCAATCAAAATGACCTTATCAAATTGTTCCATTTGAATATTTGATGCCCAATATACTTTTTTTTTAATTTAAATTTAACTATTCAATGCATTTAACACAAATAGATGGGAGTGCAGGAGACAACCTTAAACCTTAACTTTCTGTGGCGATAATGACTGTAATGTATGTATTATTTGTAAGAACAGTATGACTCCAATCCAAATGCCAGCATCCACCCAAAATACCTTTGATATGAACACTTAAAACGTTGGAGGCTAAACGTCTCTTTAAACTCAAACTTGAATTCAGATCCATCCTACACTTGAATTCCCAAATAAATAAATATCCACAAGAAGTTCATATATCAAAATACCGACATGTTACATTCTCTTAAACCGCTATTTAACACATATTTGCAAAATGCAATATATCAGCACACCTATGGCTATAGGGCTTGTTCAACTTCAATGTCATTCCTCTCAATGATTGGGTGACCAAATCACATTGGATTTTTATAATTCTTGTACCAATATGTTCCTTTGTTACGTTACTATAGAACGGGATTCAAAATTCTGCAATTTAGGTCCAGCATTTTTCCCAAATCCAGGATAACTCTACCAAGATCAATATAAACCCTAGTTTTGACCTTCATGGCTTCAGACCCAAAATTTTCTCAAATTGCTCATCTCCATAACATGTTTAAGCACTCATTAGAAAGCTTACATAACAAACTACAAAATGAAAAATATCCCACTTAAATCAAACCATTGTCCATTAAGTTATACCCAAAACAATTGAGATTAAAAACACACCTAAACTTCATGTTCTACACCTTGCTCCAACATGTTTGACTCGCCCCCATTTTTGAACCGTAGATAGAGTGCTTATCCAATGGTCTATATTTAAATTTAGAAGAGCCAGCGATCCGCGTGAGAAGCCTCTCCACCAATCAGCACACAACTTTCGGATACCTTCTTGGATACCCCTGACTATATAAATCCATCGCCCAAACATCGAACCTTCAATGCACGGAGCTCTCTGTTAGATCAAGGTTCTTATATTAGTTTATCCTGCGATTCTCTGTTTCCACCCTAACCCTAGGCTCCAGTATCAAGCCTAACCCATCCTATTCCTAGATCTTTAAGCGTGAGATCCATTTCAATGGCTACCGAGGAGCCGACTGTGGCGGTCGAAATCATCACTGAGCCGGTTAATGATAACCCGGCCGATCAGAAGCCAGTGACCAAGGCTGGAAAAGCCAAGAGAACCGCTAAGGTACCTAAAGCCAAGAAGGAAGCTGCACCTAGGAAGCCCCGAAGCCGTAATCCGATGTCTCATCCTACATACGAACAGGTACAGCTTTTGTACTTGTTTTTATCATTCTGGGTCCAATTCCTACTATGTTTGATTTATTTTTAACTGATCTTACGTAATTTTCTGCGTTTGTGCAGATGATCAGTGACTCGATCGTCACTTTGAAGGAGAAGACTGGCTCGAGCCAGTATGCAATTGCTAAGTTCATTGAAGAAAAGCATAAGCAGTTGCCTCCCACCTTTAAAAAGCTCTTGCTCTTCCATTTGAAGAAGCTTGTAGCTTCTGGAAAGCTTGTGAAGGTCAAAGGCTCCTTCAAGCTTCCGCCGAAGTCATCATCGGTACCAAAGCCTGCTGCTCCTGCTCTGGCCAAGCCAAACAAAAGGCCTACCGGCGCCGCTGCTAAGGCCAAACCTAAAGCCGCCGCGAAACAAAAGGGAACCAAGTCTAAGACAACTTCAAAGGCTAAGACTAATAAAGCAGCTTCTAAGCCAAAACCAAAGGCCAAGGATGCTGTGAAGCCTAAAACTCCTGGAAAACCGAAGGCGAAGGCAGCTTCGGCGAAGCCTAAGACGGTTGCTAAGACCAAGGCAGCGCCGGCAAAGCCGAAGGCCAAGGAGAGACCAGCGAAGGCTGCAAGGACGTCCACGAGGACTTCTCCAGGAAAGAAAGCGGTGGCTCCAAAGGTTGCACCGAAGAAGGCTCCGGCTGCAAAGAAGACTCAGGTGAAGAGCGTGAAGCCGAAGAGCGTAAAGTCTCCGGCGAAGAAGGTGACTGCTAGGAAGGGAAAGAAATGATCGCGGAGGAGAGATGACAGAGTTTATTCAGGGCTAGTTGTGTAAATTTCGCGGTCTTTAGGGGTTGATGAGTGCATGCAACGCCAAATCATGGAAAGGATGATGAGAGATCTGATTTGTTTAATTCTCGGTTCTTATATATGTAGTTTTTATGATTTTTATTTTCTTGGAAGGCTAGGGGTTGCATACAGGCTTATTAGATGTAATGGTTGGTTAATGAATTAATAGCGGGTGATAACTTGTTGCTGTCTCGGTTAGTTTTTTAGTATTTGTTGTTATATATAGAAGAAAAAGCTGTTCATCGAATTTGTGGGGTTAGAGATCCGTACTGATGAATGCTAATGCCGACTAGTACTCCAATTTCATACGGGAAAGTGTCCCAGGTGCTGCAGGTTTGGTTTTGGTTACCCATCTCGAAAAGGTTTTTGTATAAATAAATTATTAAGTGTACGTGGTGAGATTTTATGGGTATTGTATTAATGTAATTTATCATATGATTAGAGAAGAACCTGTTTACGTAAGAAATGGTACCATGCTCTATTGTTTTATGTTTGAAGTATTAACAAGCCGGTCGCCAAGTTTTGCTATATTTTCTTTTCTTTATGGCTCTGACGAGATAGCTTGAATTTTTATTTTTTTTCTGATCCTTGTTCTGCAGTTGGAAGATTTGATTGTCTTCTAAATTTCTAATGAAGTTTAGTCGAACATTTTGTTCAACAGCTTCTACGTGTAACCTATCCGATGCAAATCTGTTACCAATTCCTTTCTTTGGTGAAATTTCTTTTTCCAAGTTCTGGTATACTGTTCAACTTTGTCTGCTGGATCCTTGGTAGATTCACTTCGACATTTTCTACGTAGATTTTAAAAAGAGCTTTGGTTGCCTTCACCTAGTGACAAGTTCCAGTGATAGATGCTATCTGCAGGAGTAAAGGTATTAACAGTGGAGTGTGGAGATACAGATAATTCCCTTCGTAAGTCCTAATTTGTTGCTCTCCAACGCCTCATCAGGTCTTGATTATGTTCTTTAAGGATATCAAGAAAAAATCTCAACCATTTGGGATTCTGGTTTCTTCTCAACATGGCTGCTCTCTGTCATTTTGTCGTTTGTTTTAGCAATCTGTCCAGGAAACTGCAGTCAAAACCTGGGATTAAGCACGGTGATTTTGTGTTCTGATGATAACATGTCGCAGAGTGACACTAGAAAGAAGTTCCTTATATCTACAAAGTAGGTTGGTAACTCTAGAATCAACCACAAAAGTTGTGATATGTTAGTTGAGTTCCCTAAAATCTGTTCTCCATAAATCATCAAAATTATACATGCTTAAATGATGCCTTTGCCTACATCTGGTTACATGCATATCAGGAAGGATATTGATTGTTTCTAGATGTGATGTCCGCTATCTGAAGTATGTTTCTCTAGAATCTTTCTCAGGTATGCCCTAGTCGTATGTTGGTTACATTGGTTAAATATACAGAGGTTTATGCACCAATGACAAGAAAATATTTGGTGCTTGAATAAAATGCTTAAGCATAAAAGCTTCACACTTTCAACAGCAAAGAAAAATGTGCATGTTGCAAGTCGTTGTTGCCTAGTGCTTGCCAAACAGGAATGAGATTCTGTAGCTAATCTTGGACTCCACTCGGGGGTTGGAAGTCCAATAAATTTGCTGAGATCAACCCCAAAGATGTTTGGCACATTTCATTAGCTGATTTATATGGGCTTGTGACCTCCTCTTTGTAGTTTCTAGTTTGCAGCTCAATTCTTTTCAACTAAAATAAACAGAAGTTACCGTCTATCCCTGGAGAGAAATTATTTATGTTCTCATGGTATGTACCAGTGAAAAGCGTAAAATGGCATGTACCAGTGAAAATATTTTACCTAGTGAGCACTAAAATTTACAGGTGATAACTTTCTTGCTCTCTGTTATGTAGCAAAAGGGCAAGAGTTAGATAATGAAGTTGAAGTCAGTTGACAGTTAGAATTGGTTAGAGCTGATAACAAGTGAGTAACCCACTTAGCTCTTCCTGTCAATATTGATTAGCTAATAACAGAATTTGTACCATTCATTCATTTGTATAAATAGACATTGGATGTATAATGAAAGGATTCATAGAGAAATATACACATAAGTTCTCTCAAGTCTCTCTACACTTTCTCTTCTGTTCTTCTTCCTCTTTCCTTATTTCACTTCTCTTCTCGTAACAAGTTCCAAGGTTCATCTATGTCAATATTCGTGGCACTGGTATTAGAGCTCTTTCCTGGCAATGGCTAACAATAACAAGAAGGATTTGAGGGATCATGAGAACCTCGTTAGAGAAACCGACGAAAAGTATGGTAGAGCCATTGAAGAAATTAAGGAGCAAAGTAGTAAAGCTATGGAGGAGATTAAAATGATGATCGCAGGAATTGCTTTACAAACTACACAAGTGGCCTCCCAATCTCAGCTACAAGCTGCTAGTGGTAGTCAAGGGATTTTCGGACGGAATGGTGGTTATGGTCACTACACCAAGTTAAGAGTTTCCCAGATTTGATGAAGAAAGGATTAAACGAATGGGTGTACAAAGTTGAGCAGTTTTTGGAAATTGATCATACATTGGAGGTAACCAAGGTGAAGCTAGACGGTAAAGCTCTTAACTGGTACAAATCATTTATGAAGACTAAAGATAGGAACAAGGTGATTTATTGGAATGAATTTGTGGAAACTTTATTTGAAAGATTTGCAGAAAAAATATTCGTGGATCCTGTTTCAGAACTAAAGAAATTGAAAAAGTGAGTTTGCCTCAAAACTATGTCGATAAATTTGACGTGAAACTGACCAGAATTGATTTGAGTGATTCACAAGCCATTAGCCACTTCCTGGGAGGATTAAAGGAGGAGAAAGAAATGTCTGTTAGGTTGTTAAGATTGTTTAATCCAACAACCTTGCAATCTGCATATGCATTGGCCAAGGTACAAGATGTTTTATGGTCAAAGAGAGATTCTGTGGATGGTTGGGGCAAATTTCAGGAAGGAGTGGCTAAAAATCAACAATCAGCAGTAGCCAAGACTCATTTTTGTCCTAACACAAGGACCGTTGTTCCTAAATCTGGTATGTTACCAATTCCTACTTCTGTTAACGGGACTAACAGTGCTAAACAAACAAGGAATCTATCTAGCAGGGCGTTAGATGAAAAAAGGCAAAAAGGCTTATGCTTTGGGTTGATGAAAAGTTTATGCCTGGTCATAGGGGTAGGAAGAGACAACTTTATATGTTAACTGTAGAAAAATGATGAAAACGAGGAACCAGAAGTAGACGAAGTATGTATTGACGAACAACTAACAGATGAGGAATTGTTAGAACCTCAGTTGTCAATCCATGTGACGACTAGAACTTATAGTTATCAAACTATGAGAATGAAGGGGTCATTGGAAAACAGGCATTATTTTTGTTAATAGACCCAGGTAGCACACAAAATTTCCTGGATATTGATATTAGAGATGACAATGGGCTGATCTATGAGCTTAGATTTAAGTGTTTTCAATGAATCTTCTTATGGGCCAAATTAGGCCTAGACTAGTACAAGGTCTAACTTTTTTTTAAAAAATAACATCGTTTTGTTTAAAAGAGTTAGATCTTGGGTAAGTCTGGCTTGGGTCTGAGTCTGGGCCTAGATAACTCAGACCTGAACTCAATTAATATCATTTTTTTTTAAAAGTTGGATCTCGAGCAAACCTAAGCTTGGGCTACCTAATCTCAGACTCAATTAAAAAACTATTATTTTATACTTTTAATTTAAAAAAATTAACGAAATTAGCCTATGAACCAACCGATTGCCATCCCTAATTGATATGGCTAGACAGTTAGGGTGCATCTTAGAGCCTATTGCTGAATTGAAGGTTACTGCATCAAATGGTAACATATTAACTTGTAAAGAAATCTGCAAGTCTTTGAAATGAGGGATGCAAGGTTATCAATTTGAGGCCAACTTCTTAATTTTACCCCTTAATAATTATGACATGGTCTTGCGCATGCAATGGTTTTTTGCATTAAGTGATATTATGTAGAATTTCAAAAGTTGCAGATGAAGTTCCAGTTGGGCAAAGAAGATTATGTATTGCAGGGAGAAAGAAACAATCAATTTTGGATAGTAACGCCTGAGAAATTGCAGAAGTTACTGGCAAGGAAATCTCAATTGTCACTCACTCATTGCTATGCTTTATCATTGCAGTTACCTACTGTAATTTTACATACAGTGGAACCGGTTCATCACCTAAAATTTGCAATCCAGTAACGTCAATAAGTGTTGATCTCCCTGGAATGATTTCAGATGTTATTAAGAAATTTGCAGTCATCTTTCAAGAATAAAAAGCTTTACCACCTCATAGGAGTCATGATCACTTAATTAAGTTGAAGGAATATGCTTAACCTGTTTGTATCAGGCCCTATCAAAATGGTCCTTCGCAAGACATTATTCAGGCAAGCACCTCTATTTTCTCCTCTCCTGTGGTTTTAGTAAAGAACAAAGATAACTCATAGAGGATGTGTATTGATAATAGAAGCTTAAATAGTCAAAATGTGAAGGATAAATTTCTTATACCAATTATTAAAGAGTCATTTAAAGAATTTGAAGTAGCTCTTGTTTTTTCTAAACTGAATTTAAGGTTTGATTATCACCAAATAAGAATGTATCTAGGAGACATTCATAAAAAAACGTTTAGGACTCATGTAGGGCATTATGAGTTCCTAGTTATGCCTTTTGGCTTAACTAATGTACCATATACTTTCCAAAGTTTGATGAATAAGTTTTTTAAACCATTCCTTAGAAAATTTGTGCTGTTCTTTTTTTTGATGATATTCTAATATATAACATTAATATAGAAGAGCATGTCAATCATTTAACTCAAGTTTTGCAGTTGTTGCTAGGCAATGCTTTGTTTGTCAAGAGGAATAAATGTTGTTCTGTAGAAAATACGGTAGAATATTTCATTTCATATATGCGGAGGGCGTGGCTACAGCTACAAAGGACATTCAAGCTGTACAGGAATGACTAGCACCTGTAACTATTAAGCAGTTGAGAGGATTTCTGGGATTGACAGGGTACAATCGCAGGTTTATTAGAAATTTTGCTTTGCTAAGTCAGCCATTGAACCTGCTGTTGAGAGGAAAAGCTGCATTTATTTGGTCAATATCAGCACAAGAAGCTTTTGAAGCTCTTAAGAAAGCATTGACACTTGCTCCAGTATTGGCCTTCTGAAACTTCAATGAAGACTTTAAAATTGAGACAAATGCTTCAAAAACAGGAGTTGGAGCTGTGATGATCCAAAATGAGCATCCTTTTGCTTACATTAGCAAGGTATTGTCTTCCAGACATCAAATCTTACCTGCTTATGCTAGAGAATTGTTCGCCTTATTATGTGCAGTGAAGAAGTGGAATCAATATTTGATGGGAAGGCATTTCATTATCAGAACTGATCGTAAGCCCTTGAAGTTCTTTTTTGATCAGAAATTAACTACTCCAAGTCAATTTACTTGGCTTTCTAAACTCACAGCTTATGACTATGAAATTCAATACAAACAAGGCAGGACAAATGCAACTACCGAAGCTCTATCCAGAATTCATTCTTCGGATGTCACCATCAATGCCTTATCCAGTATTTCCATAACTTTATTGGATGAAATCAAAGCACCTCGGCAGAATGATACTAATTTGCAATATGTGATTTAACTATTGTAAGCAGGTCAATCTATATCTATAATTGGCCTCAGGATCAACTACGGTGGAAAGGGAAACTAGTCGTGAGCCAAAATGCTGATCCAAACAACAATTGTTGTAGTACTTCCATGACAGTGTTGCAGGGGGTCATTCAGGAATTCATGCTACTTACTAAAGATTGTCTTCATGTTGGAAAATCGGGTAGAGATTCAATCTCGACCGCAGTAGAATAATTACGAAATTTTTTCACGATCTTAATTTCCCGTAGAGATGTCAATTTGGGTTCAGGCTGGCCCGACCTGCGGTCAACAGGTTAGACCTGGCCGCGGGCCGTGTGGGTATGGCCCGTGGGCCACGGCACCACAAAATTTTTTTAAAAATTATTTATTAAAATAATTAATAAATAATTTAAGTAAGTTAAAAATTTGAAATTAATGTAATTCATAATTTTAACAATAACTTTTAACTTGTTAACTTATTAACTTTTTATATAAATTTCTAATTAATTGAATTAAATATCCTAATTAATCATACCATTACATACATCTCAATAACTTTATTATAT
>JANIIA010000004.1:25678287-25689078 GCA_027478495.1 Erythroxylum alaternifolium
ATTTATTGTTGTATCTGTAATAATTTGTCAAACAACATATCTACTACTTAGGGGTCAAGTTGCGTACTATTGAATGTTGACTGTTATTGTTCTAGTTCTATGAGTGTATGAATTAGGTAACTTGTAATTTAAACTTCATTTTGTGACGTATATCATATTATTATATTGATAAAATAATTTAAAATTTTTATATCTTATTTTTGTAATGTTAGTAAATACTAATGATTAATTAATTCAACTGTTTGATACCTAAAAATATTTTATGATTTTTTTAATAATACGCTATAAACATTCAAAACAAATCTGCATTAAAACATATCTTAACTATGATAGATTATAAATATGTTAGTTTAATAATTTATGAAAATATCAATTATTTGGTCACGATTTATAAAAATTGTCACCAAATGTAAACATTTTATGACGTTTTCAAGAATTTGTCACAAAATGTGCAACATTTTGTGACAATTTCTAAAAATCGTCTCTGAATGCTTGACATTTATTGACAATTAACATAAATCGTTACTGAAAGTATAGGCTTTTGCGACGAAATAGAAATTTTGTCACCAAATATTAACTTTTAGTGACGCTTCATGGTATCATCACAAAATATATAAAATTTATTGACGATTCTATGTGAGTCGTCACCAAATATTTGACAAGTTATGGTGACGTTTTAAAAATTCATCACCATTGCATTATTTTGTGACGATTCTAAAAAATCTTCACCCTTTGTGGATGATTTGACGTCAATTTTCTCTATACGTCGCTAAAGGTTTTCTTTTGTGTGACGCTTTCTGATTTTGTCACTAAATGGTTTGTTTTAGAGACAAACATTTTTAAACGTTGCAATATGTTTTCTTTTTACAACGAATTTTGTTTCGTCGCAAAAAATTTGTCAAGAAAGGATTCCTTTGTTGTAGTGAGTATTTGTATGTTCGCGATTTTCTTAAACAGCTACAAAAGATCTTAACCTTACATATATAGCATCGATGTCGAGCCTCCCATCATAAGCTCAATAGGAGTCTGGTCCACACTAACTAGGGTCCATTTTTTCTGTAACACCCCATTCCTAACTGCCATATGCTCGTGTGTCCATCAGATACATGTGTACATGCCTGTCAGAAATGACATGTTAACTATCTCATCTTCACTATACATAACATGGCATCATACACTAAATCATCAATAACATATTTTAAAAACCCAAAATGTTATCACATTATATCAAACCATGATTTACATTGTTTCATATAGCACATTATCATCCATGTTTATTCAACATTGTCCTATAAACATAAACAACTCAGTACATACCACATATTATAAACTCAAAAGAAACAACTAAGTCCTCAATCCCAGCTAACCGACCTTTGAACCAAATTTGATCGTATCAACTACACAAAATATGCTTCTACAAAGTCTTAGAAGATAGGTCATCTCACTCTCAAACCTGAAAAGCAACGGTGCAATTTTGATGAGTTTTGCGAACTCAGTAGAGTAACCATCCTCGATGGTTCAGTCATTTCATAAAACAAGATCAATCATAATAGGTAATCACACAGTTCAAGCTACTTGACAAGTATCAAATACTATCACAGATAAATCATTTCTCAGTTACACAGTTCAATCATATAACAACATTCACACAGCTTTGCAAATCATTCAATGAAATCAGTTTATATGCAGATGCGATATGTATGAGACTCACATTCATTTTTATATTGTTGTGACTGTATGCTTTTATAGTATCCCGAATTATCGGGCTCAGTTAGTCAGTCTGTGATTCAATGATCACAATGAGCCATAGGCTCGAACCACATATGCGGGAGCTTAAAGCTCTTATCAGTAATAGTATCAGTAGCAACACCAGTCACAACTTCTTAATATTACATACATAGGAATGAAGTGCATGCCACAATTTAGTTATCAAATTCAATCACTTTCACTAGCATGTAATATAAAAGTATATCAGTCAAAGTATCAGTTACAGTAACAATCACAATAGCAATGGTCATCGGACTAGGTCAGGCATTCAACTTTTCAGTTGAGAATCAGAAAATCATTTAGACAGACGCATTCACATTCAATCAGCACTTCTAATTTCATTTTCATGCATCAAAACGCCTCGGACAAATATTATCCGAAATCCAGTACACAATTAACACAATCAATCATATTATGAATCACATAGTTCTGCACATTCCCATACAAGCAGCACTTCAATATCTCAATCAAATATCACAATCATCGGACCTTCATTGTCTAGAATCAACAATCAAGCCTCATTCATTCAATCATTTCGAAACAGAATTTAAACAAACACGTAATTAAGTGAGACCATCTAGGTTACTCACAGTATGCTCCAAACAGCTATTGCCTTGAAGTACCAACAATGTCTGGATGCTGCTGTTCAATGCGTTCCTCTATATAGACAATACATTTACATATCACAATATTGCACCATTATATACTTATTTGTGCACATTTATGTATACTGAATATGTATAATGCATGTTCATGATAATTTTAGGTATCTTATTATAATTTTCATCATTAAATCGATCAGATATCAAAGCTCTCATTAATAACATTTGGTACTTACAATTTGGAACAAAATAAAATAATGTGAAATCAATATCATAACCTAATTGACCACTTCAGATTTTCTACCCATATAATTTTGGGTCAACTTTGCATAATTAATCTGATAGGGTAAATGACAAAATTAGTCAAAACTTCCTTCTACAAAGTTGTTTTACAGTGTCTTAAGTTTCTTATGACTCCAAGATCATCCAATTTTATTCAATATTCAATGAGTTATGCACAAAATACCACAGACTGGACTAATTATTTATGTAAGACCTATTAGGTTCCCAAATATGTTGGCAATAATTATAATTATAATTCATAATTAGAATTAGATAAATTAAAACTCCTTTTAATTTATCTTAATTATCTAATTAAATAATTTATAATCATAGATCAATATTAGTGTCTAGTAACACTTTATAACCACCTAAATATTTAGAAATGTCAAAGTGATTTTGACTAACATTTTCGTGCAAGATTTTTTTGTATATTTTAATCATTTCATCATACAATGTTTTGATTAGACATAGAGCATGTAATTAATGTCAACTCTATTTTGAGTACAATTATATTAGTTCATTGTCATTAGTTATTGATTCAATTAATGAAATCTGTAAACTACTTATAAAATGTCATTCGATCTTGGCTAAGAATTTTCCTAATTAATATTAACTAAGAATAATAGAACATTCTCTTTAATTACTTTAAGGTGATGAATCCTATCTTGATCACTTAATTACCTCCATATAGTTCATGCTACATCCAATGACTACTGAATGAGCTGTCCATGATTAAAATAAGACGTAAGTAGTATAAAAACATAGCAATCCATATATAAGATAACTTTGGAAACCTCAAGTCAAAGGATTAATTATGCAATCATCACTATTAAAATTTTTGTAGACATATAAGTCATGTTTCAAATGAATTTCTCATATCGGGTCAGTTTAGTAAACTTATTCTCTACCAACTACCCTACATTTGTTTAAGTATCTCCATAATTTAGCCTATGAGATCGACTGCTTCTTTCATAAGGAAAAACATAACGTGTGCTAGTCTTTTTATATTATATTAATGTCCAGTCTTAATAGAATAATAACTAGGAACAAGTTAGAGATAATACATAAATGTATTATGAATCTCATAATTATAATGTCATCATAATTTCATTTGCAATTTATAATTATCTCATAGAATTTATCATATACATTTAAATATGTACAAGATAAAGAATGATTTTAAATTATTTTTAACAAACTACAGTCAATCAATTAGCTATAGGGCATAAACCAACACGTATAACTTTTTACTTCTCTTCATTATTTTTAATAGAATTATAAAGATGACACTAACTTTGCCAAATTTTGCTCTGTCTTTAAAACTTACTGAATATCAACTTGCTCAAGTGGACCCTTGTTAGAACTAAGGCATAATCCAATTCCAAAAGAGCTCAAAGGTGATTAAGTGTTCAACATACACTTTTTAGCTTCTTCCTTCAACCACAATTCTTCAAAAACATCTAAAGGATTGGAAACTTACCATATATCATTGCTTTCTATGTTAACTTATCAATAAGGTACTGCTATGTTTTCCTAACCAATCAAAGAATAATTATAATTTATTTATCTAGTCGTTAACTAGGATGAATGAAATTTTCTAAATTTGATATTAAAGTTATGTGTAAAGTTGGTAATATTAATAAAATGTGAATTTGTTTACAAATTACTCCTTTATTACGGTAAAATGATGTAAATAAGTGCTTTTAATGACTAGGATGGTTACCATATCTCTAGTTGAGTTAAGATTTTAAAACTCAAAATGTGTACAACTATAATATTTGAATTCTAGCACTAGATAAACATGTCAGTTTTAAGACTAAATAAGGAAATTGAAGTATTTTTCAATTCCTAAAAGTCCACTAGTGTATTGTTATCCAAGATTATAATGCATATTGGCCATGTAAGTTTGAGGTTGCGAAACTCCATAAATGAGCTTCAATTACAAATAAAGAGGATCCCAATTATACATATAAGTGTACACCATTAGTATTTAACATCACCCCTATCTCCAACCAATGACTTTTTTTTTCTTGTTCTTTTACAGCAATAAATAGTTTCATAAGTGTTATAATTCCTTGATCGGGCAAGAGTATGTTATCATTGTTATCATTTATCAAGAAATATGGATTACCTTATAAGTAGAGTTGTCATCAATGATGAATGATGAACACCAATAAGAGGAGTAAACAAAAAGAATTGGCCTGCAAGTGGAAACCTCACTATAAAATTGTAGAACAAGAAACATAAACTATATAAATCATAAGGATAACTTCACATAGGTTCACACTAAACAAAAATTAGACAATGAAATATGAAGGTTCCAAATTTATGAAAGAACTAATCAACTCTATATGCAAAAGTGTAACAATTTCATTTGAGATCCATATGCACTATAATCATAGTGGAAATAACTAAAAAATAGAAACTATTGTCTCTTACCTATAAATTCATATATAGAATTATATATGTGTCGTTCAAGTTTATCAAACCTTTTCTACATATCTCTCTTCAGGTCCCAGTTTGGTTTCCTTAGATAAATTAATGGATCCTAAATTTATACCCCAGATTATATATATATATATGAACTATCAATGTACTACTACGTGAAAGTGATGTTTGGGGGCAACTATGTATCTCTTTTTTCTCTTATGATGGAGGTTCTACAGAAACAAGGTCCTCAAACTTTGGTAGCACTAGTGGAGCCATTTTACCTTTTTAAAGCTCCTTTTCTTAAGGAACATAGTTCCTAAACTTCAAACTAGGATTATTGAGAGGAAGATTGAAAGAAGGGGAATTACAAATTAGGCATGTTAGCATAAACATCACTAATATACAAGCCATGCTTACTAAACAAAAATATTTACAACATTAAATAAATTAAGACATGAAAAGATAATCTTTCTTCTTTTTCCTAACATTGTCTAAATTGGAGGTTTTAGAACTGGGCATAAGACAATCCCTACTTGGATGATGAACATTAAGGGGAAGGAATAGACAACAACAAAGGAAAAAACATATATAAATATAGAGGTAAATCCAAGAGGGAGCAAACTAGATAAATGTCGGAGCTACACGAGGAAACCATAGAAGAGGAGATATAAAAATAGAGGAAACCAAAGGAGAGGAGAAAGAAACTAATAATGATGTAATGTTTTATGGTTAACTACCTTTTTAATAATTTAATGTATTTTTTATTAAATAACAAATATTATACATGACACCACTATTCTACGTGGCAACCATGTGGAAAAAATAAAAATCTAACTTGGCATGCCACATCATCAACGTTAACGAATAGATTAATGTCGATTATTTTTTTAAAAGATTGAAATTTTAAATATTTTAATGCCACTTTTTAAAGTTCAAGTCATTATTGCAATTGAGTAAAATCAATGATTATTTTTACAATCAACCCAAAAAATAAGTTGAGGTGTGGGTTTAATCAAGAAAGTAAGGAAGGACTTGTGATGAAACTTTTAACCCTTAAATGTTTTTCTTGCCCATACATACCAAACAAAAGATATAAGTGAAGTAAATCATCCTGGAAACAAACGCCGAATGCATCACCAACAAAAATGGTAAAAGGGCATCAAATTTTTTGGAATTTTAAAACATACTTTTATTTTTAAAAAAATTTAAAAATTATTTTGTAATATTAAGTTTTATATAAAATACATTTTTTTAATGTCTATGAAATTATTTTGATATAAACTCTTATGTAATTGATTGTTGCATAAATGAGAAAGTTCATATAGTCTAATAAGAGCTTAATCAAATTGGACTTAAATTATTCATTTTGAGATCCATATGTTAGCTTAAGGTTTATATTTAACCATTTAGATGGAAACTATATATTATTTCAAAATTCAAATTATATTTATTTCCTTGTATAGATAACGTTTTCTTTAAGGAAATAAAATCATAGGAAAATTACTTCCTTTCTTGCAGGAACCTCCTTAGTAAACTTTCCTTATTAACATCCGGGAGGATCTTACCTTTTCAAAAAATTAGCTATGGGAATTTTTGTTCCAGCAGAGATGATATTGAAAATCCAAAGTCAACTCAGAATTAAGATGAATCAACGACTAGTTAAAGAAATTGACTATTTAAAGAAGAGAAATAACATTTTTGAAGTAACAAAAATACACAGACTTATAAAACATTTGAGACATATTTATATTCTTAAGATTCATATCATTCTTATTATTCCTTAGAAAGTGAAATCACTTTATCAAGAGAGAAATTGTTATTTGAGAACTTACTTTTAATTTTACATTTTATTTTTTTGTGAGCTTTTAGAAGCTTGTTATACACTTTGAGTATGGAAGGTTGGAGAACCTTGAAAAATATATACTTGTGAACTTAGATAGGCTCGTCAAATTTAATACTTGGATTCTTATAGTGAAATACTCAGGTTGGATACTCGGGGACTGGATGTAGGCTTTGTTATTATCCGAACCAGTATAGATCAAATGTGTCATTCCTCTCTCTCTTTTTAACTTTTAAATTTCCGGAATATATTGTTTGTGTTTTCAATTTTTCAAGAGGCTAGTTCTGTTTTTAACTTGCAAGAGGTTCTTTTTATTTTTAACAGGTGCCTTCTGTTTTAAATTGTTTTAACAAGATTGATCGTTTAGTAGGCTCTTATAGTTTAACAGGCTTCAATCGTCTAACGGGTCCTATCATTTAACACGGTTCTATCGTCTGATAGGCTTCTATTGTTTTTAAATTTTAACAGGCCCCTGTCTTTATACAAATTTAAAATACCTCGCAAATTTTTTACACACAATTGACCCTCTCTTATGTGTGTTTGCTTTATCATTTGATATCAGAGCGAGGTTTCACATTTATTCTATTTTATAGCATGTGATAGATCATGGCAAACAACTTAAGAAGCCTTGAAGGACAATCTATCTCAAAGCCTCCTTACTTCAATGGAAACAATTACTACTATTGGAAAAAGAGAATGACCATCTATCTTAAATCGGTGGATATTGAAATCTGACAAGCTATCAAAGCTAGAGCTATACCTCTTGCTACTAACAATATAGAAGTGTGGATTGATGTTGGTAGAAGAAATACACAGTTGATTGCTAAAACAAGACATCATCTGATTTGTGCACTATCTCTAGAAGAGTATGAAAAGATATCCTACTGTTCTACAACAAAAGAAATGTGGGATAAACTTTAAGTTACTCTTAAAGGAATGAATGAGGCAAAGAAACATAGAATAAGTCTTTTAGTGCATCAATACGACACTATTTGCATGAAACAGGGAGAAACAATAGACGAATTTTTCAAACATTTCAACAATGTCATCATTGCCTTGAAAAACTTAGGTAAGATATATCCAAATGACAAGCTGGTAATAAAAATTCTAAGATTATTACTAAAGGAATGGAGACTAAATTGACAGCTCTGGAAATCGCAAAAGATCTCGATACAATCTCACTTGACTGGTTAAGAGAAAACTTAATAATTCATGAAGCCAAGATTAGACAAGATGAAAGATCCTCATAGAGAAGAGGAATGGCACTAAAAGCATTTGATGAATCAAATCCAACAAATGATGATGAAAGTGATACTGAGTTGCAAATAGATGGAGATGATGAATTCAACTTCATGGTCAGAAAATATGTCTGCTTCTACAAAAAGAAGCTCATAAAGAAAAGAGAAGAAAACAAGAAAACTAGAAACAATATGTTCCTATCAAAAGGCATCAACAGTAATAGCAATACACAAACTAATCAAATCACATGCTATCACAGCAAGAAGCCTGGACACATAAGACCAGAATGTCCTCTTGTTCAAAGAACAGGACATAAAATAAAAAACCTAAAAAGCATGATATGACTATGACTTGATCAAATGAGGATTTTAATAACTTTGAAGAAAAAAAGCCCGAGGAAGTCAGCAACGTTTGCTTTATGGTCGAATCAGGAGATGATGAGGTATATTATTCTAACTTTGATATTAAAATTGATGAATTGAGAGATGCATATTATGACTTATATGATCATTACAAAAATTAAGAGTGCAGTTTTTCAAAAAGGTTATGAAGTCAAAAAATAATGATGAATAAGATTAAATTATTAGAATTGGAAAACAAAGATTTGTTGTCTAAAGTCATATCTCTTGAAAATGATAATAAATAAATAGTTTTTGAAAAAGAAGGCTTGGAACAAAAAATAATTCAGTTAGAAAACTCATTACTTGAAAATGACTATGCTAAGATAAAGCAATTAGAAAAGAAACTTATTGCTTTAAAACTCGAAAAAGAAAAATGTGCTAAGAAAATTGTTTCTCTTGAAGAAGATCTTGCTAATTTTGTTAATGAAAGAAACAATTTTGATGCATTACTTGAGAATGGTAAATGTGTTTTTGATAGGGCTAGAATAGAATATAATGAAAATAACAATATCAGGCTATGCAAAAACTTCTTTATTAAATCCAGCAGTAGTTATAGCTAAAGCAGTAGGAACCTGGTAAGTGGAAAAAATCATAACAACTATCATTCATCTATTTTGTGTGATTATTTTGGTAGATATGGTCATAGTAGTCACTCTTGTTACTTTTGAAAAATTAAAAAAACCATCTCAAATATATATTTGGAGACTGAAAGGTCAAACTATTAATGTGAAAGGACCCAGAAAGATTTAGGTACCTAAAATGAGATAATACATTCTGCAAATATGCTTTAAAAAGGAGTCAAAGGAAAATCAATGGATAGTTGATAGCAGCTGTTCAAGACACATGAAAGGTGAAATATTTCATTTCAACTATATTGAAAGGAAAGACGGAGGTAATGTTATCTTTGCCGATAAAAACAAGGCAAGGGTCATTGGAATTGGTAAAATCGGTGATTTTAACTCTGCTTCTAATGATAATGTTCTTTTTATTGATTGATTGAAACATAACTTGCTTAGTGTAAGTTAATTATGTGATAAAGGTTACGGAGTTACTTTCTATGCTTCATATTGTGAAATAATTGACAATCTTAATAATAGTATTGTATTCGTTGGTCATAAAAATCAGAACATATATTGTGCTCAATTGGAAGATATATTTTCTCAGCACTAATGCAGGGAGAGTTTAAAAGAGGAAAGGTCAATAAAACCTTATTTATTAACAGAAAGGAAAATGATTTACTCTTAGTGTAAATATATATTGATGACATAATATTTAATTCTACTAATTCATTCTTCTATAAAGAATTCTCAGCACTAATGCAGGGAGAGTTTGAAATGAACATGATGGGAGAATTATTACTCTTTCTCGGATTACAAATAAGATAAACAAAAAAAGGAATCTTCATTAGTTAAGACAAATATACAAAGGAACTCATCAAGAAATATCATTTTAAGAATGACAAACTGATGGGTACTTCTATGTACACTGGAACAAAACTTGCTAAAGATGAAGAAGGCAAAGCTATGGATGAGACAAAGTATAGAGGAATGATTGGATCATTACTATAGATTACAAGCTCAAGACCAGATATTATGCTTAGTGTGCGTCTTTGCACACACTTTCAATCAAATCCAAAAGAAATCCACCTTCAAGCAGTCTAAAGAATCTTTCGATATCTCCACGGAACTATAGATTTTGGATTATGGTATTCAAAAACTGATTCATTTAATATAGTGGGCTATTGTGATGCAGATTATGTTGGTGATAAAGTCAATCATAAAAGCACAAGTGGTCACTGTCAATTTCTTGGAGGATGTGTAGTATCTTGGTCTTATAGGAAGAAAAATTGTATAACGCTTTCGACGACTAAAGCATAATACATAACAGCTGCCAATTGTTGTGCTAAAATCTTATGGATGAAGCATCAACTACAGGATTTTTTCTAAACTTTTCTCATATTCCTATATTATATGATAATACTAGTACTATAAATCTTTCAAAAATCATGTGCATCATTCTAGGACTAAGCATATAGAAATCAAATATCATTTTCTTAGAGATCATGTTTTAGAAAGAACCATTGATCTTTTGCATGTTAATACTGAGAATCAAGTAGCTGTGTAACACCTCCTCACCGTAGGGTACGTACCGGGACGCCCGTAGGTCATTCCGATACATATCCTATGATAAGGGAGCACTACGTGCGATCACTACAATACTCCACATGGCA
>JANIIA010000004.1:25689178-25711650 GCA_027478495.1 Erythroxylum alaternifolium
GCTAAAATTTCTTGAGTGATTAGAATAGCTCCACCTAGATTATAAGCAACTGCTCTAGTAGCTCTTTTTTCTTGAAATGCGGCTTCTACTTTGTGATTCATGGGATAGGGAAATTTTTTAATAAATATTTGAATATAGGTTTCTTGTTCAGGTCTAGTTAATTTGTAGTAATATTTTTTAAATTCACATACATATTCGTCTAAATGACAAATATTACATATACACATATTATTTAAATGTCATAAAGCTTTTAATCATTCGTTATGCGATGCTTCTTGTTTAAAGGAAAGAATATCTTTTCATAAAAATTCTTTGTAAATTTGTCCAGCGATAAATTCAAATGTTTGCATATTATTAGAAGTTTGTTAGTATGCAGATGTATTTGTAAAGGCATATGCATTATCTAATAACATGATTGTACAATTCCAAATGTTTTATAGGTTATAAAATTCCATAATAATTCCTTATTTTCTAATTCTCCTAATGTTTTTTCTATTTGGAGTAATAATTGGATTTTATTTGACCATTCAATAAGTAATTTTCTAGGTTGTAAGACACAATCAAGATTTAGAACTCCATCAGGGCCTAAAGATATATGTTTTGTTGTATATTCAATAAGATACTTTCGTACTTTTGATCTTTTTTGATAATTACCATGATGATTTAAAAAGTAATCTGATTGCCAGGTCCGTAAGTATGAATCTTGATCTTGTGTATCCTTTTTTCGTTTATCTCCACTTACATATTCTCTTTTTATATATTGTCTTCCTACTTGTGTTTTACTACTTTCTGGTTGATCTTCTTCTGCATAAATCTCTTTATCAAATTCATAACCATATATACTTTCGTCTTTATCGATGATTTGATGTACTTTTTTTGCGGATTGTAAGGCTAATTTTTGTACTAATTGAGTTATTTCTGATAATTGGGAATGTATAATTCTTTCAACTTCTTCTAATGATTCTGGTTGTATTTGAGCTGAAGTGTTTAAGGCCTCTATGGTATAATTAAAGTGATAGGTGATGATTTTGGGTCCGTTAACCTCAATTCAAGTTTTAGTTAGCAAAGTGGTATAAGAGCTAACTTATATCCATGACGTGCCTAGTTCGAATCCCAGTGTTGGAATATACGCCTTGACAAGGGATTGACTTAAAGGTAGCAGAAGGGTGGTGGGTATAAGTAGATTTGGGACCATTAACCTCAACTCGTGTTTTGGTTAGCAAAGTCGTCAACTGAATCCGAATACAACTTTTATTCAAGTAATAATTCAGAATAACAAAGTAAATGCATATATCGATACAAGAGCTACTATTTGTATTGCTTCTAAACAATTAATATCCAATTGGAAAAAAATTAGAAAAGCCATAAATACGAATAGCAAATGGAAGCTTTAAATTTATTTGGTATGTAAGTTATTATAATAATATGATAATAGAGAAATTCTTTTATTAAGTAATATTACTATAATTATAATTGCCTTTTACTTAGGTATTATAATATTTGTACTTACTTTGCATATTTTATCTATTTATAACAAATATAACAAATACATTACACTATATAGTTTCGAAATTTTTTATTTATATTTTTCCTACAAATCCGTCAATTGTAATAACTTTTGAGAAAATTTGCCACCGAATCACAAGTAAGCTTTTCATAGATATCCGTGAATATTTTCATTCGATGCATATTTAGTTATCTTATTTTTCTTATGCTACATTCATTGTCTGCTCTCGTATCGCAGAAAATCTTTTCATAGATATCAATGTCAATATTTTCAATTGATACGATTGTTATTTAAACACGCATACGTCCAGGTTTTCAAATACGCACTTTTATAAATGAACTCTATTTGGTTGTTAGAAATGAAATCTGAATTTCCTAAATAACGTCGCATACGATCATTAGTTAAAGATGGTTTACGTTAATCAAGGTTTTCATTTACTCCGTCCCCAAACAAACCATGCTATCTTACATTAACCACACCAACTTCTAGTTCTGCTACCAATTCATCTTTAACCTCATCACACATTAATTCGTTAAATGTCAGATCTATTTCTTTTTCATCACCCATTGGTAGAACACGCTATCAACATATTAATACTCATGCAACAGCTACCAATAAAAGGTTATTCCCATTTACTCCCATTCCGCAGCAAATTACTAAGCCAATTAAAATTGGTAAACCATAAACTCCACAGCCATCCCTTTTTCGATCACCTGCTATGTATTTATTTTTCAAGAAAACTTATAAATATCATAAATCTAAGGAGACTTTTTTTACGTTACTTAAAGTTTCATGGGAACTTATACCAAGATCATTTATAGTTCAATTATAGAAATCCCCATTGGTGATTTGGTATCTAACATACCGTCTCATCTCAAACGACCTCACTTTTCTGTATGCCATCGATTTTTAAATGATAATTAAATTCTGCAAAGTGTGCAACTTATTTTTACTACATATGATGAAATCTTTTATTTATACAATCAAATGTATATCTGATGAAATCTTTTTGTCTGCCATAAGAATATGTATTTATATTTAACTGTTCTTGGATTAAAAAAACAAGGATTGTTAAGTTTTGCTTAATAGAAAATTTATATTTTATAAGATACCGATAGCAATGATTGTTAATTTTGTTATAACGGGCGTGCAATTAAAATAAATAAAAAGTTTCATATATTTCATATATATATTCAAATTAACAATTAGGAAGCAGTTTTTGTGTGCTTTTGGACAAGTTAAAAGTGTAGTCATTATACGTTGTTAGTAAGGAGAAATACATCAAAAGGGAGGCTTTTCCATTTTTATTTTTTATAAATTTTATTATAACATAATTAATTTTGTGCTTATAATATAGTTAATTTCTATATTAAATTAATTATTTTATTTAAAATTTTTATATATTTTTTGTACTTTTTCTTTTAAATTTTATTACAGCATATTTCAGAAAATTTAGAAAGATTTTGTGCCACAAATCACGGCAAGAATGGCAGAGTTTCTTCTCTTTTAGAATGTTTTGTACTTCAGGAGCGAGTATAAAGAAATGAGTCCCTCTTAATCTGGATTATAATCCTTAAGTCAAAATATTAAAATAAAATTATAAATATAAAAATTATAAAATCATAAAGCTTAGTATCATCGTGGTTCAGAATTAAATTATTAGTTATGTGATGGTCTCTTATGAATTTTCCTTAAGCAAAATTATTTTAAATGGAGTTTTGAAATTATGGATTTAAATGTTGGATTCACATATTTTGGCTATAGTTAACAACTATATATACATAAAATTTATTTCTTTTAAAGTAATAATTAAATTTATTTAAATTAAACTCTTCATGCGGTTATCCTTAAATTTTCATTATTAATATAATTAATAATACCGTAATTATAATTACATTTTAACTTCTTAAAGTTTTCTTATTAATGTAATAATTAAAATTTAAATGAAATTTAATTTTTTAAAGTCATAGTAGTATATATAAGATAAAAAATTAAATTAATTACAATATTTATTTATTTCATCAATAATTTGATTTTATGTAAGAAAAATTCAAAACATAACAAGTAAATAATAAATTGGCAATTTTTAATCACAATAATAATTAAATATTTACAAATTAATATGATTTCTTATTAAAGTCATTGTAGTATAATTAAAAAAAAGGTGCAAAATTAAAATAAGTTCTTTTCTTTTGTCTAAAATTACTTTTATTTTTTAAATTTAAAACTACTGCATCTTTAAAATTTGCAATGTTTATAAATTTAATCAAAGCATTATTATAATTTAATTTATTTTTATTAAAGTAAAAATTAAATTTTAAATCAACAAATATTTATTAAACCTAACGTGCATTTATAAGTCACACCGATGCATTCACTAATACATTTTTTTCTTTTCAAATTTTACTTTTTAGAAAATTAATAATAAAATAATTATAATTATAATTATATTTTAATCGTTGAAATTATTACAACATATCCTATAATATGGAAATTTTTTCATCTTGTATTTAATTTTATTTAAGTATTTAATTAAAAATCATTAAGTAAAATAAATTCAAAATTGGTGCATTTTTTATTTTAAATTTTTGCAAAATTAATAATACCGTCATTATAATTCAGTTTAATTTTTAATTAAAGTAAAATTATTTTAAAATTTTAATTTAAATTTAAATTTTAAATGCACAAGTGTGCATTTTCAACCAATATTTCGTGCGTTTAGTAATTAAATTTTAAAAAATTAGTAATTACATAATTATAATTTAATTTTTATTACGGTTATAATTAAGTATTTAGAAATTAATTTATTTTTTATTAGAGTAATTGTAGTATAATTACAAAATTAAAATATGGAATGTTCTAAATTTAAATATATAACGACCCTAATTAAACGCATTCTTCTTTTTAGATGGCTTTTGTACAACTGTTTCGTTGCATCTCGTTTTGATCATTTATTTTTTGGGAAGGAACAAAAGAAAAAGATATGATGTTCATCGCTTGCTACGTTGAGAATTATTGGAAGTGCAAATTTTATATTTTGATTAATTACTACCGAAATAAATAAATATAGTCTACTGCTCCATCAAATTATAATATGCTCTTTTTCTCTGTTGCGACGTCAGGTTATCATGTTTTCTCCCGTTATCATATTATCTCTGAGCTATTGCGTCACATTATTAAAGCTGGCAACTATTTCATTATTTCATGCATTAACTCCTCTTAACTCACAACTCACAACCCACAACCGTCCACGTTATATTCCTTTTCTTAATTCACACTTATATAAAGTAATAATATTTTTTATTAGAATATTAATTAATTAACTAAAATATTATTAGTTAGTTAATTAATTATAAGTTAATTAATTAATTATTATATATTTAACACATATAAAAAATACTTGTTTTGTTAAAATAAAATTTATTTATAATTAATAATGATTAATATATAACTACATATAAAAAATAATTCTTTTGCTAAAATATAATTTATTTTAAATTTAATTATTATAAATTAATTGTTTTGTTTATTCAATTATAATTAATAATGATAAATATAACTAATTTGTTGGTGTATAAATTTATTTATATAACGATCATAATAATGATAATATTAATTAATTAAAATTTGATTTATTTTATTCGTTAATCAAATGATCATTGATTTGTTGGTTAATTATAATATATTATACACATGTGACACGTATATATATTGACATTAAATATTCTGAAGATTATTATTAATAAAGAAATTTATTAAGTAATTAATTTTAATAAATTACAATATATTTATTAAGATGTTCATAATCATTAATCAATTAATTCACACCACGCCGTCATTTTTAACCAGCCGTTTTCTAATTAAAAGACGTGACATGATAATCTTTTTTGTACTAAACAAATCGAACAGCGTCTTTATATTTTCTGCTCCAACATTAATTCTGTAACCTAACTTCTCCAAACACAATTTTCCATCTTCAGACTATAAAAAGTGTACATTGCATCTTCACACTATAAAAAGTGTATATTCCGGACGACTATGCTTTCCAGTTTCAGCAAAAAAGATATTACAACGATCTGTAAGTTATCCTTTTATCCTTCTTCGTAATTCTTTTGTTCATTAAATTTTTATTAATTTTACGGATCAAGCCTATCATATTCATGTTTATATACACTTTTTATATTGTAATCATTGATTTCTCACATATTTATAACGGAAGTATTTAAAATTTCTAAAATAATATTATAAATCGATATATGAAGAACCAAAATATTGTCTGACTTCAGATATAGATAGAAATGCCAAAAGACGTCAAAGGTACATTGAAATGCTAGAAAATGAAAAGCGAGAATTTTTACGACGGTTAAGAGAAACTCGTGCTACAAAAAAAAGATGCACTACTTTACTGGCAGTTAGTGATCAACATTTAGATTCTTTCGTGATTATATTCTCTTGTGATTAAACATATGATTTATGGTCCTTGTGGTTTTATGAATAAAGATTGCCCTTGCATGAGAAACTGTGCATGCAAAAATCATTATCCCAAGAATTTTGCTCCTTTTACTGTTCATGGTAAGGACAACTATCTGTGTTATAGATGAAGAGATGATGGTAGAAAAGTTAAAATTTTCAGACATGAGATTGATGATAAGTGGCTGATTCCTCACAATCCGTATCTCTTGATGCTAATTGATTGTCACATAAACGTTGAAATTTGTTCAACTGTGAAGCTTATCAAATACTTATACAAATATGTTTTTCAGGGCCATGATCTTGTGAACTTTAGCATTGTCGATCAACAAGATAAAAAGATTTTCCAGAATATTTTATTTGGAATTTTTAAAGATGAATTTGACAGATAAAAAGACAGAACAAATGAAATGTTTATATAAAGATTTTCCAGAATATTTTGTTTGGAATCAAAAAACAAAAACATGGTCATAGAGAAGTCGAAGAAAAGTTATAGGAAGATTGGTTACTGTTGACCTTAGAGAAGGAGAAAGCTATTACCTAAAGTTATTACTCACACATGTTAAAGGACCAACATCATTTGATGACTTGTTAACTGTTGATAGTGAAAAAAGAACCTGCTTCAGAGAGACTGCACTACAGTTGGGATTGCTAGCGTCCAATTTTTATATACAACAAACTCTTGAAGAGGCTGTTATGTTTCAAATGCCAACATGGCTCAGAATTTTATTTGCTACGCTTTTGTTCTATTGTTCACCAACTAATCCTAAGCAGTTTTGGGAAACATTCAAAGACGATCTTTGTTCTGCTTCTCAATATGCTTCCTCTTATAGTACCTATACATCTTATGACATTACAAAAATGGCCCTTCAAGATATTAATAAATCATTGGAGCAAATGGGGAAGAGTTTAGCTGATTACCATTTTGCTGATCATCAATTTCCTGTTGTATCATGAAAAACAAACTAAAGAAATACAGAGTGAAAGAAGTATATAGCTCGATCTAGAAGATTTATTATTACAATCAATGTTGAATGACGAACAAAAATGCATATTTGATTTGATACTAGATTCAGTTTTTACTTCGAACGGTGGAAGTTTTTTTATTGATGATCCTGGTGGAACTGGGAAAACTTTCTTATATCGAGATCTCTTTGCAAACTTACGATCACAAGGGCATATTACAATTGTTGTTGCAGCATCAGGTGTTGCAGCATCAGTCCTTCCTGGTGGTAGGACAACTCACTCAAGATTTAAAATCCCGCTTGATTTTTCAAAGAAAAAAGTTTGTCAATTAAGTAAGCAAAGTAGTATTGGAAAATTGATATTTGAAAGTAGTCTTATCTTATAGGATGAAGCTTCCATGGCAAAACGAGAAACTATTGAAGCATTTCATGATTTACTTCAAAATATCATGGATTTCAATGAACCTTTTGGACGAAAATAGTTGTATTTGGTAGTGATTTTTTCCAAATATTACCCGTTATTGACCAAGCTACAAAACAACAACTCATTGATTCAAGTCTTATAAATTCACATCTTTGGCAGCACATGCAAAAATTCTCTTTGACGATCAATATGAGAGCTATATTAAATCCAGCTGTTTGTGAATTTTTATTACGTGTAGGAGAAGGCATCGAAGCAGTTGATGAGCAAGAACAAATATCCTTGCCAAAACAACTAGTTATTCCTTATGATAGCAAGGACGAATCTCTTAACATGTTAATACATTCTTCATTGTATATTTAACTTTCCTTTTTTTTTTAAAACTTGCAAAAACATCTTTCTGATCCCTCTTTGTCTCCACTAGATTACTAGAAAGCGTCTTCCCTAACCTAAACTTCTATTCATCTGATCCATACCAGATAATAAATAGATGTGTGCTGTGTCCAACAAACAGTTGTGTTGATGAGATTAACGAGATCATGATTAACAGATTGTCAGGAAATATGCATTCATACATTAGTTCTAACAAAACAGTTGAACGAAGACATCAAGCAGATTATGAAGATTTTCTAAATTCTTTAATTCCGAAAGGCTTACCTCTACACAAACTCTTACTCAAAAAAGGTTCCCCCATTATGCTCCTAAGAAATTTGAATCCATCTGAGGGTCTATGTAATGGGACAAGGTTGATATGTAGACAACTAAAAGATTATACAATTTCTGCAGAAATTGTCTTCGGACCTCACAAAGAAAAATAGTTTTTATATCTAAAATTCCCTTACAATCTTCTGATAATGAAAAAAATGGGATACCTTTTGTCAGAACGCAGTTCCCTGTTTGTTTATATTTTGCAATGACCATAAACAAATCTCAAGGTCAAACACTTGATTATGTGGGAATTTATCTCCGTCAACCTGTATTCTCACATGGACAATTGTATGTAGCTTTATCAAGAGCTCGCACTCCAGAATTAGTTAAAGTTCTAATTATTCTGGGAACTTTTGAATCTTCAAAGTTTGATCAAAAGATGAGAAATATTGTATTCCAAAAAATATTTCAATTAGTCAAATTATAAAATACAAACTTGTCAGAAGGTATATTAATTGCTTTATTCAAGTTAATATAATTTGATTTCATATAAAAAACATTCTTTTCCGCTAATTAATTTATTAAATAAATCTTTCAGGATGGAAAAACGTTCATTCATTAAGGACATTTTATCCGACACTCAGTGGTGGTCATGCGAAATTATTGTGCAAGAAAAATAGCATATTATCGCATCACCTAACTCACCGTCAAAAAGACAAAAGTTTATCTTTGTTGATTCTCAGGTATGACGAATACACTTTCTTCATTCTAAATGTTTATTTATTTAAATTTAATTGTTAACAATTTCTTCACTATTAACAGGGCTCACAAGTTGAAGGTATTATATTTAACAATGACATCCAAAAAATGATTATTTGTAATGCCATTGTGAAGGCAATTCCACTTCAATATCAAACTGAAGACTTACAAATATAATGGACAATTACAAATCATACTGTCATTGAACCTGTACCAGATGACGATGCCATCATCCCCACCAAATTTAACTACACACCTTTCACTGATCTTATCAACTACATAAACCAGAAGGAAAAATCGGTTGGTTAGACTCTTAACTTATTTCTTTGTGCAATGTTGACTATTTTTTCTGTTATATTTAGTGATATTTATATTTAACATGTGATAGATATTTTGGCTGTGGTTATTCAAGTCTTGGATCAGAAAGAAATCAACAAAGATGACAAACATTTAACTGTGCAAAAATTCGTTCTTGCCAACAAGCAGTAATATAAAATCTCTGTTTTTCTTGATACCTCACAAATACTCAAATAATTTCTACTTCTTTTTCTGACGTTTCTTTTTTTCAGGCAACAGACAATTGTATTGTCAATGTGGAATTCTTTCGTTGCTAACGAGGGACAACATATTGCAAAATCCTTAAATTCTTATCTGATAATTGTGTGTTGCAGACTGAAAGTCAACTTCTAGACCAGTATTTTTATTTTTTCTTCATTGCACTATTACATTTTATTACTTATCTTTCTATCTTATTTTTAACTTACAATTAAAAAATTGTAAGTGTTGCATTATCTACTTGGTTTGACTCAGTAATTCTTGTTGATCCACCAATCGAAGAAGCTACCGAGCTTAAAAAATGGTGCTTCATTATCTTTACGTCAATGAATAATCAAATTGTATAGAAATTTTATAACATTTTCATGCTTTTATATTTATAATTATTATGTTTCAGGGCACGACGAAATAATAAGGAACTTAAAACCCTTATTAATCAATAAGCTTATCTGAGATATAATCCTGATATATCTTTCGGATCCCATCAGAAAATAACAAAAATTATCTTCTTGAATTCTACCGATAAGGTAAATACATTTTATATTCTCATGAACATTGCTTATTTGATATTCACTTATTTAATAAAATTCTTATTATATATTTACAGGCAACAAGGATTAAAGCTAATATTTCCTTTCAACACATCTTACAAAAGTCTTGGTATATGGCATGTAAGAAATCCTTTCTACAGCTGCTAATTATGGAGTTCCATTCACTTGTAATTCTCGCCGAGAAAAACTTCTTGCTGAACCTAGGTTCTCCTTTTTTCGTTTTCTCTTTTCAATTTACTACTATATTGTTGTTATGAAATTTATATGCGTAGGATTTGTTTTTCCTGCGTTTTAACCTTTCGTATTTGAACGTCACAGTTGTAACATGGTAAATCACACCCGTGAGACCTTCTTCATGGGTGTGACTTGTAAATCACCCCCGTGATGTCTTGTTCACAGGTGTGACTTCTAACTCACACCTGTAACACCTACCTTCTTCACAAATGTAACTTGTAACACACTCTAATGACGACTCTTCATGTGTGAAGTAGATCTCGTTGTTATAAGACCTTCCAATATATCTAATTAACATATATATTCTAATTAACTTTTTATTGCAAATATAGATGCCGCTATGATATGGATTTGACTAACGAAACAGGGACTATCACAGCATCTATTTTTGGCAAACTTGCTAAAAAACTTCTTAACTTTACTGCAATTCAAGCTATGGAATGTTACAACCAGGTTATACTTTTTTGACTTATTATAAATGCGATTTAATATAGCAATAATAAAAATATCTTTATTATATGCCCGAAAACTAACATTTTTACCTTTGCATAATAAGAATATGGAACTTTCTCTGGAAAAAAGTGTACGTGGAATTAAAAAACAAGATATTTCTTTTCCATATTAAACCTATATGCGTTCCCTCGGGCGATGAAGGACAGCGGTTTATTGTTATGTATTATCGTGAAATCGATGGTGATGAATTAGAAAATGCTTCAAATTCTGTTGGAAAAGATAATGAAATCTCAACTGGCGATGAAAATGACACTGCTGATATTACACCTATCCCAATTTCAGGTATTCGCTATTATTTATTTATTCAATTTGTATTTATCCTTATTTATTCGTTTTTATCTTTACCCAAATATGTAAACTTTTTTCGCATTAATTATATTGTCATCTTTATCTATCTATTTACCATTTTTATAAAACAATATATTGTCATCTTTATCTATCTATTTACCATTTTTATAAAACAATTCTCTTGTATATTCTATAGCTAACATACTTTGTTCTTTATAATTTCAGAAGATATTGTTGAATCTTCTTCCACAGTCAGACAATGTCTTCGTAAAAGATTCAATGACCATGAACTAGCAACCTAGTCAAGTGCAGATGTTAATGACAGTAACAAAAAACCTTAACTGTCATAGACTCTTTTTCTTACAGTAAAATAACCATGTAAGTTGTATACTTTTCATGTTTTTATTTCCTACTTTCTTAAGCTTCAAAACTCTCCATATCTGCATGATGATTTTTTGGTGTTAAATCACAACCGTCAATATTGTATTACTTGAATCATAAGGGTTTATTACTTTTTCCATATAAAAAGAAAGAAGAAAAAAGAAATCGTAAGGAGAAAAGAAGAAGAAGACATAATTAGATAAAATTGTAATTAGCAATTGAGAATGAATGTCAGTCATGCGAACTTTTTGGACAAATTCATATATCTTGGGAGATATACTAACTAAAATTTTCTTTTTATGGATAAAAGTTTCTATAATTAACCTACTCAAATATATATCATTTTTTGTGTTTTGTGTTTAGAAGGAGGGCATGAATGATTTGTTTTAAGTGTATTAATCCCTTTATGTGCCATAGAGCTGTCTAAATTACCCTTTACTTATTGAGGAAGAACAAGATGTATGAAGACTAACAACAAAAATATAAGAGAATTGTGTATTACATTATAGGATAGGTCAATATAAGTTTTTTTATGAGGTCAATATTAACCGAGTTGCTACTTGATGAGAAGAAGTGGAGATCATAATGTAAAGAAAGGATGGATTCAAAGCGAAATATGAAATAATTTTCAGAAGTTGCTTGTAGAGTGTTTATTATAACAAATTAAATGCTCTGTATGCTAAACATGAACATGTACTGTTTAATCAATTAATTATATTTTAATGCATCAATTATTTAATTATACATTAATTGTGATTAATTATAGCTAAATTAAGTTAATAGTTAATCATGGATGATAAATTTATAGATACTTTATATTTGATTAAATGGGCTACCTAAGCTAGTTTTAGGAGGTATTTGCAGTTTAGAAAAGCAATACAAAGAAGAAAGAAAGATGGCGGAGCACAAATTGGTTGAAGGAAGCAATAGAAAAAAAATAAAGGGTAATTTAGGCATTGAAGTTAAGATTAACATGTTGGTTACGTCGTTGGTTATGATAGTTAGAGCATAAGAAAAGAGAAAATTAATTAAGTTAAGTTTAATTAAGATTAATGTTGAATTAATTAGAGTTCATTATGTTAATAAGGGTTTATCATATTTTATTTATGTTAATTAAGATTGATATAAAATTAGAGATAATTAAATTAAAAATAATTTAGGTTTAGTCCAAATAAGATAGGTCTCACAATATCCCGTGGTTTTCATATGGTATTATGAGACTAACATAAATAATAATAAATTAAAATGAGTGTGAAATCAGTGTCAAAGACTAAATTGGAATTGTTTTCATAATTTTAAGTTTCTATGAACACTTTTAAATGCTAAGTTTTGACATACATTTTGATGCATATGTTAGTGTTAAAAATATTTGTTTTCGTGGTAAAAATGTTAAAAGTTTTACCAACTATGTGATTTAGCGCTCAAACTAATGAAATCTCAAATTTTTGCCAATAATCCATCATTCATGCTTATATCGCGATTCTTTTAATGTAAGAGGATCATGTTAACCATATATGTGGCTGATGTTGACCTCAATTTGTCTAAAACTCCTAATTATATTTTAGTGACAAACTTCATATCTTTTATCATTTCCAACCTAGACGTCACCTTAAGAATTTTATTTTAGGCTATGTCCAAGTAAAATTATAAACTCTTAAGCATTCATCCATCTATTGTCATCTTAAGAAATATTCATTTTTTTTTCATCCATAGACATATTTTATTTTATAAACCAAATCAAGTGTCATTTCTTTTAAACTCTCTAAATTTGTAAAATCTTTTCAAACCTTAAGAGAGTAAAATAGAGTGCTTAATACTTTCTATATTTTATGAGTTGACCCCAATCTCAATTTTTTATTTAGGACCCCTAGTTTCTTTCTTTTGGATTTTTTTCTATATTTTATTACATGAGATAGATAGTGAATCTATTGAATATGAATCGATTTTTGTCCCATTTTTACGGTTTGCATAATTGCCAACAACACTGAGTGAAGGAATTAATAAAATTTGTGAATTTCAAGACTATTAAAATGAAGAACAAGTCAACTTGAAAAAGATTAAAGATGATTCAAAACTTTTCCATTAATAAAAATTGATATTTCTTATATTCTTACTTAGGTCATTTTAATAAACATATTATTTTCAATTTTAATGCATTAATTTTTCATTTATCAAGAGTGTCGATACTTGATTTTCCAAACTTTTAGCCAATTTGTTAAGAGTTCTCATTATTGAATTTCCTCAAGAGTTTTATCGTCATGTAACGTTAATCTAATTATGCATTTAATTTCACTTAATGTTTAGTCATGCCTGATTAATTTTTAATTTTTGTCTTAGGTTCGGTTGCATTATGTCAAAGTCAATCTAAATCTCGTTTAAGTACCTTTGTTTAGCTTTAATTGCACATTATTACTTTCATTTTATTTTAATTCATATATACTTATAATCATATTATACAATAGATGCCTCAGAATTTATCTATCCAAATTGTTTGAGTTTTAATAAAAGTTCATTTCTGTTCAAAATCTATAACTTATGTTTCATCCAGTAGTCATTTTTATTTAAGATTCGTGTGCCTTTTAGGATCATTGCATTTCACCTTTCTTTTTAAATAAAATCAAATGTTTTTGAACATCCCAATTTGTTCTTTCCTTTCTAAAAGTTAATTTCTTTCAATTAAGGATCCTTTTATCCTTTCAAATAAAACTCAATTTTGATACTTCCTTCTTTTCATTGAGAATTTTTGCATTGATTATCATTTTTGCTCAACCTGTAATTTCATATATTAAGCTTACCTTTTAAAACTAAATTTCAAGTTTGTTTGCATTCAGCCCCTGTCACATATTATAAGTACATTTATATCTTTTAATTTTAGCCATAGATCAAATCATAAGCTCCTGAACCTTCGCTTATTTTGAATCTCATTTCAAGATCTAAATATCAATCTTGTGTGGTCTTTTGTTTTTTGTTTTTTTTTGTAGAAGGCTAGACGCTCTTTGGAACTGTGGAGTGTTTTCTTTGGCTCACAGTTTCATGACCTAAGGGTATATAACCCTGAAACAAAGTGATTTGGCTCTTGATCCCAAACCACGTCCCCAGCTGAGTACTTTGGCGAATATTGGCCTGTGTCTGCAAGTTGATTGCGGTGGCTCAAGCTTTTGAAACCTGGTATCTTTCTCGTAGTTGCGAAAAGACCACGAAAACAAAACTGGCTGGGTTTCTTGTTATGTGTCTGTGGCTGTCTTAAGTGAATACCTGAAAATTGTACCCTTTTGGATAGTTGTAGTAGAGTTTAGGAAAAATAGCATGGTTAGCGATGGACATGGTTAAACAAAGATCTGTTGGGAAGTTGAAATAAAATTCGAACTCCACCGCAGTGAAATAATTATAAAACTTTTTTATATTTTGATTTTTTGAAAATCAATATTACTTTAATTCTATAAAAGAATTAACAATTAAATCATAATAAATCATAAATTTTAATCTGTATCTTATTCTAAAACTTGATTACATTCTTTTCGTATCTATTGAATGGTTTTAAAAATCAATCCATCTCAACCACCATAACAGCACAAGTATTTGGCCTCTAATAGTATGGAATAGATTGAGAAAACTCTGTAACTTTTAAAAAGAGGGTTAATCAAGAAGTGCAAGCTCAATTAGAACTTAAACCTATTTATAATAAGTTTTGGACATTTTAATAATTTAATTAAAATTAAAATTTAATTTCAATTAAACTTTAATTAGAATTACAATTAATTCTAATTAAATATCAATTATACTCAAATAAGATATGATATCTTATATTGATCTTTATTTATTAAATATCTCATATTTAATCATAAAGTTTATCAAACTTTACAATCAAGCTCAACTTGATTGAAACACAAAAACACAGAGACACAGTAGGAGACAATGAAAGAGGAAAAAGCTGCTGTCCCTTAGGAGAATGGAGGCTAAAAGAAAGAGAATAGAGAAGCATAGGAGTTTGAAGGCAATAAATCTTGGGATTAGGGTTTAAGATTTTAGAGTAATTAAAATTAATTTAATGAAAATTAATTATTAAAATAATATAATATAATCAAAATACTTTAAAAAGTACTTATGAATGACCTATTTTTTCAAATAGAAATTGGATTTCAAAATGAAATGTGTAATACAATAGATTTGATATATCAATTAAAAATAACAAATATATGTCATAATGAATTGTTGTTATTTTAAAGTTAATCTATTCACTTGTAATATTTTTCTTAGTTTATTAATAAATTGACATTACTAATAAATCGACTTACTTCATATATCTACAATCAATTCAATTCTCCAAGTGGATGTGGGGTAAAAATGCGTGCAAAAAGTTTGCTTGAACTTTAGATGATGTAGCATTTAATGAAAATATTACAAGTGAATAGATTAACGAAACTAAACTTTTTTAATTTTATATCTATTTAGAGTCATCTGAAAATATTAAAATTTATATTATATAATCTAAAATGTTAGAATTTATCTTATATTTTGATGAACATGTTAGGATCTAAAATATACTTTTAACCTTAATTTTATCTTTTATCTAAAATTTAATAAAAATTAGGAATTTGTTGACACTTCGATAGAAGAAAATGTCAAATTTAACCCTTTTACCTCTGACCTACGTCATTATAAAGCTCTTTAACTATTTGATAGTAAAACGGATGATAGTGTGCTCCAATCTAGCTCAAAATTTTGTATTAGTGTTCAGATTAAGCTCAATTCTCGATCAAATCTTAGGCTCTAGGCTTAGGTTTGATTAAATTTATTTTTTAATTTTTTAAAATTTAAAATAACATCTTTTTATTAAAAACAAATTTATTTTATATAAAAATTTCAAAATTTTAGCTAGTTCGAACAATTTAAATTTAAATTAAAGTTAAAAATCGAAATTAAAAAAATTAAATCCAATAAAAAATTTAATCAACTTGAACCAAATCTTTTTGCTAGCCGGATTAGACCTTTTTCGCCATCACTTGTTGATGGCCTTATTTGTTTTACAGTCATTCGCGACATCTTATATGTAACGCATCATCTTGGTTTCTGTTTTCTCGGTGATTCGTACCCACCTTGCAGATGTTTTATGCACCCTGTAGTATGTAGAAGCGCAAATAATACCAGATGTGTACTGCACAAATGCGCAGTGATATGATGTCTACTTAATTTAAATTTAGGTGTATTTATGTTTAATTTAATTATAGGAGTATTTTTAAACGTTATATTATTTATTGTATAAATGAATATTGTGTAATTTAAAATTTTGTAATAAAATTATAAATATTTAAATTTTGAAATGTATATAAGGAAGGAACTAATAAGGTTAAAATTTGTTATATTAAAAATATATAAGTTAGAATATTAGAAATGAATAAGTAAAATTAGCTAGTAAAATTTGGAACGAAGAAACAAAAAATTTATGAAATTTATAGTATAATGTATTTGTTATAAACGGATAAAATATACAAAGTAAATACAAATATTATAGTAACAGAGTAAAAAGTAAAAAATATATATCATCTGAAAAAATAAGTTAAAATTTTTTATAATGAATTAAATATTTTAGTTAATTAAAATAATGAAATTAAAAAATTCACTGGGGTAACATGTCATATTATTTAAATTTTGAAATGTATATTAAGAAAGGAATGTTAAAATTTGTCATATTAAAAATATATAAGTTAGAATATTAGAAATGAACTAACGCTATCCAAAACACCTTGTACTATTTCTATCCGTATCTTATTTTGTCTTTTTCTATGAAATCAAGTCGAGATGTTTCAATCTTTATATAAGTGCCCACAATAAATTGTTGAAGCAGTCTAAAGCTACGGAGTAGCATAGATTCATCATTTTCTCTCATTTGGAGCCGATAACAGTAATATTCTTTAGCAGAAACAAAACCATCTTCGCAGTATGCTTCATCCGCAGCTAGTATCAAAGAAGGTGGATTTGATGAATAAAATGGTGGAATTAAATAATATCTTCTAAAAGATGAAACGGGAAAAGAGAATTGCCTTTGTTTTCCACAGCAAACAATTGAGATGCATCAGTAAAAGAGTTCATATGAACATCAATTCCCTCATCAAAAACATTGCTCCTGTTTGTCTTTGAAAATAATCATTTAATTCCACGATGCCATCCAGATTCACCATGATGAAATAACAGAGGATATTGAATAGGGTTATAACATGCATAATAAGATTGAATTCTATAACTTGTACCCAAGTGAGTATAGACTTGGATGTGAGGACATTTATCATTGTGTTCATCATCAATCTCAGTCTATATAGCAGCCACTTGTGATGCAGTAGAACGATTATAAACACGTTGATCAAGGTCAGGAGTTATAAATCGTAGCTATCATATGCAAGATTATGGTCAATTATAAGCCCAAACTCGAACATGATAAACAAACACACGCAACAGGGGGTGAATTGTGTGTTATTAAAAATTTTTGCAAGTTACTTTTAGTTCAAGAAGTAAGGACAGGAGCCTGTCAATAGTTAAAACAGTAGGAGCCTGTTATGCGACAAGATTTTGTTTAAATGAAAGGAACCTGTTAAACAAAAGTCTTATTAAAAACAATTTGAAATAGAAGGTGCCTATTAAAATTGAAAGGAACCTCTTTAAAGTTGAAAACAGAAAGAGCCTGTTAAAAGTGAAGGAGCCTCTTACTGATCGCAAAAGGAGTGATTATTCTCTAAGTAGGCATTTCTTTCAACTAGTCGTTGTTTCACTTGCATCCTTAGTCAACTACATGGATTTAATTACGAATAACTTCAATGTCATCTTTCCAAAAAAATCTTCCAGTAATAACACGGCTAATATACGACCTTCATAATAAGTAGGATCCTTTTGAATAAGCCATTTTTAATAAGTTCATAAAGAAGGTTCCTACAAGAAGGAATGCAATTATTTCAAGATTTTATTTCCTTTTAAGAATTATACCGTTGTTTATATATAAGGAAATAAATCCAATTTGAATTTTGAAATATTATGAGGTTATCATCAAAATCGTTAAATATGAATCTTGAGCTAACAATCTCCCCATTTTTGAAGATGACAAGCAATAATAGATATATTTTTCAAAATTCAAAAAGATAATAAATGATTTCGAAGTATACCTGAGACTTTTATATGTTCAGACATGATTAGAAGGAGCCTATCTCTTAAGAAAGGAGCCTATCAATTATGTATCACAGATTTTCACAGCAGAATCAATCATAGATATAATCAAGGTAGCTATATATCTATGTCCACGTAAGCTCTCCCCCTTTTTCATTATCAAAATCACAACAATAAAGAAATAGGGAGGAAGTGAAATAATATATAGATATGCAAAATAATATCATAAGTACGAATAAGCCATACAAAAGACAACATAATTAATGGAGGGATTTAGAGATTTTTTAGAGTAGGATCTGAACATTAAGAAGCTGATTTTGCATACTGTCTATCTGATTTTGCATTTTTTCTTGATTGTTTTCAATGTTCTTCAGCAATTGTTGGATACTTGCACTATTTTCATCCTAAGGAGGATCATTAGCTCATTGAGCTAAAGCAGAACCTAGGATTTTTGCTTCTCTTTTATATTTCTTTTCCACCCAGACATTGTTTTGCAATATATATCTAAATTGGTATGGAATATAAGGATGAAGCTTAGCCGATATATAGCAACTCAAGCTTGCAAAAGGTACTCTATAATAGTGGAAAATTTTGGTGAGTAACATCCCATATGGCAGACAACCAATTGTATTCTTATGATTCCCTTTATCCACCATAAACCTTAAGATCATTGCAAAGAGATTAATTTTGTTTCCTTTCAGCAAATTTACACTACTTAAGTGTCTAGCAAACTGCACCTTTCAACAGAACTACTCCTGCGAAAATAAAAGTAGTTGATAACAATGCAAGAAATCATGGTAGTAAGTCAAATTGCTTTCTCCAAGGTCTCCCATCTTGGGCATTTTTAGCATTAAGGCAGATGAATTTAACAACTTCTCCCAAATCCAGATCATTGACATCCTATTTATAACAAGGAAAATTAATTCTCCGTATAGGAGCTATGTTCAGTATATCTCCTAAAATCTCTTCAGAAATTAGAATTTCACTTTCACACACCCTTGCGACTATGGCTAGCTTTCCATCAATTACTTGCTTTCTCATGTTTGTGTAGAATGATCTGACTAGCTCATCATACACTGCCTCATCTAATTTCAGGAAGTTTTCCCAACCAATTGGAACAAAGTAAGGAGAGATAGGTATACCTATGTTATCAAACATCATAGGAGGCAAGACTCTCCTAGCAACTGCCTTTCTTTTCTTATACTATGTTTTATAGCAGAATTCCACTTCCACTAATTGAAACATTTTTTGCTAGTAGCTATATTTATTTTCTTTGCTCTGTTTTCTTTAGGGATCATCTTTTCATGAAATAACTCTTTTAGTATTTTCTTCGGTCACAGGTTTCCTTTCTTTATTTCTTCCCTTTTTCTTTTTCTAGATTCTTCTTCCTTTTCCTTTTCAGCATCAGTACTTTCCTTTTGTTCAGATAGTTTCTTGGCTTGCTTTGCAAGCCCTCCTCTAGTTTGTGGTTGTTTGATCACCTGAGAAGGTTTTTCATCTGAACCGTCATTGTTTGTAACCCAGTTTACTTCTGATACTCATTGTTTAGAGGAGATGGGTAAAGTAACGATAATTATGCATTAGCTATATTTTTCTAAGTAATTGGCATGTGTTTCTTGCATAATTGTTGATTATTATTGTAGTTTAGGATTCATTTTGTATGTTTTCATTTAGTTTGGTTTCCATTATTGTTCTTTTATGTTTGATGTTAATTTAGGGTAAGAATTTACTATTTTTATGTAGGAAAGAAGATTAAACAACTTGAGGATTGAGCTGGAGATCAAAGAGGAGAAGAGAGTAAGAGACTCTCTGTTGCAAATTCTCATGGGAATTATAATCCAAATCAATATGCGGGGCTTCATTAAACTTAGAGTTTCTGGACTATTAAAAAGGAATTAAGCTTCCATGATTAAGGGAGACGAAAACCCTCTATAGAAAGAGCCTCCTTGAGTGATGAACACAAGTTTTTAGCCTTGAGGAAGGATTGAAGTCAAGGATTATCATCAAGATTGGGAACAATAGCACATCAACATCCAAAATTCCAGATTTTGGCAAAAAAGAGAAGAATTTTCTTTTATTCAAATTTTTATGTTTTCTTTCATATAATCTTTGTAAGATGGATTATTTGTGGGTTGATGATGTTATGGATACCATAAGTGGTTGATTAAGTTTTAGGGATTGCTTTTGAACTATTTTGTTAAAACTCCTATCTTATTAAATTGAATGAAAGTATCTTTGATGATTGTTGATTTTATTTGTTATCTTTCAACAAATCGACAGAGCAAGAAAGATTATTTGTGTAGGATTGTACAACGAGAGTTGGCAACCTATGGACTTGCAATCATCATAACAATTGATATATTAGAAGAGAGATCTCGGCAAATTCAATTAATCACCCATGGGATAGTTTATTAACTAGTTGAATTGGTGGAGTCATTGGGTAGGTTGAGAGATCATTCAATTGATATCATTTAATTTGATTAGGGACAATTAATTACATATTAAGAGAGGGTAGTTAATACATTCGAAAATCTTAAGTGAGACACAACTACTAGTTTTTTAGATGATATTTGGAATGGAGTTAAAGGCAACAAAATGAGTTTTTCTAATACCCAAGGTATTTTAGAAAAAGGAAAAGAAACTATTTTTTGATTGAAAGAGGAAAATCAGAAAGGTTACGTTAATCTAAGAGGTGATATTATTTTTGTTTTTGTTTGTAATGTTAAAATTAAGGAACAATTTATTATTATTTTTTACGTAGTCTCTAGTTTTAAACTTTTCCTTTTTTTTAAAGAATGGTTAGAATGGTCAAGCAAAAAAGTTGTTTTAGACTGAGTTTAGAAAAGATTTACAATGAATAGCCCTTGTATTAGTATCACTAATATAGGCTCTCAAAACTTGTGAATCTCACACTTCTCATTACAGAATGGTGAGAGAGAATCTCCCACTTCTCACTATAAGCAGAAACCATGATTCTTCTTTTCCCTTCCTTTGAACTCTTCCTAGAAACCTTTGTCCAGAATCCATTAACACCAGAAAAACCATAGCCTTCATCCTGCATTCCTAAAATCTTGGAGAGATCCAGCATAACATTCCTACTTCCTGCTTCACCAAAAACCAGCAGTAAAACCAAAGATAAAATAGACATCTCATAAACACTACTTTTCTCCAGCTCGCAAACTTTCCTTCTTAAGCTCTCTTTAGTAATGACAAATAAAACCAAAAGTTGAAACTTTCCTAACAGAACAAACAATTACATAATGGCAATACTACAACCTCTTCCTTACTCGAATTCCCACCTTTGCTCTCCACCATCCTCAAACCTTCTTTTCCAAACCCAGAAATTCCCTCTCCATTAGATTCTCTTAAGAGATCTTGGAAGCAAGTAGTAGGTGAAGAAACTCCAGTATCTCTATCCTACTCACCACCAAAAGATTTGGGTGGTACAATGGTGGTTTGCCCCAATCTTAAAGTCTTGAATGAAGGTGCAAGGACTTAGGAATCAACCATGGTAGGGTTCTTTTTTGGTAAAAGACCACTCTTTACCCTAGTCTCTCAATGGGCTAACAAGTTATGGAAGAGCAAAAGCTTGATAAACGTTCTGCTCTCTGAAGAGAACTTGATTTTGTTCAGATTTACTTCTACTTTAGAAACCCAGAAGATTGTGGAGGGAGGTTCATGGCATTTTGAAAGCCATCCTATCTTCCTTCAAAATTGGCAACCATACTTAGACCTTGAAACACTCAAAATCCAAAATATTCCTTTGTGGATTAACTTTCATAAAATACCACTTGAGTATTAGATTACCTAAAGGCTTGGAGCACTGAACAGCTACATTAGAAGACCACTATGTATGGATGAACACACACTAAAGAAGAAACATGTTGGATATGCCAAGATATGTATTAGTGTGGACACTTCTAAACAACTCCCTGAAGAAATTCCAGTAATGAGGTGAGGAGAGGAAGATACATGAAAAGAAGACATAGTTAAAATTTCTTACCATTGGAAACCACCTTTCACTTATA
>JANIIA010000004.1:25730441-25749618 GCA_027478495.1 Erythroxylum alaternifolium
TGTGACCTTGTTTCTCTTCATTGATTGTACATATTGAACCTTTTCCCTCATTATTAATATACAGGTTACTTTCTACCAAAAAAAAAAACTAGTCTACCAAACTCAATGAAGAACGTGAAGAAAGTCAAGTTCATCAATTTTAGATGCACTTGGATGATGATTTATATGGAAATATTTGTTCCACCTTTGAATCATTCTTATGATCTTGTGGTTCAAGAAGAGAGACATAAAAATATGGTTAGAGGGAAGGAAGGTTAGAGCAAGACTGTTAGTTTTACTATTCAAATAGCCTCGCCTTCCTCACAATCATCCAATAGCCAAAATGATAAAGGAGTTTGCTAAAACTGCAGCAGACCAGGCCATGAAGTAACTTCATGCTTTAAACTTATTGGCTATCTGGATTGGTGGACTAGGCCATATGGGAATAGCGACTCATCCGGGTATGGTAAAGGTCGTAAAAGTACTGCATCTAGTGGGCATGGTTCAGGGGCAAGTGCTGGGATTGCCAATTATGCTCAGAGTGCATCACAATCATCATTAGCTCAAAATTAGGATAACCTTTCATATTTTTTCTCAGGATCAGAATGCGCTTGGTTCTGCCCTTAACAATGATCAATGGAATACAATGCTTAATATATTTAAGCCACTTACTAAAGATAATAATAACAAGGCCTCCTCGACTGAAAAACTTACTTGTAGGCTTTTTTCTTCTTGGATATTAAATACTAGAGCTTTGAGTCACATGATTGGTGATTAAAGTTTGCTTATTGATCTTCACGACATAGTTGCCTCTCCTATTACATTACCTGATGGTACAACTACTAATGATGCTTAAAAAAGGACAGTGGTGTTTAGTGATACTCTCCAAGTTTCGAATCTATTATATGTTTTGCGCTTGAATTGTAACTTGATCTCATTTGCTCAGTTAATTAAAGCTCATGATTGCATGGTCATAATAACTACAAAAATTTATTTGATACAGGATCACATTTTGAGGATGGTGATTGGTGTTGGTGAAGAGAGGAATGAGGTCTATTGGCTTCGGTCAATGGGGTCATATAAAGGTTATTGTTCTACTAGTACTACAGATACTTATCAAGCGTGGAATCTTTGTCCTGGGCACCCTTCTTATTACCTGGTTTCTTCTCTTCCTGATGTTAGTAGTTTTGATTATCATAAGAATAAAGATGAACCATATGATATTTTTTTAAAGCAAAACAGACTCCTTATTCTTTGACTATGAATTCTAGTTATGCTACTACAATTTTTGAGTTGATACATTGTCATGTTTGGGGCCTTTATAGTATTCCATCTTCATATGGTGCCTCTTATTTTTTTGACAATTTTCGACGATCATTCATGTGTTGTTTGGGATTACTTGATGGTTGATAAAATGAGGTTGGAAAAATCATTAAAAATTTTTTATTGTTTGGCTTAAACGCAATTCAATAAAAAGGTTACATAAATTTTTAGTGGCAGTAGGATTGAATTTAGTTGTTTGGAGAATTATTTTATGGAACAAGGGATTTTATTTGAGACATCTTGTGTTGGTACCCCTAATCAAAATGGTAAGGTTGATTGCAAGCATCGTCATATACTTAACATTGCTCAAACCCTCTATTTTCTAGCAAATTTACCACTTGATTTTTGTGGGGAGTGTATTCTTACTACGGGAAATCTCATAAATCGAACCCAACACCCCTTTATAAACGAAAAACTACCTATGAACTTATTTTTGGGTGTCCACTCTCATATAATCATTTTCATATTTTTGGGTGTCTTTGCTTTACATATAAAATTCCTCGAGGCTGATATAAGTTCAATTCTCATAGTTATAATGCATATTTGTTAGGCACCCTTATGGAAAAAAGGGATAGCATTTGTATGATCTTAAAAGTGGAGATTTCTCTGTTTCTCGGATATGGTATTTTATGAAAATAAATTTCCATTTACTTATCCTCAACCTCAATAATGCTCACCTGCCCCTATTTCTTTATCGCCACACCTAGCGATTTTTGGTGTTAACTTTATGACATTGGCTCCCTCAACTACCACTGACTCACCTCCTAATTTTCCTTTTCCCTATTGGATATTGAAGTAAGGGGGAGTGTATCCCCCATAGCCCTAATTGTTTCACCTAATATTAACGAGAGGGTGAGTGACATTACCCCCTCTATATCCCTTATTATTGAAACTCAGTAGCCTTCGAATGAAGTTCCTTACCATGGTTGTTAGGATAGGCAACCTTTTGTTCATTTACGAGGTTATATTTTTCATACAACTTGATTCTTAGACCATGTCTCCTCTCTAACACCACCTGTGTCTTTATCATTCTCAGGTACACCGTATCCTCTTGTAAATTATATGAATTGTAATAAATTTTCTACTCCCTATGTTCGTTTCTTGGTAGCCATCACTGTAGGATATGAGTTTGCAGCATTTTCAGAGGTTGTTGGTGACGCTAATTGGCATGAAGCCATTCGCAAAGAGATATAAGCTCTTAATAACGATGGGACTTGGGTAATTAAGGATTTACCTCTTGGTAAGAAGGCCATTGGGAGTAAGTGGGTGTATAAGATCAAGTATAACTCCAATGGCACCATTGAGGTCATAACGCCCATTTTGTTGTTCTCGGAAACAATCAATGGTAGGTATTGACTATAATGAAATGTTTGCTCCTGTTGTAAAAATGGTTTCTGTTCATGTTTTCTTAGTTGTGGCAGCTATTCGTGACTAGGAACTACACTAAATGGATATTCATAATGCTTTTCTTTATGGTGATCTAGATGAGGAAGTGTACATGATGCTTCCTCCTAGTTTCTTAGGTTCTTCTCATGGGAAAGTATGTCGTCTTCGGAAGTCTCTCTATGGCCTTCGTCAAGCACTGCAAAATTGGTTTGCTAAACTTGCCACTACTTATAAATCTTTTGGCTTCACCTAATCATATGTAGATTATTCCATCTTTTCTTTTCAGTCTTTTCAACAAAATGGTATTGAGCTTCATGTCATAGTTTACGTTCACAACTTTATTATTATAGGCAATAATTCTGATGCAATCGCTAATTTTAAAGCATATTTGAGTTATTTTTTTCATATGAAAGACTTAAGGCCATGAAATATTTTCTTGGTCTTAAGATTTCACATGGTCTTCAAAGTCTCTTTATTTCTTATCGCAAATATGCGTTAGATATTATTTTCGAAGCTGGTTTACTTGGTGCCAAACCGTATGACTTCCTTATTGAGCACAGTCATCAGCTTGTACTTGCTCCTGGGCTTAAATTTGTTGAACCTGATCATTATCGACGTTTAGTTGGTTTCCTTATCTATTTCATAATCACTTATCCAGAACTTTGCTATGCGGTATGTACTCTTGCTCGATTTATGCAATGTCCCAAGTATGTTCATTGGAATGCTACTCTTTATGTCTTACGATACCTTAAAAGGCATCCTGGTCAAAGGCTTATACTATGTCTTGATAGTGATCTACGTCTCAATGCCTATTATGATTTTGATTAGGCAATTTTTCTGTTGACGCGATGCTCTATTACTGTTTGCTTCATTATGATAGGTATCTCTCTAGTCTCATAGAAGACAAAGAAGCAAACTATTATATCTTGTTCTTTCACTGAAGTTGAGTACCACTCTATGGCCACTACTAGTTCTGAGCTCATATAGCTTGAGTCACTTCTTACTTCTCTTACTATACCTCATAGACACCCCATATGTTTATTTTATGATATTAACGTGACTCTTCACATAGCTGCAAATCCTGTGATCCATAATTGTACTAAACATATTGAAGTTGATTATCATTGTGTGCGTGATCAGATACAAACTGACAATATTGTCACTTTTCATGTGTGGACGACGAAGCAACTCGCTAATTTTTTTACCACGGCTCTTGGGAAACAACAGTTGCAATATCTTCTTCGCAAGTTGGGCATTCATGGCCTACATATTCCAACTTGAGGGGGAGTATTGCGATAATTATAGAATAATTAGATGTACATATGTCGTGTATATCTATAGTATTCTTAGGAGATTCTTTGTTATCTTTTGTAACTATTTAGGTCCTCTAAATTTTTTGCTATGGAATAAATGCAATTCAATAAGAAGGTTAAACGAATTTGTACTGATAATGGGACTAAATTTACTTGGAGAATTATTTTGCAGAACAAGAGATTTTATTTGAAATCTCATGTGTTGGTAACCTCAACAAAATGGTAAGGTTGATTGCAATATCTTCATACACTTAACGTTGCTCGAGCCCTCCATTTTCAAACAAATTTGCCACTTGAATTTTAGGGGGGAGTGTATTCTTACTGCAGGTTATCTCATAAATCAAACCCTGACAACCCTTCACAAAGAAAAAACTCCCTACAAACTTATTTTTAGATGTCCACCCTCATCTAATCATTTTTGTATTTTTGGGTGTTTTTGCTTTATATCTAAAATTCCTCGAGACTTAAATGAGTTCAATTCTTATAGCCAGAAATGCATATTTGTTGGGTACCTTCATAGTAAAAAGAGATGACATTTGTATGATCTTAAAAGTGGAGATTTCTTTGTTTTTTGGTGATCGCAGGTTTATGTATGACAAATTTTAATATTTTTAACCTCGATAATACCACAAGCGCACAGATCGTTCGTGTAGTACTTAAGGTATCGATCCCATGAGAAGGAGTAACTTAATCCTAATATCTAAGGCTTAACTCAATTTCATAAGAATTAAAAATACAAATTAACGCAGAAAATTACTCAATCAATAATCAATCTCAATAATTAAATTCAGAAATTATAAACAAGATAGCAATTTGCACAACCCAATCAAGAATCAACGTAGGAACTACCAATTGAGAGAAAGGGGGTTTTAATCCAACCTTAATGGAAACCTAATTAATTATGAAATTATCGAATTACCGAGTCTAGATGGTCCTAGAGTGGATTACTCTCTCTTGAGTTATAATCTTTAACCCTAATTGATAAACCCTAACTAGATTATGGAATTGTAATCTCTCGATTCCCAATTGACCCAAAACCTAAATTAGTTCTGAAATTATCCAATAACCTACTGAAAAGCTATGCACAATCCCTCGTTACACAAATTTACTGGTTTGATTCAATTCTTAATTTATCAAACTACCTAACTCTTGTTAGCCCAATCTGATGATTTTCACTCGGTTCACCCTCTCAGTTTATTACTAAATTATTTAGAACAAAAATTGAATCACAATAACTCAATAAAACACGAACAATCAACTTTCATTAATACCAAAGACAAACTCCCGAAGGTGAGTATAGACATAACTCAACATTCAACAAATCTTATTATCAACAATTATCTCAATTATATACATCAATAACATTGAAAATAAATTGGAAAATATGATTCGAACGGAATAGCGGAGGCAGCAACGACAGGAAACCTTCTATTCTAGGATGTTCTTCATGTGGCTTCTTCTCCGTGTTTCTCTTCTTTTGATCCTTTCCCAATCTCTCGATTAAGCTCTCTCTAGGGTTCAGGATTTGGCTGATGCATTGGCAGCCCTAGGGTTGTCTTCCTTTGATCTTTTGTTCTTTATGTTCCTTAGATACGTTGGCAGCCCTAGGGTTTGTCCGAGGCTGAAACGGTCTGAAAAGTTCCTCAAAACTTAACATTTTTACTTATTTTTGCAACTGCCTAAGTGATATGATCGTGGCCAGTGTTTAACCCTTTTTTTCACGTTCGTGGCCTAAGTGCCATGTCACGACGTGGACTATTATGTCATGATCGTGGGTTATAGTTTCGGCCCAAAAGTCTCCGTAACTTCTCCATTCTTTGCCATTGACCCTGAAACACTAATAAATACATCAAGGTACCTTAAAAACATAACATTTAGACTCAAAGACTCATACTAACCCATAAAAACACTTAAACACATAAACTAACACAATTAAAACCTAAATACACACTAAACACTCAAATTAATACTTAATACATAACAAATTAAACCCTAAAACATAATGCAAAATCATAACTATCAACATCCCCATACTTAAACATTTTCTTGTCCTCAAGCAAACAAAACAACAAACACACAACACACATTGCAGTAATGAGGCAACGACTTCAACTTCATGAAATAAATTTAATCTTAAATACAGTAATACAAGTTATATCTAATCATTAACATGCAAAATCTGTATCCAGGGGCTTTGATCTAAATATACAACTTAATCAAGATCCAAGTGTTAATTTATTTTCCCTTTTCAATTATATACACACATTAACAATTCTTTGGTCCTTCACACTTTGTAACTGTTCCTAAGTATGTTTTCATGAAAAGTCAAGTTTATTACAAGTCTGGTAGGTTTTATTAAGAACTTTTATTATTATTATTATTTAGGCAAAGACTTAGTTTTTTACTCGAAGGGAAACATTGGTGATGAATGTCGATCTGGTTACTTGACTAAGTCATTTTTATTAAACAGCTTAGTTAAAACATCATTATAGCTTTTTGACACGAAGGCACACATTTTTGATGCGTGTCGATCTGGTTACTCAACTATATCATGTTTTCAACTAGCTACTAGCTCTATTCATAACTCGAAGGTTAGTAGAATAGTGATTTATTTAACAAACACTTTTTTTTATTTATATTATTGCCTACCTTGTTGTTTTAGCTACTCATTTCCATGAAAAATGCGAGTTAAGCTACTTAAGTTGAAAGACCTCAAATTATGAATGAATGTGACAATCTATAAGGTGCTAAACTTACACTAAATCCTAATTAAGCTATATATTTATCCAAAGACTCCAATTCACTAATTTTGTGAGATAATGATTATTCACAACCTAGTAGAATATGTTTAAAATAAAATAAATTTCAATCCATCTAAGCCATTGGCAAATTCAAACAATTCACAAAATGTAACCTAACACGATCATACTATATGCAAAATCACATACAAAACAAAATACATAACCCCTCTCCACACTTGAACAACATGTTGTCCTTAATGTGAGAAGAGAACAAATAAGCACATAAAAGACAAGAAGAAATATAAAATTAAGGTAATTAGAAGCTAAATAAAAATAAAAATAGAAAATAGAACTGAAGGCCAATTTGAAAAGGAAAATTGGGTTAGAAAAAGTCTCATAGAGATGGAGGTGGTGACGAAAACCCTAAGAATCAACACAAATTACTAACATTTTATTAAAAACAAATCTAACCACACCTTACATTTTTGAACAAATTTCTAAATGCTCTAGTTAATGGTCCTCAGCTTGACCTTAAGTCTAGGAAAGCATCTTAATTATTCGAAGACAAGAAACACTTCTGTATCTTTGGGAATCGCTCCTCCAAAATAAAGCTTGCAATGATGCCTATTGACCTTAAAAGTCTCCTTGCTAGCATTTTCTAGTTTGAGGGCTCTATGATAAAAAACGTGAATGATCGTAAATGGTCCACTCCATCTAGACTTTAACTTCCTTAGAAATAGCCTCAACTGTGAATTATATAATATAACAGTGTCTCCTACTTTGAATTCCTTTTGCTTGAGATGAGCATCATTCCACTTCTTAACCTTTTCCTTGTAGAGTTTGGCATAAGTATTGAAACGAAACTCTTCAAGTCTCTTTTTGCCTACTTGTTTCCAACCAAAATTTAATGCTTTAATCGCCTAGTATACTCGATGTTCTAATTCGATTGGCAAATGACATGTTTTCCTATAAACGAGCTTATAAGGAGTTGTTCCAATGGGTGTTTTAAAAACTATGATATAGGCCCATAAGGTATCATCTAACTTTGCTGCCTAATCCTTTCTGGAGTTGTTCACTTTCTTTTCCAGCATTTGTTTCAGCTCCTGGTTAAAAACTTCCACCTAGCCACTAGTCTGTGGATGGTAAGGTGTAGCAACTCAGTGGTGCACTCCATATCTTTTTAAGAGGGCATCAAAAGATCTATTGCAAAAATGTGCACTTTTATCAATTATTATTGTACGTGGCACTCCAAACTGGTTAAATAGTCGTTTAATGAACTTTTGAACTACCTTCCCTTCATTGGTTGGAGATGCTACCGCTTTGTTCCAACGTGAAACATAATCAACCCCCACTAAAATATACATGTTCCCTATTGAAGATGGGAATGGACCTATAAAATAGATGCCCCATACATCAAAGACTTCTACTTCTTCAATGTTGGATAAAGGCATTTCATCCCTCTTAGAAGTGTTACCTATTGTCTGGCATCGATCACATTATGCCACGTAGGTCTGTACATCCTTAAACAGCTATGGCCAATAAAATCCACTCTTAAGTATCTGAGCCACCATTTTGTTAGCTCTATAATGCCCAACATACTGACCTTTATGACATTGCTTTAAGATGTCTAACATTTCCTCATCTGGAATGCAACGTCGCATTAACCCATCTCCACAAGCTCTATATAGGGTGTCTCATCCCATATATATAGGTTACAGTTATACAAAAACTTCTTCTTTTATTGGTAAGAGAGATCCGACATAAGTTTATCACTGGCAGCATAATTGGCGATATCCGCAAACCATGGTGTAGTCAAGCTCTCGAGTAACATTAGAGTTTCATTAGGGAAATTTTTGTTAATATCATTACTTGGCTGACATTCCCCCTTCCTCAAGTTTAGATAAGTGGTCTGTAACCATATTTTCTACTCCCTTTTTATCTGTCACCTCTATCAAATTCTTGTAAATGTAACACCCATCGAATGAGCCTAGGTATTGCATCTTTCTTGTTGAAAAGGTATTTTAGTGTCGCGTGGTCGGTGAATATAATTACCTTTGAACCTAAAAGGTATTGTCAAAACTTGTCATACTCGTACACTACTGTGAGTAGTTCCTTTTCTGTAGTGTTGTACTTCAGCTGGGACCCTACAAGAGTTTTACTAGCATAGTAAATCACATGCAACTTTTCATCTTTCCTTTGGCCTAAAACATAACCTATGGCTTGGTCACTTGCATCACACATAACTTCGAACGGAAGTGTCCAATCTGTTGGTGATAAAATTGGTGCTGATGTTAATGCCTCTTTAAGGTGTTGAATGTAGACATACACTTATCATCAAACAAGAAGGGCACATCCTTGACTAAAAGGTTTGTCAAAGGTCTTGTAATTTGTGAAAAGTCTTTGATAAATCGATGGTAAAATCCTGCATTACCTAAAAATCCTAACACATCTTTTACATTCCTTGGCGGTGGAAGTTTCTCTATCACCTCTATTTTTGCTTTGTCAATTTTGAATCCTTGATGTGAGATTTTATGCCCGAGCACTAAACCTTCTTGGATAATAAAATTACATTTATCCAATTCAGCATTAAGTGTGATTCTTCACATTTTTGAAGAACTCTATCCAAATTAGTTAAACATATGTCAAAAGAATCTCTAAAGACTGAAAAATCATCCATAAACACCTCCATTATGTCTTTTATCATGTTAGAAAAGATAGACATTATACATCTCTAAAATGTGGCTAGAGCATTGCAAAGTTCGAAAGGCATCTGTCTGTTTGCAAAGGTACCACAGGGGCAAGTGAATGTGGTCTTCTTCTGATCATCAGGGTAAATGAAAATCTAATTATAGCCTGAGTATCCATCTAAGAAGTAATAAAATGAATGGCCAGCTACCCTTTCTATCATTTGGTCTATAAATGGGAGAGGAAAGTGATCTTTCTTAGTCACTGAATTGAGTTTGCGATAATCTATACATACTCTCCATCTTGTGGCTGTTTTTATTGAAATTACTTCTCCACTATTACTTTCTATCACCGTCATTCCACCTTTTAAGGTATGCATTATACTAGGCTGACCCATTCACTATCAGAGATGGGATAGATTATCCTTGTATCTAGGAGTTTTATGATCTCCTTCTTGACCAACTCCTTCATGTTAGGATTCAGCCTCTGTTGACGCTCCCTCAGCATTCTACATCCTTCTTCTAAGTTTATTCGTTGCATACAGACATTTGGGCTTATTTATCAAATGTTAGCAATCTACCATTCAATGGCTTTCATCCGCCTCCAAATAACTTCCACCACCTTACTTTCTTATTTTTCATTCAATTGGTTAGAAATTATTATCGGTAACATTTTACCTTCACCAAGAAAGGTATACCTGAGGTGTGCAGGTAAAGGCTTAAACTCTAATGTTGGTGGTTTCTCTGAAGATGGTGGTATGAGTGCTTCAGTTTGAACTAAAATATCTTGATGCACTTAAACATCTGCCTCCTCCATCTCATAATCTCCTTGAGATTCAGGGTTCTAATATCAATCATCTGTCTCTGCTTCCACTGACTGCACTTTTGCGATACAACTCTTAACTTGTTCTTGCAAATTTTAATCCATAATTTCAACTTTCATGCATGCACTACTCGTTACTGGATTCCTTAAGGCTTTATTCATATTGAAGTTGATCTGATATTTGCCTATTTCAAGTGTTAATTTCCCTTCGTGAACATCAGTTATGGTCTTCCCTATGTTCATAAATGGTTGACCTAAGATCAGTGGGCAATTCTTATCTTCTTTAAAATCCAAAACCATAAAATCTACTAGAATAATGAACTTATCCACTTGCATTAGAACGTCTTCCATTATTCCAAATGGTCTTTTGATGGATTTATCAGCCAACTAAATTAACATTGGTGTTAGTTTGGCCTCTCCTAGTCCCATCTTCCTGAATATTAACAAAGGCATAAGATTGATGTTAGCTCCCAAATCATACAAACACTTTGTAAATTTAAATTCACCAACCACACAAGGTATTGTGAAACTTTCTAGATCTTTCAATTTATGAGGCATTTGACTGGTAAATATTAAGTCGCAAGAGCCAATTAGAACTACTGCTTGATTATCTTCCCAAATACGCTTCTTTGATAATATGTCCTCTAAAAATTTTGCATATTTAGGAATGTGTTCTAACGCCTCAACAAAGGAGAGATTGATCTGTAGCATCCTTAATTTCTCAACAAACTTTGCAAATTGTGCATCTAACTTCTTTTTTTGTAATCATTGAGGAAAAGGAACCTTGGGTTGATACGGTGGGGGAACAATATAAGGAGGGTATTCACTCTTGTCCACTTCTTTCTCCTTTTCTTTATTTTTCTCAACTGGATGGATAGGCTCCTCTACTATCCTTGGTTCAAGTTCCTTCCCACTTTGAAGTGTAACAGCCTTGAGTTGCTCCCTTGATTTTGTTCCTAAAGTTCTAGGAATATTTCCTAAATTTCACATAGAAAAGGCATTTGACAATTGATTCACTTGGGCTTCTAGATTATGGATTTCGGAAACATGATTCTTATTGACTTGCTAAAATTTATCTTCCAACTTATTTTGTGCATTGAATAAAGTTCCAATCTTATCTAAAATCTTATCTAACTTCGATTCTGTCAAACTTACTTTATCCTGCTGAAAGCCTAATTGACCTTGAGGCCTTAACTATCCTCCAGTTTTGTTTGTTTAGAAGAATTAAGGTTGGTTCTTCCACTAAGGGTTGTAAGTGTTAGAGTAGGGATTGTTACCCCCTCCTCGTTCATATTGAGCTCCCATATAGTTTACTTACTCTTGATTGTCTTCCTTTATCAGATAGCAGTCCATAGCATCATAATTTAACTATCCACAAAGCTCACACTTCAATTGTACAGCCTTCACTTAGGCTAAAGATGATGCCTTAATGCTGTTGAGTTGTCGCATCATGTTACCAATCTTCATTTGCATCTCTGTCATCTGATCGACCTCGATGATTCCCTTATGCTCTCTAAAGGTAACAGGTTACATTCCCTGCACGTTTTTCTATAAGTAGTTGTTGCTTGCTATCTCCTTTGCTTTATCAACAGTCTTTTGCATTAAGGATCCTCTTGAAGCTACATCAATCATGCATCTTGTCGGTAGGTTCATTACATTGTAGAAAGTCTGCAATAGGAACTCTTTCAGTAAGTTATAGTGTGGGCACTTCTGTTGTAAGTCCTTATATCTCTCCCAATCTTTGTAGATTGATTCCTTATCACCTTGTTGGAAATTGGAGATTTCCTTAATAATATTCATGGTTTTAGTAAATGGGAAATACTTGTCCAAGAAGGCATGAACCAGTTGGTCCCATATCTTAATGTTCGCTGGGCTAATTGAATGGTACCGAGCCTTCACTCTATCTTTAAGGATAAAACGAAACAGTCTAGCTTAGACTGCATCTTCAGACATCTGATGCTACCGAAAAGTATCATAGATCTCGAGGAAATTAACTATGTTCGGGTTTAATCTCGAACGAGGTCACTTTAACAGGTGGCTTAGCTACTCCTTGGTTTGCCACATTAAAACCCGGCCTTTTGAAATCCATCAGGGTCCTCTGTTGCCATCCTTGGTTAGCTCCATGGTCTATGTTTTGTTGAAACTCCTCAGTCATTGTTGATTTCTAGATCTTTTCTTCTTCTTCTTACTGAGATTTCCTAAGGGTTTGTTCTAGTCGATTGATATCTAAACCTAATGTTTTTGTTATATGACTCGAGCCTCTCGTGACTCATATGTTCATGTAAGAGCACGATTTCTAAAATAAAAGAAAAAAATGAAAAAAAAAGCTAATCTAAACACCTTAAACTATAGAACTAAACTATCATCTCCTCGGTAATAGCGCCAAAATCTTGATTGTAGGTTTATGTATGATAACTTTTAATATTTTTAACCTCGATAATACTGCTAGCGCACTAGTCATTCATATAGTACTTAAGGTATTGATCCCATGAGGAGTAGTAACTTAATCTCAAAATCTAAGACTTAACTCAATTTCATAATAATTCAAAATAACAAATTGATGCAGAAAATTACTTAATCAATAATCAATATGAGAAATTAAATTAAGAAATTATAAACAAGATAGCAACTTGTAAAACCCAATCAAGAATCAACCTAGGAACTACCAATTGAGAGAAAGGGGGTTTTAATCCAACCTTAATAGAAACCTAATTGATTATGAAATTATCGAATTACCAGTTCTAGATGATCCTACGGTGGATTACTCTCTCTTGAATTATAATCTTTAACCCTAATTGATAAATCCTAATTAGATTATGGAATTGTAATCTCTCAATTCCCAATTGACTCAAAACATAAATTAGTTATGAAATTGTCCAATAACCTGCCAGAAACCTATGCACAATCTTTTGTTACACAATCACTCTTAGAAGTATGCAATAGCATATATAACTCGATGTTAGAACGAAGATATTCCTTTTGCTCACCATGCCAATGAAGACCTAAGCTATTCCATTAAAGAAGATAGAGACTTAAGTGATATAACTTTTGGCTAAAATAGAAGTTATAGAAATGCTAGGATGTTTCAGTAGCTATTGATCGTAGGTTTATGTACAATAAGTTTTAATATTTTTAACCTCGATAATACCACAAATGCACGGGTCATTCGCGAAGTACCTAAGGTATCGATCCCATAAGGAGGCGTAATTCAATCCTAAAATCTAAGGCTTAACTTAATTCTTTAATTAAAATAAAAAACTAGGTAGAAAATGATTCAATCAAATAATCAATCTAAAGAATTAAATTCAGAAATTATAACCAAGATAGCAATTTGCATAACCCAATAAAGAATCAACTTAGGAACTACCAATGAAGATAAAGGGGTTTTAATCTAACCTTAATGAAAACCTAATTGATTATGAAATTACTAAATTACTGGGTCTAGAAAATCCTAAGGTGGATTACTCTCTCTCAAGTTGTAATCTTTGACCCTAATTGATAAACCTAATTAGATTATAGAATTGTAATCTCTCAATTCCCAATTGACCAAAAACCTAAATTAGTTCTAAAATTGTCCAATAACCTACCAACAACCTTTGCACGATTTCTCATTACTCAATTTTATCGGTTTGATTCAATTCTTAATCTATCAAACTACCTAACTCTCGTTAGCTTAATTTGATGATTTTCACTTAGTTCACGCTGTCAGTTTATTACCAAATTATTAAGAATAAAAATTGAATCACAATAACTCAATAAAAAAACCAAACGATAAACTTTCATTAATATCAAAGATAAAATCTTGAAGGTCAGTATAGACATAACTCAACATTCAAAATATCTTATTCTCAACAATTTTCTCAACTCTATACATCAATAAAAATGAAAATAAATTAGAAAATATGATTGGAATGGAATAGCGAAGGCAGTAATGGTGAGAAACCTCCTATTCTAGGAATTACTTTGTGTGGCTTCTTCTCCTTGTCTCTCTTCCTTCAATCCTTTCTCAATCTTTCAATTAAGCGCTATCTAGCATTTGGGATTTGGTTAATGCAAAAATCTCCTTTCTTTTGTTCTTTATCTTCCTTAAATACCTTGGCAATCCTAGGGTTTGTCTGGGATCGAAGTGGTTTAAAAAGTTCTTCAAAACTTGACGTTTTTGTCTATTTTTGGTGTTTAACCCTTCATGTCACGAGCATGGCCCAAGTTCCACAATCGTGGTCTGGATCAAACCTCTCTATCATGATCATAGTCAAAGTGTCATGATTGTGGCTTGGGGCTTAGTGGGTCATGTCTCTCTGTCACAACCCCGAAAGTCTCCAAAACTTCTCCATTCTTCTCCGTTGACCCTAAAACACTAACAACAACACCAAGGTACCTTAAAAACATAACATTTAAGCTCAAAGATTTATACTAAACCATTAAAACACTTAAACACATAAACTAATGCAATTAAAACCTAAATATGTACTAAACACTCAAATTAACACTTAACAGATAACAAAATAAACCCTAAAACATGATGCAAAATCACAACTCTCACTTGTGACTTGGTATTTTACGAAAATAAAATTCCATTTACTAGTCCTCAACCCTAGCAATGCTCACCTGCCCCTACTTATCACCATATTTAGTGATTTTGCTAACTGTATGGCATCAACTCCCTCAACTACCATTGACTCACCTCGTTTTGCCTATTCCCCCATTGGATATTTAAGTAGGGGGGAGTGCATCCCCCATAACCCCAGTTTTTTTAGCCAATATTGTAGAGAGGGTGAGTGATGTTACCCCCTCTATATCCCTTACTACTAAAACTCAATTGATGAAGCTCATCACCGTGGTTCTCCAGATAGGCAATCTTCTGTTTATTTACGTGATTATATTTTGTCACAAGACTTGATTCTTATACCCTGTCTCCTCTTCAACACCACTTGTGTCTTCATCATTCTCAGGTACACTATATCCTTTTGTTAATTATGTGACTTGTAATAACTTTTCTGCTCCTTATGTCCGTTTCTTGGCAGCCATCACTAAAGAATAAGAACCTACAAGATTTTTAAAGGCTGTTGGTGATGCTAATTGGTGTGAAGTCATTCATAAAGAGATAGAAGCTTTTAAAAATAAAGGGACTTCGATAATTAAGGATTTACCTCTTAGTAAGAAGGCCAGTGGGAGTAAATGGGTGTATAAGAACAAGTATAAATTTGATGGCACCATTGAGCATCACAAGTCTCGTCTTATTATTCTTGGCAATAATCAAGTGGCAGGTATTGACTATATTGAAATGTTTGCTCTTGTTGTAAAAATTGGTTTCTTTTATGATTTCTTATCTATAGCAGCTATTCGTGATTAGGAACTACACCAAATGGATATTCATAATGCTTTTCTTCATGATAATCTAGATGAGGAAGTGTACATGACACTTCCTGCTGGTTTTTTGAGTTCTTCTCCTGGGAAAGTATATCATCTTTATAAATCTCTTTATGGCCTTCGTCAAGCATCGCAAAATTGGTTTGTTAAACTTGCTACTACTCTTAAATCTTTTGGCTTCACCCATTTATATGCAAACTATTCCATCTTTTCTTTTCAGCATAATGGTATTAAGCTTTATGTTCTACTTTACGTTGTTGACCTTATTATTGTAGGCAATAATTATGATGCAATGGATAATTTTAAAGCATATTTAAGTGCCTATTTTCATATGAAAGACTTAGGAACCCTGAAGTATTTTCTTGGTCTTGAGATTGCACGTGATCCTAAAGGTCTTTTTATTTCTCAGTGCCAATATGAGTTAGATACTATCTTCAAAGCTGGTTTACTTGGTTCCAAACTGTGTGACCTCCCTATTGAGTAAAACCATCAACTTGTACTTGCTTTTAGGCCTGAATACGTTGAACCTGATTGCTATCGATGGTTAGAACTTTGCTATATGGTACATACTCTTTATTAGTTTATGCAATATCCCAAGGATGCTCATTGGAGTGCTACTCTTCGTGTCTTACGATACTTTAAAGGGCATCTTGGTAAAGGGCTTATGCTACGTTGTGATAGTGATCTACATCTCAATGCCTATTGTGATTTCGATTGGGCAACTTGTTACGGGTTACTTCGTTATGTTATGTGTCTATCTGGTCTTATGGAAGACAAAGAATCAACTTGCTATATCTCGTTCTTTTGTTGAAGTTGAGTACCACTCTATGGCCACTACTAGTTATGAGCTCACATGGCATAAGTTGCTTCTTACTTCTCTTATTATATCTCATCCACACCTGTGCGTTTATTTTATGATAATAAGGTGACCCTTCATATAGCTGCAAATCTTATGTTATATGATCCTACTAAACATATTGAAGTCGATTGTCATTATGTGCATGATCAGATACAAGCTGACAATATTGTCAGTTTTTATATGTGGAACATAAAGCAACTCGCTGACTTTCTTACCAAGGCTCTTAGGAAGTAACAGTTGCAACTTCTTCTTCTCAAGTTAGGCATTCGTGACCTACATGCTCAAAAAAAGGGGGAGTATTACAATAATTATGAAATAATGAGGTGTATATATGTCATGTATATTTGTAATATTCTTAGGAGGTTCTTTATTATCTTCTGTAACTATTTAGGTCTTCTAAATTAGGAAGATGTTGGTGTTGTATCGTGTATATATTTTTGATTCCTTAAATAAGAAACACAAAAAATCATTCCCACAAAATTCTTTACTATGAATCATATGACATGGAAGTCCACTTTCTACACAAATACTATGCTTGTTTTTTCATATATAGGTTAATTTATTTTCAGTAACTAAGAAACTATTTGTAGTATGCTTGCAAAATAGAATTGTTTTAGGTTTAAATGAGTAAAATCACATGGTTTTGTGAAACATGATTAATGTGAAAAACTTGCCAATAACACGTATTTAAAACTTTAACTACGTACATTTTGAAGGTGAAGTCAATGCCATAGAAAGAATGGTTGACTTTCACACTAAATAAAACAAAATAGCTCATAATTTTTATTGAGAGATTAACTTAAAAGTAAAGGTATTTGCATTTGATTGGTTAGCTTAGTTTGATTGTAAAATAAGAATTAATCAATTTATCTACAACATTGTATGTCTAATCTTAAAAATATTGGTAGATAAGATGAACTTTGAGAAGGTGGGGGCTATCTAGTTATGAAACTAATTTAACTAATTGATTTAACAAAATAATAGAAGTTGCAAATCTACCAGTGGACTACCTAATTATTATTATTTTTTAAAGTTATTGACTCACTTATTTAATTATTTAGGGCATAAAGAAAATGTTCCTTTGGCCTCCAAAACATCTAATGGAGGTGATTTGTCATCTTGTTTACAAAACTTTGACCTAGAGTTCATTCTCAAGTAAAAGATGTCTTTTGCGTGGCACTAAACTAAAGGGAACATGGAAAGGTGCAGAACCCTCACCAATGATGGAATGTGTAGGTTATGTGATGCCATGCTTAACTCCCAAGTTAATCAGATGTTGCACCAATAAAGCTAATTTGTTCATAAGCAGTATAAGGAAGGAAGTCATGAACAGGAGAAAAGAAATTTAATTAAAAGCGTGACAGTTGTGCATTAGTGTGTCTTTTTCTACGTATTTGGCATGTGTTTCTTGCATAATAGATTATTATTGTTGTGTTTTAGGATTTATTTTGTATGTTTTATTTAGTTTAATCTTCATTATGTTCTTTTATGTTTGATGTTGATTTAGGGTAAGAATTGATCATTTTGGTGTAGCTATAGAGTTTGGCCATATTTGTGATTGAGCCAGAAACCAATAGAGGAGAAGAGAAGAGGAAGAATTATGCCACAAGAACCCACGATCGTGGGTTTCATACTAATTCCCATGATCATGGGATGTATAACATGAGGATATATATGGAGTTCACTTATTCTTTCAGGCTTTCATTACTATTTAAGGTTAATAACCCTTATGGACAAAAGAGCTTTGTATGGGACTTGCCTCTTGAGTAAAAAAAGTTTAGAGCTTCAAGAGAGGTAGAGATTCAAGGTTTCTCATTCATTATTGAGAAAAGAGCATACTAACACTGGATTTTCCATATTCAAGACAAGAAGAGGAGGAGTTTGATTCAACTAGTTTTCTTTCATTTTTTTCTCTTTTATTATTTTTATGATGGATTATTTGATTGTTCGCAATGTTATGGACATCATGAGTGGCTAGTTTAATTGTAGAGATTACTTTTGAACTTCTTGTTAAATTCTTATTTTGTTGATTTGAATGATAGATGTTTTTGATGAATGTTGAATATATATATACCTTGCAATATATTGAGAGATTGAGTTAGGTTATTTATGCAGAATTGTACAACGAGAGTTGGCATTCTATAGACTTATATTCATCAAGTTAATTGATTAGTTGAAAGAGAGATCTTGGCTAATTTAATTGATCACCCATAGGATAATTTCATAACTAATTGAGTTCATGGATTGATTTTGTAGATTGAGAGATTGCTTAATTGTAACATCTCGTTTCCATACTAAAGGTTGGAATCGTAGATTTCCATAAATGAGAAATAGCAATGAGATATTAGAAAATGTATTTCATGCTCATGCATAGTGTTAGCATATACGCACGTGAATTTGAATTTTTACACATTAAAATGATTGCATATGCATTCATAGACATTCTGGGTATAATTGATTTAGAATTGAATTATGAATGTGATTTTAGGGAGAATTATGGTTTTTATGTGTTGAAAAATTGATTTGGAGAGTGTATTTAGTAATTTAGAATTTTTGGAGAATTTTAGAAAATTTCTGAAATTTTGGGTAAATTTTGGACTAGGAAAAATACCAAGTGGCAAAACAATTGACAAATAGCAGTTGAATTAAGAGTCAAATGGTAGTGAAAATTTTTATTTATGACTTTGGGATTTAATGAC
>JANIIA010000004.1:25842956-25855316 GCA_027478495.1 Erythroxylum alaternifolium
AGTTCCGAAAAATTCCCAGAAAATTTCCATAATTCTCTAAAAATTAGAGAATCACTATGAACCTCTCCGATTCAATTTATCACTCACAATACCTATTTTTCAAGAAATCGCACTGATTCACACTTATACCGGGAAAGTTGTCATGAATGCATGTACAATGCATTTTTATGCGCAAAACTCACTATTCACAAATGCATGAGCATGAGATGTGTTAATTTACCACACTTGGACCCGTTTCTCTGGTCCGACCCGTTATCTGGAAACGGGATGTTACAAAATGTCACAACTTTTTTCTTAGAAAAAAAGAAAACCTTGGATTGGCTTAAAGATAGAGACTCAAATACTTCCTACTTTTGCTCCTAAGGAGAAACTCTAACAAAATCTTTGCTCTTAAAAGAAGATTCAAGCATATTGCTACACATGCTAAATGATCTATGTTTTTAAACCTTCAATTATTTTAATGATTTACTAGGTACTAAAATATTCTCCAATAATCATCTTCACAATATCACTCATTTTGGACTCCACAAATTAGTTCTTAGTCATACAAGAATCTTTTTAGACCATTCACCAAGCAAGAGATTAAAGAAACTGTATTTAAACTCTAGCCTTCTAAAGACCTCAGATATGATGACTCCCTTTCATGTATAATTCTTAATTTCTTTAAACATAGCAAAATTATTAAAGAAATTGACAATACTATCATCTCCTTAATCTTAAAGTAGCCAATTTGGGTACTTTCAACAAGTTTAAACCTATTTTTTCTCCAATATTTTTCATAAAATTATCTTAAAGCTTTTTGTAGAGAGATTGAAGGAACTCTACAATATCCATTCTTAACAAATTAACTTAATTCCAAGTTTCACTATCAACGACAACATCTTACTTGCTCAACAATGGTTATAGTAATATCATAAAATAATGGCCACAATATATGCTTATTTAAAATTAATTTTTCTAAAGGCTATGATACCACATACTAGGATTTCATTCTCTTATCTTTACAAGCTTTTTAATATCCTAGAAAATTCAATGCTTTGATTTACAATGCATAATAATAACCTCTTTAGTAGTGCTAGTAAATAGGGAAGCTACTAAAAGCTTGTCAAATGATAAAATGGTTAGGGCAAAGATATCCTCTCCCTCCCTATTTAGTTTTCCTTTTCAAGAATTCATGTTTCTTATTATTGAGAGTTTTATTATTAACTTTAGAAATTTTAGATATCATTATAGATGCTCCAAAAAAAAATTTAATCTTTCTTAGTTGACAAGTTGTTCTTATTTTTCCATAACGAATTAAACTTAGTTAAACTCCTTTTGAAATTCGTATCAGAATTTTAAACTCTCTCAAGTTTGACAATGAACACGAGTAAATCATGCTTCATTTATCAACAAAATCTTTCTAACTTGCTCAACATTGCATAAATTTAACTGGCTTCAACTAAGGTTAACTTCCTATTTGTGATCTTAGTCTTCCTCCATTTACCATCAATCTTTTAGGGATTATTCTCTTTATTCTTTTCTTATAGATCAAATTAAAAATCAAATTAAGAGCTGAGAACCTAAATAGTAGGCTCTTTCTTATTAAATCTATTACGACAAGCCTATACATTTTTTGTTCTTGTCACCTATCTCCACCTAAAAGCGTATTCAACACCATACAAAAAGTTATGCATAACTACCTCTAGCTAGGATCTACAGACAACAAGTCCAAAAGTAAGATAAGTCAGAAGGAGTGTCTGTTTTTTAAAGAAATGAAGGTTTTGATATTCTCACTATTAAGTTAACCAATCAAGTTTTGATAACTATAAAGTTGTGGAGATTATTCATGAATCAAGAATATCTTAGGTTAGATGCATTCATTCAGAATATTTGATTGGAAAAGTGTATGACAAGTTAAACTAGCTAAAATTCCTCTTAAACATAAAAGAAATACTCTATGTTTTTTGTTATGATAATTGACATAATTGGTGGTGGAATCATGATTAGACAAGCAAATGATCCATTGCATGTGCCTAATGGATTAGTTATAAGAGCTAGTAGTAAAGAATGTTAAAGAGGTTTTGAATGGGCTAATTTATGATATATATGCATATCAAGCTTCAAAGTATTACTTTAAGATCTATTATAGGAGGCTTGTTATACATAAAAGAAGACAAAATACTAGTTAATTTGATTCAAGCTAAGGTTGGGCGAGATTTGGAGCTTAAAGCTCAACTTTGGCTAAACACGAACTCAGACACAACCATGTTACAACTATATCCTTCCATGGATGTGAGAAGATTGGACAACCTCATAAATGTGTGTCATAGCCCATATCCCTCTTTTATACATGAATTAAAGTTCTAGTATCAAACCTAGATTAATACACGATTGTGTGTTAGCCTATATTGCTTTTGAGAATCATGATTGGAAGGTATAATCACACATAGGAAAAAGCTAGAGCCTTTGTCATTTTATGCTAAAGTTCAAGTATGGAACAAGGTCTAGAACACGACCTTGTCCTAACCGGTATCTCCCAATGAAATCCTAATTTTGTAATATTTAAGGATTTTTAAATATTTTTAATTTTATTATTAGTAGTCATGAGTGTTTTTATTCTTTATAATTTATTAAACTCGTTTGTGGCTTTTAAACTAATTTTGGAACTTGGTTCTTGATCCTTTATAATCAATGAGATAGTTCTCATTAATCTAATTTAGCATTCTAAGTAATATTTAATCTTGTTCATGATACACTATGATTAATTCGGTTTGTATTAGTTAGTATCAGAGTTTGACTCCAAATCAAGTGTGGGTTTCCCTTAGTTTTTGTATCATTTTAAATTATATTCTATTTCTTTATCTATTTTTTTCTTGTGAATCTTATCTGTTCATTAGATATTCTTTCATTTCAAAAGTTTCAACAAAAATCAAAATTATTTTTATCAATTGTGCTAGGATTTTTCTATCTTTTCTTATTATGATAAGGTTTCTTCTTTTTTAATCCCTTTTTTATGATTTTCATACCAGATTATCTTAAACTTATTTAATCAAATTCATGAGTAAGAATTTGAGATGGTACAATTTTATAAAAATATCACTCAAAATATAGTTTTTCAATTGTGCAATCAATTCTAATATCCTTGTGGTTGAAATTGATTAAATTCTTAATTATTAAAAATGTAGTCTAATTAAATAGTAGTCATTATTTCCTTATTTCATTAAATTCTCTTGTGTTTTTACTTAACATATGACTTTTTTCTTCCTTTAATTTTTAGTTCTTTAGGTTAGGAATTTATAAGGTTAAATAGTTAAAATTTTTCTTTAAGTTTGTTTAATTTCTTAGAGCACTTGAGATGGAAGCAAATAAGTGATAAAAGGAAAGAGGGTGTGAGAATCACATTTAAAAATCCAAATAAAGACTGAAATATAATTGGTTTAAATATCTTTTAAGAGTATACACATATGAGAGTAAGTGAGGAATTGTTTTTTACTAACTTCTTCTTGTAACTTTTAATTATAGATATTTTAACACTAGAGGAAGAAAAGGACAATGAGTGTATAGTGTAGGCTATGGAGTAATAATTTAAGAGGATAAACATGATCTATAATAAGGTGAAAGATATGTTGGAGAAGTAATTGCATCGAATTGTTGGATTGTAAATAAGATAACAACCATGTGTTCCTAATAAGGGTATACATACTAGGTGCGATCCAAAACCCCCCATTAGAAGTCAATAAATAAAATGATGATTTATGTGTCGATGAATTTGATTTAGAATTTAAGGTTAAAGAGGTAGAATTAGGACTGGGAGAGGAGTTAGGCTTGAATGGTATCCTAAGATAAAGCCTAGAGGTTAATGGAGTGGATAGGAATATTTATACTAGCAAGATGAAAATACCTTCCTTTAAAGATAAGAAAAAACCTATGGGATTATTTAGAGTGGGAGAAAAAGATGGAATTGATTTTTAATTTACATATTTACTCTAAAGAGAAGAAAAAGAGGCTAATTATGGTAAAGTTCAATGATTATTCCATTATTTGGTGGGATCAACTAGTGACTAATAAGAGAAGGAATAAGTATCTTATAAAGATATAATAAATTTAAGGCTCTTATGAGGAAAGGATTCATGCCTAATTATTATTATAGTATATAAAAAAATTAAAAAGCTTTTCTCAAGGTTTGGGAAGTATAGAGGATTATCATTTGGAGATGGAAGTAGCCATGGTCCAAACCAATGTTAAGGATGATAGAGAAGCAACTATGATAAGGTTATTGAATGGTTTGAATAAGGATATAGCTAATATGGTAAAGGTACATCATTACTTTGAGTTAAAAAAGATGGTGGGTAAGGATATAAGGTGAAGGGATAATTAAAGCATAAAAGTGTATTAAATTACACAAATAATCCTAGCAATTCTTGGAGGTCTAATTAGAAGAAAAGATTATAGGGGTTTATCTAAAGCAAAGGTTGAACCATCCAATGTTAAAGAGGATGTCTATAATAACATAAAAGATGAACTTGATTCTCAATCCTCTCGAAATATAGATATTAAACATTTTCGTTATTTAGTATCAGGGCATATTACATCTTAGTGCTTAAATAAGAGAGTTATAATATAAGGGATGATGGAGAGGTGGAAAGTGAAAGTGATTTAGACTGAGAGGAAGTTGTACAAACACTTGATGATTTTAACAATCATGGTGTTGAGTATGATATTGATGGTAAGGCATTATTACTTAGAAAGCAAGTGTTTAGATCAAAAATAATAGGTTAGAGCAACGAATGGAACACATACTTTATACTAAACGTAAGGTTTTTAATTTGATCATTAAGGGAGGAATTTTCACTAATATGGCATGCGCTACTCTTGTAGAGAAGTTGAGTTTATCTACTATGATGCATCCAATCCTATATAAACTTTAATGGCTTAACAAATGTGGAAAGATAAAGGTGAAAAAATTGGTGTTGGTGAAGGACAACAAGCTAATTGCTCTTGTACCATTAACACCCAAATAGGTCTGTGTGGATCAACTAAAAATGAAAAGAGAAAATGAAGAAAAAATAGTGTGAGTGAGAACTATAAAAAGAAATAATGGTGGGAAAAAAGGAGAGTAAAAGTGAGAGCTCAAACTAAAAAGAATTTTTGAAGAGAATTTTTTTAAAAAGTGAGTATTATTTAAAAGGAAGAGATATCAAAGCCCAATCTTATATTAACTAGCCTATGATTTCTTTAGTGAAAATAGGCTTCTTTCAGTTTTGATGAACTTAAGGTATCTTTTCCTAGTGATGTTTCCTTATTGTAAGGGTACAAGGATGTGTTGATTGATGATGTTTCTAATGAATTAAACATATTAAAGGGATTGAACATCAAATCGATTTTATACTAGAGCCTATTGTACCAAACCTACTTATAGAAGCAATCTTGTAGAGAAAAAGGAACTTTAAAGGCAAGTGAAGGATTTAATGGTTAAGGGGCATGCAAGGAAAAGTATGAGTCCTTATGAAGTTCCAATGCTTTTAGTGCCTAAGAAGGATGGTTCTTAGAGGATGTTTATTAATTGTAAAACTATTAATAACATAACGTTAAAGTATAGGAACCCAATTCTAAAGTTAGATGATAAGTTTACTGAATTATATAATTCTTATCTATTTTCCAAAATTAATTAAAAAAAGTGCATACCACTAGATTATGATAAAATAAGGTGATGAATGAAAAAAAATATCTTCAAGACTAAATATAAATTGTATAAGTGGTTAGTCATACCATCTAACCTTATTAGTGCACCTAGTACTTTTATGAGATTAATGAATCATATGTTATATGGTAGATAAGAAAAAGGTAAAAACAATTAAGGAATGGTTGTGAATTATATCAATAATTAAGGTTAGAAGGCTAGTGTCATTCAAAGATTATTAAGTATTTAGTACAATTGTTATACCTTTACTACAATTGTCTCGAATGCATAGATTTCTATTAGGATAGTGAACAAGAACAAACATTTAATGTTATTAAAAAAATGTTGTGTTCAAAACCTTTATTAACATTACTTGACTTTATTAGAACTATTATATTGAGTGTGATGCCCCGAAAATTGGTCATGGCTAATAGTTTCCTTCAATGAGAAACTTAATAATGTGAATTATAACAAAGAACTCTATACATTGTTAAGGTTAATAAAGATATAACAACCTATATCCCAAGGATTTTTCTTATTAATAAAGATATGAAAACCTATAGCCTAAGGATCTTATTATACATTTCAATCGTAAGTTATTAAAGCATCTAAAGAGCTAAGATAAGTTAAATAAGTCATCTAAATGGATGAAATTTATTAAAACCTTTCATTTTGTAACCAAATATAAATAATGTAACAAGAATGTGGTTACTCACACATTATTTTAGAGAGATATTTTGAATGGAAAGAAGAAATCTAAGATTGTGAGACAACTTCATTAATGTGTAAAACATCAAATCAAAAAGATGAATGAGCAATATATCACCAAGCTTAACAAGGGTGGAAGACAAGTTTTCCTTAAACCCAATGATTGAGTTTGTATGCATATGTGGAATGTAAGGTTTCTTTCACAAAGGTGGTCTAAGTTGCAACTAAGAGCGGATGTTCCATAAATCACTGAAAGGATCAATGATAATTCTTATAAACTAGACTTTTCAGGTGAGTAATAGCCCATAGGTCACTGAGAGGATCAATAATAATTTTTACAATCTAGACTTTTTAGGTGAGTATAATTTTAATATTACTTCAATATTATTGATCTTTCTTCTTTTAATGTAGGTTAGGGGGAATGATGTTCGTATAAATAAATAAGAAATGATCCATTACATGTGCATAATGGTTAAATTACAAGAGCTAGAAATAAGAACACTATAGAGGCTTTGGGAGGCTTATTGGACCCAAGCCAAGGTTGAGAAAGTTTTGAAATTTAAGATCTACATTTGGTTGAATACGAACTTAGACACAATCATGTTGTCGCGCATGTACCTATTTATATGTGAAAAGATTGGACACAACCTTACATATAGATGCATCCTAGCATTTGTCTCTCTCTAGATATAAGAATTAAGTTTCAATATCAAACATGACCTGACACACAATCGTGTGTCAACCCATGTTGATCTTGAGAATCATAATTAGAAAACATGAACACACATACTATCAATATAAAGTTCGTAATATTTGATGTCGAAGTTCTAGTATGAAACTTGGTTTGAAACACAGCAATATCTTAACTTATTTCTATCATGGAAATCCTAATTCTATATTGTTTAAAGAATGTTTTAAATAGTTCAATTATTTTTAACTTTAGTTATTAAAAGTGATGAGTGTTTTTATTCTTTTTTTATTGAACTTTTGAATCTATCAAAAAAATTTATTTGTGGTGTTCAGATTACTTTATACATTTGAATCTTAATTCTTTGCAAATTGATCTTAAATTCTTTATAATTTACGAGTTAGTACCAATTAGTTTAACTTAACTTTTTTTTAAAGATTCAATCTTATTCATGGACTCCCTAAGATTAATTTGTAAATAGATTCCCATCACTTAAATATTTTTAAAAATATTACATTAAAATAATATAAAAATATAAGATTCAATCTTCCCTTGAGCGATATGTTCTTTGCCAACTAGAATGTCAAGTTCTTACTTTACTATAAGTTGCAAGATTTTTTGTCATAGTTTTAGAATCATATTGATCTTCTTTATTTTCAGGTTCTCAAATAGACAAATCTTTTGTGTTTTTTATTTGATTGTAATTGTTATTCTTCCCAAACTTTGAGCAAACTTTGTTCTAAAATTTTATCTAAATACATATTATTCCATTAAAAAGGTATAAGATATATTTAAATGAAATCACTAGTAATTTAATGTCAATCCCTCCAAACTTTTATTTAAATCTTCTAAGTTCCAAAAACAAGGATTGGACTACATCAATAACTACGCTATTAGGTTCTCAAATTTTGATCCTTATTGTGTGGAAAGCTTACTTGCTATAAACCAACAATTTTTATTATAGGATGATTTTTTTGTTCTTGAAAATTCTCTAATGATCTAATTAGATGCTTATATTTTGTCTTTGTTTCTTATCCCTTTAGAGTTATAGTTTTAAATTATTTAAGATAACCACCTTATCTATCTTTTATTTTCTAGGAAGTGTTTACATAATATGCATTTCATGATTGAAATTTCAATTTAAAGCAATCAACAAATAAACATCATACTTATATTAAAATATCAGTTACATATTTAAATTAAAAATATTCCAAGATACAATACTAACATGGAAGGTGTACTTTTTGTATAAATAAAACTATACTTAGTTATGTTATTAGTGCAAAATATACAATGTAGATGAGAAAAAGGTGAAAGTAATTAAGAAATAAATTAGAAAGCTAATTTTATCAAAGATTTATTAAGGATATAGTACAATCTTTTTTAAATGTAAAGAAATTCATTATAAAAATAATAAGAATAAGTAATACAAATATAGTCTTGGTAAATACACTGATATAAACTTATAGGATGCAAATTAATAATGGCAGAATAAATCAATGGATAAGATAAAAGCCATAAATAAGACATCTGTCTCATGTTTTAACAAATGGCACTAGATGGCATAACTCGTCACCTTAGATGATCACTTCATCTGCGGGTCTTCATCCTTGACTTTTCCTCTCACCTCTTGACAAATTTGGGAGCTACTTTGTTAGCTTACAGATTACATTACCATCAGAGTTACCACATATTCATGATATGTTCCAAAACTAATGGCCTCACAAGTTGTACAATTTCATATGGTCCAAGAGATACCTATTATCTCCCAAAATGCTCAATTGTGATTAGGTTGAGGTATACCAAGTTAAAGTAATACTACTGCATGAAGGAGAATAAGAATTTATTGAGATGGCCTCACTATTTCTCATACCTTTTTAAGCTACAATAGGTAATCACTATTTGAATAGGTATAACATAACCATCATACCTAACTGATATTATTTGAATACTTTGATTTTGCCTCTTAGGAGTATATTACATATGGGACTGATCCAAACTCCATTTCTCACCTCTAGCCAAACCAGGAAGAATATGATATAAACTATCAAGTATCACTTTCTGCCCAACCACTAAATTGTGTTTTAGTTGACGTATTCTCAGGGAATCTAGACTTGAGGGCATATAGGTCCTCTATCAAATGAAGGGGACTAATAGGTGCCTAATCATCATACCAAAGCCAAACATTTTTCCCATCACCCTCTATTACTTGTATATGGGGATAGATTTGAGGTCTATTGGAAAATATCCAAACGTGATTCCTATTCTATTTCAGCCTCCAAAAATTAGAATCTTCAATATAGAATTCATTGACCCATTTAGAACAAAGGCCTTCCTTATCCTCAACCTTTTAATAAGTAGTATCTTCTGCATATCCTGAATAGAAACAATACCAAATCCACCCCCTTGTTTAGGAATATATAGGTCTTGCCAACTAACCTTTGCTCCTTTTGAGTCATTTGTTTTTCCAACTCATAAGAATTTCTTCATCCACTTCTCTATATCTTTAATAATCTTTTTAGGAAAACAAATATGATTTGAATAGTGGGTGTTTTAAGTTTCTCGAAAATGAAGAAATCATTTAAAGACTTCTAGTAGTTAATAGAAACTCTATTATGCCATTTGTTGATACTTCCTTTGAAATTTTCCAAGAGATGAAGGCAATCAAGATAAGTAGGTTTCTTAGTTGTGATAGGAATACCTATATATTTAAAGGATGCCTTTTTAATAGTTAAGCCTAAAATGATTTTTAGTTACTCCAACCAAGATACATCTGATGAGATATAAGTTCAACTCTTCTACATATTTATTTTAAGCCTTGACAATTCAATGAATAAGCTTAGGGAATAAAGGTCAGCTCTATATAATACTAAAACATCATCTATAATAAAAGATGGTGAATTCCAAGTAGTCCGTTAAGTATTTCCATTACTAATACAAATAAATAAGGTGATAGAGGGTCTCCTTGTCTAATTCCTTTAATACTTCTAAACAATTGAGTAGGGAACCTATTAAATAGGATACTAAATAAGGGAGTAGAAATGCAGGACATGATCTACTTAGTGAAGGAAGGAGGACAACTAAAAATATTAAGACTTTCCAAAGGCTTTATAAAAGTCTACCTTTATGACACAACTCTTTATAAGATTTTCGCTATCATAGTACTTCATCAGCTCTTGTACAAGTAGAATATTGCCCCCAATAGATCTATCTACTATGAAGGCTCCTTATAGTGGGCTAATGATCTTTAACAAAGTCATCTTAAGTATAGAGGCAATGATTTTGGAAATTACCTTATATCTAGTGTTGCAGTATAAGATTGATCTATAATTTGACAGAGAGTTAGGGAGTCTTTAGGATAAGAAAAACAAATGTCTTGTTTATCTTTCTTAGCATTTATGAAGTGAGAAATTTTTTTTGATCCATTTCTATAAGAAGAGGTCCTGTGATACTATAGGTTTTTTGGAAGGAATAAGCCCCAAACCCATCAAGAGAAGATTTATTAGGAGCTAGGCTGAATAAGGTTTCCTTGACTTCTTAAGAAAAAAAGAGCTAGGTTAGGTTCCTCTTTATATCTTGGTCTATAACCTCAAAGTAGACACTTTCCAATTCTGCAAGTGCATTGTGTGATTTTAGTTTGGAGCCTAGTAATATACTGAAATAGTTGAGTGTGATATCTTCTATTTTCTTCCACTCATAGATAGTATCCCCCTTCTTGTTTGTTAATTAGGAAATTTTGTTTCTATTTCTCCTAGTTAAAACTGCATTATGGAAAAATTTTGTGTTATTATATCCATCCTTAAGATTTCTATTTTCGTTTCATCAAAGAGTTATGAGCAACAAGAGCATTGTTATAATCCTCGAGTAAATTCGACTCTTGGATTTTTAAAACTTGGTTCCTAGGTTTATTGTATAGTTCCTCTTTGTGTTTTTGATAGCTTCCCTCTAGTCAATTAGTTATTGAGAGGTCAATGATAATTCTTACAAACTAGATCTCCAATGTAATTATAATGTTAATGTTACTTTTAATATTTTTGATCTTTTTCTTTTAAACATAGGTGGGAGGAATGACGTGAATATGAATAGTTAAGTAAAGGATCCATTACATATGGATAATGGAAAAATTACAAGAGCTAGAAATAAATAGATTACAAAGGCTTTAGGAGGCTTATTAGACTAAAGCCAAGGTTAAGGAAAATTTGGAGACTTAAAAGACTCATATTTGACTGAATACGATTTTAGACACATTCATGTTATAAACTATGTCCCTCCTTAGATGTGAGAAGATTAAATACGACCTCATATACATGTATGTTCCAACTTATGTTTCATTCTTTATATAGGGGTTGAAGGTTTAGTATTAAATATAATCTAAAACACGATTGCATGTTGCCCTATGTTGCCTTTAAGAATTATAACTAAAGGACACGAACACATACAAGGAAAGTTAAAGTTTGCATTATTTGATGACTTTTAGTATTAAATACAATTTGAAATATGATCATATTCTAGCTTATTTCCATTATTGAAGTCCTAATTCTATATTATTTAAGGAGTATTTTAAATAGTTTTATTAGTTTTCACTTTTTTATATTGAGTCATGAGTGCTTTTATTTAATCTTCTTAATTAAACTTCTCAATTTATAAAAAAATTTGGCATTCAAACTACTTTATATATATATATATATATATATATGATTCTTAATTATTTGTAATCAACATATTAGTACCTATTAATCTGATTTAATTTTTTAGTAAGATTCAATCTTATTCGTGGATTCGCTAAAATTAATTTATAAATGCATTTTCATCACTTAAATATTTTAGAAAATGGATGAATTGAAATTACAAAACTATAAGATTCTCCCCCTAAAGCGACATGATCTTTGCCAGTTAGAATGTCTATTTCTTACTTTGTTGTAAGCCATAATTTTTCTTAGTTTTAGGATAATGTTGATTTTCGTGACTTTAAGGTTGTCAGGTAGATTTTTTTTTCCTGATTTGATTGTAACTATGATTCTTCCTAACCCATGACCAAACTTTTGTTTTGAATTCTTGTTCTATTTTAATACATATTATTTCATTAAAAAAGTAATTTAACCGTCAAACCCCCTTTTTCTGAATGTTCCAAGTTTAAAAAAAATGATATGCACTTGAATGACTGGTAGATCAATAACTAAGTCCTCAAATTTTGATCCTTATTATGTAGAAAGCTTAATTGCTACAGACCAACAACTCTTATTGTATGATGAAGTTCTACTCCCAAAAATTGTCGAAGGAACTAATTAGATGCTTATTTTTT
>JANIIA010000004.1:25855354-25865391 GCA_027478495.1 Erythroxylum alaternifolium
ACACATATATATATATATATATATATATATTAATTGTATATTATTAGCTATCATAAGGTTAAGCCTGGTTAAAGTGATATATTAAGGTTAAAGGTTTTGAGCCATATGACATCTAATAATGTATGAGCTTTAATGTGTAGAGACCCAATAGTATGATTTCTATTTTATGATAGGCCAAAATAGAAATAAGAAAAACTATTTAAACTATACGGTTATAGTCCCAAGTTATAGTAACGATACTTTTTCTGATATCCCATCAAATAGAAAAGAAAGGGTTCTTGAGAGAAAATAGACGTATATATTGACTTGGAAGACAAATAACTACGAGATTAAAGAATCACATTGTTCTCATAGATTCAAGTATGCTTCCGCAACAAATCTAAGTATTCTTGATTATTTTACATGATTGTTTATATGATTGGTGATGATTTTCACCATGAGGAATGAAATTCTATCAAGTGGTATCAGAGCCTCTTTCATGTTAGATTCTTTTGTCTTCTATGTTTATGATGAAAAATAATTGACAATTTGTTGTTTTCAAAGCCTTTAATTTGGCACAGGTGACGATTCATTGTTTTCAATGGTTCTTTTCAAAGCCTTGAAATCTTTATCCAATGCCAATGCCAAGGCTTTTATTAAAACATAAAGCCACATTTTTGGTTTATACTTTAACCACTGGATAAAAAATTTAGAAGCCAATTAATTGGTGTCACACCTTGACCATTGGATAAAGACCAAAATCACTTGGATTTGGTTTTTTGCTTTAACCATCAAATAAAGATCAGAAACAACCTTATAGCTTTAGCATCTTGGAACCAAATATTTTTAAAGCCTGTTCTAGAAACAAATGAGATATTTGATCAACTGGTACATTCGGTTATTTATAAAAATTTTAGATTTGGTTCATACATGATGTTTCGATATATTCAGTTTTGGCATTAATCAATTACACATGCTTTTAGTTTATATATATTTTTACATTTTTGTATAAAAATAGAATTTGGTTAATTAAGGTTAATACAATCAATTTTTAAATTGACTATTCAATGTATGTTCAAATATTGGCATAATTGATCTTTTATTAATATTATGAAATAAATTGATTGAAACAATATACTGCCAAAGTGGCCCCTCTTTTGTAAATTAAATTGTTTTATAAGATTAAGATGGTTGTGTATGAGTAATTCATGCGGGTATTGACAGCCCAAAGGAAGGTCAATATTTTGGTCAAAATATATGTACACCTGTGGTGATAAATATGTGACAATTATTAGGTTAGCCATGTGAACAATTAATCGGTCTAAAGAAAGGTTAATTGTTTGACAGTTTTGTTATTGTCAATATTTGATTACTGTATCAAGAGTACCACTTGCAAGTTAATATTTATGTCCAAAGACTAAATATCAATGTTATGCTAGGTATTTTTTGATAGGCTTTACCATTATTTGATTTTATATGATTATGTGGAATTTATGTGAGCTTGTTTGTTGATTATTTTGTTCTCCATTCAATTGCTACTTGTTCTTCTACTATTACTACCAGCACCAATTTCATTCTCGTGCTTAACGATATAAGCTTTAAGGTATGGAAAAAGATTGTTATGAATGTTCTTGGTATTATGGATCTAGACCTTGCATTAAAGACTAAAAGACCTGTCGATCTGATAATTGACAATTCCTCTGATGATAAAAGGGATATAGAAAGGTGGGAACGTTCAAATCACATGAGTCTTATGATCATAAAGCGTGCTATTCCAAAAACCTTCAAGGGCACTATTTTTGAAGGGGTAACTACCGCAAAAGATTATCCTGAGGAAATTGAAAAGAGGTTTGCCAAAAGCAAAAAGGCTTAAATAAGTACGATTTTGGCAAATCTCATTTCAATGAGGTATAAGGGAAAAGGAAACATAAGGGAGTATATCTTGGAGATGTCGCATCTTGCTTCGAAACTAAAGGAACTAAAGTTAGAGTTGTCTAAAGACTTGCTTATGCACTTAGTTTTGATATCTCTTTTTACATAATTCAATCAATTTAAGGTTAGCCACATCTATTAAAAGCAGACTTGGACTCTAAATAAGCTCATTGCTCATTGTGTGTGAGAAGAGGAATGGTTAAAGCAAGAGACTTCAGAGAGTGCTCATTTGGCAACTACCTCAAAAGACAAGAACTTAAAAAGAAAGAAGGGTAAGGAAGCTACAGGTGTTGTAACACAAAAGAAACAATAGAAGCAAAAGGATAAGACTTTTACCTGTTTTTTCTATGAAAGTACTGCATGTAAGAAAAAGGATTATACCAAATATCACGCATGGGGTACAAAGAAAGGTACATTTCTTGCTTTTGTTTATTTTCGAGGTTGATTTAACTTCGATACCTATACACACTTGGTGGCTAGATTCTATTGCTACTACTCACATTAGTGTGTCTATGCAGGGTCACTTGAGCTACTAGAAGCCAATTGATGATAAAAGATACATCTATGTGGGCAATGGTAAAGTGGTAGAAGTTTAGGCTATTGGAAATTTTAGGTTATTATTAAAGATCGGTTATTATTTGGATTTGAATGAGACTTATGTTATATCATAATTTAGATGGAATTTAGTTTCTATTTCTACATTGAACAAATTTGGTTACTCTTGTTCATTTAGAAAGGGTCAATTTAGTCTTTTTCAAGATTTGATGCTTGTTGGTACTAGTTCTTTATCATTTATTGATAACATATATTTGATTAATTCGGTTTCCTCATATAATGAAACTCTACATGTATGTAGATGAATAAAGCAAAAATTAACCAATAAGAATTCTGCTTCATTATGGCAGAAGCATTTAGGGCATATCTCTAAACAAAGAATTGAACATCTTGTGTTTGATAGAATTCTTGATCCCTTTGATTATGCGAATTTTGAAAATTGTGTTTATTGTATTAAGGGGAAACAGACAAACCTAAGGAAATTAGGTGCCAACAGGGCTACGGACATCTTAGAACTAGTGCATATAGACATTTGTGGGTCATTCCCTACAGCTTCTGAGAATGATCAGCAATATTTTATTATGTTCATAGACAATTACTCCCATTATGGCTACCTATATCCAAAGTTTTAAAAACCAGACCAGATCGGCTAGTCTGATTGGAAAAAGTTTGAACCGGCTAGTGGTTCAGTTCGGTTTTACCTAATAACCTCTATGTATCAAAATTGGCGGTTTATTAGCAAACCGGTCTATTTTTTGTCGAACTAGTCCAACCATACAAAACTATAGATATACCTAAAGGCTACTTGAGTTTCATTTCATGAACCTCTCAGACTTCTCCTCTCCTCTCCACCGCCTTCCTTTCACCATCTTCTAATCTTCTCTTCACCATCTCTCACCACCTCTATAGATGTAGAAATCAAACTCTCTCCTCGCCTCCACGATTTTCTCTTTTCTCAGATCTCATTTTTAACCCCTTTTGCCTGCTTATTTCAACGAATTGCGGAGGAAGCTACATAGGACGTTTGCATTATTCTGGAGGTTTGGAATCAACTTTCACTAACACCCCTCTGTGCTCTTGCATTTGTTTAGTGAATATGATCAGATAAGAAGAAACTGAAAGCAATAAACAGAATCAACATGTTGAGTTCATACAGAGATGGAACTTTTTCAAGTATAAATTAGATAAAGCAGTTTCTGCAATGTCACACTTGGACTTTCAGATGGCTTTGTATTACTTGAAGTCCTCAGATTATGATCTTTACGGTAGTCACTCTCTTGTCTATATTGCATCTCAGGAGTTGGAGGTATCTCTTACTTGTTACAACAACCCCCATTTCCAGGGGGCACGGTGTTTATATCAGGACTCGATCTATTTGTTCTAATTTTTTACTTATGCCAAGTAAGAAAAACTTTTCATAAGTAAAAGAATACAATTTTAAGATTTTACTGGAAGGATCTCTGTAATATTTGGACACAATAAAATGACACATCATCAATTTCTTGAGAGGTCTGTGTTCATTTTTCTTGAAATGATTTCGGCAAAGATGATGAGTATTGGTCCAACTTCCCTTGTAATTTTATGTTTATGCTAAACATTGATTTTTATTAGTGTAGATGGAATATAGGGTAGTGAAAATCCTTGACATAATATACAATTTTCACTACATTTACTACTCTCAAATTCTATCATTTTTTTGTTCAGGAAAATCGTTAATGGTAGGGAAGGGGAAACCATTTGAGTATGAAGTTTAGGAGCTTGCTTATAAGTTTGTCTGATTTTTGCCTTTTTGTTGAGGAATAGGATGCTGCATAGAAGATGTATGTTTCTAAGCACTATGGATTTTAAGGTACTTAACAAAAAGATTGGAGCTTTACTGATTCGTGACCCATATGAAGTTGTTATCTAGATCACAAGATGAATTTCATCTCTCTTTCCTACTATTCTATGCTTTCTTCTTTGGAAGAGAAGAATTGCTGAATTGAACATAACTATTGGATGATGTATTAAAACAATCTTACGTATCATAGCCTAGGGATGATCTCTTGAATATTTGTTATCAAAAGATATAAATAGTGAGTTGTAATTTATTTTAATGCAGTAGAAGAAGTTGATGCAAATACTTTAGATGAAAGCGTAGTTTATGAATCTTTAAATAGCATTAGAGAATTTGGAGCTTTTGATGATGATGAGATGCAACCTCCTTCAAAAATGAAATTTTAATTTTTATTGTTATTTTAAGTTTTACATTAGACTCATTTATTTCTTATTAATTCATTATATAATAATAGACATTGGTGAATTTTTTATTTCAAAAAATATTTTATTTTTACTTATTCTCAGAAGTAAAACTCATAAGAATAAGTAAAAATAAAATATTTTTACTTATTCTTATGAGTTTTACTTCTTATTTATTATATACCGGTTTTATAGTGGTCCACTTTTGGTTAAACCTCTAAACCTTAAAACTTTCTTTCAACCAGTTTGACGTCTGGTCTGATTTTTAAAACATTGCCTATATCTCATTCATAAAAAGTCCCAGTCTTTGGACTTGTTCAAAAACTGTAAGGTTGAGGTTGAGAATCACCTCAATAAAGAATAAAAAGTGCCTGATCTGACTGTGGTGGTGAATACTATGGTAGATATGACAGATCAGGTGAACAACATCGAGGACCATTTGCTAAGTTCCTTGAAGAGTGTGGTATTGTCCATAGTACACCATGCCAGAATGTCCTAGCATGAATGCTGGTGTTGCTGAAAGGTGAAACAAAACACTGAAGGATATGGTAAAGAGTATGATTACTCCCCAAATCGGAGATTTCATATTTTCACTGTTTAGGATGGAATGGAACGTAACATGAAACCCTCCGCTTCCATCCCATTCTATTCCATTCCATTATGAAACTCAATAGGGTTCCAACTAAAGCAATTATCAAATTATAAGCTCTGGATAGGAAAAAGGCCTACTTTGAACAACTTGCACATTTAGCGTTGCCCAGCTGATGCGAGGCCATATAAGCCAAATGAAAAGAGACTAGAGTCTAAAACTGTTAGCTGTTATTTTATTGGATACCCTGAAAGGTTTATGGATTACAAGTTTTATAATCCCACTGTAAAGCCAATTTTTAAGACGGGAAATGCATACTTGTTTATATGAGGATGTTGAGTTTGGGAGGGGAGGTAAGGTGAAAGGCATCGTATTTGAAGAGGAGTATGTTAAGATTCCCTTAGTTGTTGTTGACAATGATATAGGTTTTATTCTTGATGCTGTCAAAGTAACAAATCCAAAACAACAAGATAATATTGAGGAACTCCTTGGTTAGGTTACAGAAATTATTCCAGAAGAATAAACTCACCAACCTCAAGAACTAGTGTCATTAAGGTGATCCACTAAAGAAAGGAGAAGTGCAATTCTAGATGATTACATCATATTTCTCCAATAACATAAGGTTGACATTAGCGCTATAGAAGATGATCCAGGTAACATCAGCCTATGCAAAGCTCTAACTCTCAAAAGTAGATTAATGCCATGAATGAAGAGAAAAAATCTATGAAAGACAATGACGTTTGGGATCTTGTCTTATTACTTGAAGGTGTGAAAGCCATTGGTTGCAAATGGATATTTAAAACCAAGAGGGATTTGAAGGATAATGTAGAGAGATATAAGGCTCGTCTAGTTGTAAAAGTCTTTACACAGAAAGAAGGCATTGATTATAAAGAGACTTTCTCTCAGGTTTCATTGAAAGACTCTTTTAGAACTATAATGGAACTTATGGCACATTTCAACCTTGAGTTGCATTAGATGGATTTAAAGATTACGTTTCTTAATGGTGACATTGATGAGACAATTTATATGGTGCAACCATAAAACTTTGTGTCAGGAGACCCAAAGCAAATAGTTTGCAAATTGAAGAAATCCATCTACGGGCCCAAGTAAGCTTCCTGTCAATGGTATTACAAATTTCATCAAGTTGCTTTTTCGTTGGTTTTGAAATGAATGCAGTTGATGATTGTATATATCATAAGTTCAGTGGGAGTAAGTTTATTTTTCTGGTTTTATATGTCGATGACGTATTGCTTGCTACCAATGATATAGGCTTATTGCATAAAATCAAAAGATTTATAACAAAGAAATTTGAAATGAAAAATCTTGATGACGTCTTTTTGGTATTAGGGATACAAATGCATAGAGATCACTTTTGAGATATATTTAGGTTATAAAAAAAGAGCTATATCGAGAAAATTCTTAAGAGGTTTGGCATGCAGGATTGTAAACTAAGTGACACCCCTGTTACGAAGGGAGACAACTTTAGTCTTAGCCAATGCCCCAAGAATGAGTCTGAAACTAAAGAGATGCAGAAGATTCCTTATGCTTCAGTAGTATGGAGTCAAATGTATGATTAAGTATGTACTCATCTAGATATTGCGTATATTTTTGGAATGCTGGGCAGATACTTAAGCAATCTTGGAATGTATTATTAGAGAGCAGCAAAAAGAGTTATGTTATACTTGCAGAGAATAAAATATTACATGTCCACATACAAGAAGTCAGATCAGCTGGAGATCATTGGGTATTCTGATTTTGATTTCACTGGATGCCAAGATAGTCATAGATCCATATTTGGCTATATTTACCTGCTAGTTAGAGGAGCCATTTCCTGGAAGAGTGCTAAGTAAACACTCATAGCTTCTTCCATTATAATAGCGGAGTTTATAACATGTTATGAGGCATCCAATCATGGATTATGGCTACAAATTTTATCACTGAGCTGCACATTATAGATGGTATTGAAATATCACTAGACTTATTTTGTAACAATAAGTTAGTAGTGCTATATTCCAACAATAACAGGAGCTCAACGAAGTCAAAATATATAGACCTCAAGTTTTTGGTTGTCAAATAAAGAGTTCAAGATGGTTAAATGTCTATTGAACATATTAGGAAAAACTCCATGGTTGTGGATCCGCCCACTAAAGTATTACAACCAAAAGTATTTTATGAGCTTGTCGCTCATATAGGTGATGTATCCATTGAAGATACGTCATTTTAGTGGGAGTTTATTATTTTGAATGATTTTCACTTATAGACACTTTAATGATTTATTTGAACTTTAAATTTTGTTTGGTTGATCTCAATAAGGAAAAAAGGAATTTAGACCAGTTAGAAGTAGCCATGTTAAGATCACATTACATGTAATTTCCATGCTACACATCCATGCTTGATCTATGTTGTTTAATTATATTGGCATAAGTGAACATTGATGGGTTTAGTTATGATATGCATATAATGGAAACCACTTTGATCCTATGTTATTATAATTGATGAACGAGATTGATTAAAGATTTATTTGGAAGTGATAGAAAATTTTGAGCTCATAAGATTATGGCATGATATACAATTAAAGGAGTTATATATACATGACCCAAATGGGAGATTGTTGGATTTAATCCAAAGTATGGGTACATATATATATGAATTAATTATATATTATAAGCTATCATAAGGTTAAGCCCAGTTAAAGTGATCTATTAAGGTTAAAGGCATTAAGTTATATGATATCTAATAAAGTATAGGCTTTAATATATAGAGATCCAATAGTTTGATTTCTATTTTTATAATGAGCCAAGATAGAAATAAGACAAACTATATAAAGTATTAGGGTTATGGTCCCTAAGTCATATGAATGATAATTTTTTTAATATCTTATCAATAAGAAAAGAGGCGATTCTTGAGAAAAAACAAACTTACATATTGATTTGGAAGACGAATAGCTGCAAGATTAAAGAATCACAGTGCTCTCACATATTCAGGCATGCTTCCGCGACAAATCTAAATATTCTTGATGATTTTACATTATTGTTTATATGATTGGTGATGGTTTTCACCATAAGGAATAAAATTCTATCATCCTATAATCCCTTTATAGTTGTAGTTCCAAATTATTTGAGTCAACCACCTTGTCTCTCTTTTATTTTCTAGGAAATTCTTACATAATATGTGTTTCATGATTGTAATTTCAATTCGAAGCGATGCAGATAAACATCAAACTTGCAATAAACTATCAATCACATATTTGAATTAAAGGTATTTCAAAAACAATACTCATATCTAGGGTGAGCATTTCTTTTATAGTAAATGATTGATATGTAATTGAAAGTTTGGCATAACACCATGCCAACTTATTAGTACTTTTTCTTGAAAATTTAAGTGGGAACTGATTTCAAAATAAGATAGTGTAAAGATGATCAAATATTTCTTCCATGCGAGTTTCTAAAACGAATATATATGCACATCACGAGACAAATCATGCTACCAGTAGCAAGGAGATCCAAGCTCGCAACCAATGTGAGGAGTGCACCTCATCTGACATTTCTGTTGAATTTACCTATGTCTAATCGGGTAATTCTGTTGCTCATCTTGGTGTAGGATTATTACTTAGAAGGTCAGATGGCTAGAGGATTTTTCTCATTGAATTGTGGAAAATGTATCAAATGATTTTCTTTGATTCCGTTGCTCATAAAAACTTAAAACATTGAAAAAAACGCATACAAAACGTATTAGGCGTAATTAGGACGACATTCATAACACAAATATAAACTAAATTGTTGGAGTAATTAGGATGATAGTCATAACACAAACATAAACTAAACTGTAGGGGTGACAATGGGTCGGTCCATGGGTCTAGAATCATATGGTTTCAATGGGTCAATCCATAGGCCAGGCCTAAGCTTAGATCAATTTGAGGTCTAATTTTTCTAAACAAAACGATATGACATCAGGCAGGCCTAAGCCTAGAATCTAGGTCGGGACTCAATTAAAAAAAGATGTTATTTTACATATTTAATTTTTAAAATTTTATTTTAAAAAATTAGTGAACCGACCATGCTATCCCTAGTAAATTGTTACACTACAACAAAGGCACCCTTTCTTGGCGATTTCTTTAGCGAGGAAATGGAAATTATCGCCAAAAGATAGCATATAGTGCCGTTTAAAAGCATTCGTCACTAAAACTTACCATTTAGTGATGGAAACAAAAAGCGTCGCACAAGAGAAAACCTTTAGTGACGTACAGATAAAGTTGTCGCCAAATGTTAAATATTTAGTCATAAAAATTGTCACGAAATGATGCAAAATGGGTGGTGATTTCATATATTCATTGGTAAATAATGCAATGGCGACAATGGATGAAAACGTTACCATAATTTGTCAAACATTTTACAAAGCATCTCTAAAATCGTCACTAAAGGTTCTATATATTGCAACGATATTCTAAAGTGTCACCAAAAGGTGAAAATGTGGTGAAGAAAGTTCGATTTGGTCGCAAAAGCTTATACATTCAGTGACGATTTTTTGTCATCGTCACTAAATGTCAAGCTTTCAGCGACGATGGTTGGAAATCGTCACCAAATGTTCCACATTCAGTGACGAATTCTAGAAAATGTCGCTGAATGTGTACATTTGCTGACGACGTCACCAAATGATTGACATTTTCAAAAATTATTAAACTAACATTTTTATAATCTATCATAGTTAAGATATGTTTTATTGGAGATTTGTTTTGAATGTTTAC
>JANIIA010000004.1:25869464-25879488 GCA_027478495.1 Erythroxylum alaternifolium
TACATCCTTCTTCTAGGTTAATCCTATGCATCACTACATTGGGGCTAATCCCCCTAATATCAGAAATTTGCCACCCCACGGCTCTCATCCTTTTCCTAATGGTCTCTACCACTTTCTCTTCGTGCTCACATTCTAATTTATTAGAGGTAATGATAGGTAAAGTATGGTTTTTCCGTAAAAAGGTGTATCTCAAATGGAAAGGTAAGGGTTTAAGCTCTAAAGATTCCTTACATAAATCCTCTTCATTTACATTCTCATCCTTATGCATTTCCTTAATTTTATCAACTTCCTCTTCAACCTCTTTCATACATTCATCCATAACATCAATTTTCATACAAACGTTACCATCCACTAGTTTCTTCAAAGATTTTGACATATTAAATTCAACCTATTCATCACCAATTCTTAACACAAGTTTCCCTTTATACACATCAAGTAATGCCCTACTAGTATTCATAAAGGGCCTACCCAAAATTAATGGACAATTCTTATCGGCTTTAAAATCCAACACAACATTCAAAATCACCAATAACACATGGAATAATGAAACTCCTTAGATCTTGAAATTTTGAAGGCATTTGGTTTGATATGATGGAACTACAATTTTTCTTCAACGTTACCGTCTGATTGTCTTCCTAAATGCATTTTTGAGTATATCCTTCAAAAATTTTGTATACTTGGGCATGCACTCCAAAGCTTCCACTAATGACAAATTAATCTGTAGCTTCTTCAATTTCTCCAAAAACTTGGAAAACTGAGCATCCACTTGATGTTGTTTCACCCTTTGTGGATACATAAGTTTGGGTTTGTAAGGTGGTGATGGTACATAAGGCCTTCCTTCTTCCTTTTCTTCTATATCCTTACCTTTCTCTTTTTCTTGGCTGTCCTTTTTCATACTTTGTTTTTCCATCTACTTGCCACTTTGAAGTATAATAGGCTTGAGTTGCTCCCTTCGAATGGCCTCAATATTGCTTGGTAGGCTACCTACACTTCTAGAAAATAATGCATTAGCAAGTTGACCTACTTGCATCTCCAAATTATAGATGGATGAGGCATGACTCTTCACAATTTGATCAAATTTCACCTCCATCCTTTTTTGACTTTCCTCCAGGCTAGCAAACATTCTCTTCTGGTTCTCTTCTTGAGTTGTTAGTTTGGAATAAAAAATCTCCATAAACTTGTCCATTTTTCTTTCCATAGATCCAAGTTGATCTTGATGAAATCTAGGAGGTCCTTTTAGTCTCACTTGGCCATCTGTATTGTTAGTACTCTAAGAAAAATTCGAGTGGTTTTTCCAACTCGGACTATAAGTTTTCGAGTAAGCGTTGTTACCTCTTTGTGGCTAGCCCAGGTAATTTACCTATTCTGTACCACTGCTCCCAACAAAAAACACTTCCTTATGGCTAGCCTAGGTAATTTACCTATTCTGTACCACTAGCTCCCAACAAAAAACACTCAGCTAAGCCATGGTGGTTTTGCCCGTATAGTTCATATTGTACTTGCATCGCAGTCCTTGCATGTTGTTCAACTGCTTCGTAAGGGCTGTAATTTGTGCCTGTAAAGTAGTAATAGAGTCAATAGGGATCATAACTTTTTACTCCTTCTGCCCTTGTCTATTCCTCTCACTTGACCAAATACAGCTATTGCTCGCCAACTCCTCTAAAAGGTTATGAGCTGCTTCAATAGTCTTCCTCAATAAAGAACCTCCAGTGGCTGCATCTATGGTTCCTCTCGTGCTCGGATTCACACCATTGTAAAATGTTTGCAATAGGAACTCCCTTGGAAGGTTGTAGTGGGGACAACTTCTTTGTAATTCTTTAAATCTCTCCTAGGCTTTATAGAGAGATTCCCCATCATTCCGCTAAAAATTCGTGATCTCCATTATGATCTTCGTAGTCTTGGTCAATGGAAAATATTTCACGAGGAATGCTTAGGATAGCTGCTCCTAAGTAGTGATATACCCCGAATTAAATGAATTATACCATGCCTTTGCCTAATCTTTCAAAGTGAAAGAAAATAATCTCAATTTTACTGCATCATCAAAAATTCCACTGAACTAGAAAGTGTCATAAATCTTAAAAAAATTAGCAATGTAGGCATTCAGATCTTCATTGGATAGCCCATAGAATTGTATACTTTTCTGCAATATGTTGAGGAGTGCTAGCTTGATCTCGAAATTGTTAGCTTAAGCCACTAGCCTCGCAACTCCTTGAAGACTGAATCCTGGCCTCATAAAGTCCATCAGTGTCCTCTTAGCTCCTCTTTGCTATCTTTCTTCAGCCATATCTCTTTATGTAAGATTTCGATGCTTTGCTCTTCTTAACTCTCTTTCATGTCTTTTAATACTGGGAAACTCATCTTTACTAAATTCTATCGATCTTCACGTTGTGTTCATGCACCTACAAATACACAAGGAAAAGTATCAAAACTCTTTAATAAAAAAGTAATATAAACTAAAAAAGATGCTAAACAAACAATCCCCAACAACGGCACTAAAAACTTGTTGGTTGTAAAACATTCTACTAGTTTTACGCTTAAAAACTGCAAGTATAAGGGTCGTGACTTGTAGTTAGAAAATAGATATCGATCCTACAAAGATTGTGCTTAGGCACCACTTAATTCAGATCAATCTTTGTTTAAGAACTGAAATTGTTTATGGAAATAAAATGGAAAAGTAAATTAAAATTAAATGACTAACAAAGAAAAATTAATAAAACCAAAATGCAGAAAATTGGAATTCAAGATTTCAACAACTAGAGATCACTTTTTCCCTACCTTATCTCCCTCCTATTTTATTAATCAAATTGTGTCTCACATAAGATGTTTAATTGTATTAATTACCCTATCTCAAGGTGTAATTAATTGTCCCTAATCAAATTAAATGAATTTGATTAAGCAATCTCTCAATCTACTAAATCACTCCACCAATTTAACTAGTTACTAAGTTATCCTATGGGTGATCAATTAAATTAGTCAAGATCTCTCTTTTGACTAATCAATTAATGTGACGAATATAGGTTTATAGAACGCCAACTCTCATTGTACATTCCTACACAGATTACCTTACTCAATCTCTCGATCTATTACAAAGTATAAATGTATTCAACATTCATCAAAGACATCTTTCATTCAAATCAATAAAATAAGAGTTTAACAAGATAGTTAAAAAGTAATCCCTAAAAATAAATCAACCACTCATGATGTCTATAACATCCCCAACAATTGAGTAATCCATCATACAATTACTAGAAGAGATAAAAACTACAGAAAATTAAATAAGAAAACTCCTTCTCTTCTTTAGCAAAATCTGAAAATTTTAGTGTTGGTAAGCTCTTCTCCTAATTCTGATTGATGATCCTTGAATCTCCACCTTCCTCAAGACTCAAAACCTGGATTTTTCACTCAAAGAGGCTATTCTATATAGAGGGTTCACGTCCTCTTTCATCGATAGGGGCTTAATTATCTTATATAGTTTTAAAAACCTAAAAATTAAGTGAACCCCACATGTGTTCTCAGATTAAACATCCTATGATCATGGGAATTGGCATGATTCCCATGATCATGGGCTCTTACACTAGAATGCTTCCTCTTCTCTTCTCCTCTTTTGGTCTCTAGTTCAATCTCCTTATGAAGATCAAACTAAACGAAAACTTAAAAAATGAATCCTAAAATACAACAATAATAAAATCTTATGCAAGAAACACATGCCAAATACTTAGAAAAACATACATTAGTGCATAACTATCAAGTGTCAAGTTGCTACACACTTCATGACTAATTTTCATTGGTGCACATAAGTAAACTCAATTTATGAAACCGTCACTCAAAGATAAGTATAAACTTAAAATGGACCTTCCTTATGGATTCACTCATTTCTCTCAAATGTTTGATGGTCAGTGTCTCGGTTAAACTTCTTATAGGAAATCAAACTATCATAGGCTTGTTAATACACTAATTATCCTCCACAATTATTACATGCTAAGATAGGTCAAAAGGACTTTGTTTGGGGTTGGAAAGGGTTAAGGTGGTTCAAAAAGGTTTTAGGGGTTTATCACAAACATTTATAAAGTAACAAGTGTACAAAGGGATGACAAAGATAAGCTTCTGAGATATGATTACTTCTCGGCACTTATTAATGCTACTGCATGTTATTATTTTTTTTTCTTTCTTGTGATAGTTGAGATTTGCATTAGGTTTTACAGTTTAATTTGTTAAGTGCTTAATGTTAATTTGAGTGTTTAGTGCATATTTAGGTTTTAATTGTGTTAGTTTATGTGTTTAAGTGTTTTTATGGGTTAGTATGAGTCTTTGAGCTTAAATGTTATATTTTTAAGGTACCTTGATATGTTTGTTAGTGTTTCAGGGTAAACGATAAAGAACGGAGAAATTTTGAAGAGTTTCAGGCTAAAAATATAGCCCACAATCATGGTACAATAGGCCACGATTATGACAGAAAGAGGTAAGCGATAGGACCCTGGCCACGATCATACCCTTTGGGCCACAACCATGATATAAAGGGTTAGGCATACCTACATTGGGCTGATATAGAAACTCAAATTTTGTGAGATTTTTTAGACCGTTTAGACCCCGAATTAACCCTAGGGATTCCAAGATATAAATAGAACATTAAATACAGAAGGAGGAGTTTTTTTGCAGAGCTTTCACATCAGCCAAAATTTAGAAACCCTAGAGAGCTATTGAGTGATTTGAGGAAGAGTCGAAGGAAATGAAATTGAGATAATTGTTGAGAATAGGTTTTGTTGAAAGTCGATTTTTGTCTAAACTCACCTTCGAGATTTTGATTCTTGAGACTAATAAAGTTTGATTTATTATGTTTTATTTGAGTTATTTTTGATTCAATATCTATTCCTAATAATTCGGCAATAAATTGAGAAGGTGAGCCGAGTGAATATCATCAAATTGGGCTAACGAGAGTTAGGTAATTTGATCGATAAAAATTGAATCAAACAGATGAAACCGCATAACGAGAGATTGCACATAGATTTCTAATAGGTTATTATACAATTTTGGAACTAATTTAGGTTTTGGGTCAATTGTGAGTTGAGAGATCACAATTTCATAATTTAAATCAGGGATTATTAATTAGGGTTTAAGGATTATAATTTAAGAGAGAGTAATCCACCTTAGGACCATCTAGACCCAATAATTCAATAATTGCATAATTGATTAGATTTTCATTAATTTGGATTAAAACCCCCTTTCTCTCAATTGGTAGTTCCTAATTTAATTCTTGAATTGGTTGTGTGATTTTCTATTTTGTTATTATTTTCGAAATTTAATTCTCATAATTGATTATTGATTGATTAATTTTTTGCATTTATTGTTTATTTTAGATTGTTGCGATTTAGTTCGACCTTAGATTTTAGGACTAGATTAACCCTCCTCATGGGATCAATATCTTAGGTACTACACAAACAACTCGTGCACTTATGGTATTATTGAGGCTAAAATAGTAGAAATTAGCATACATAAACCTGCAATCAAAATTTTGGCATCATTACCGGGAAGGCGAATAGTTTACTTCTTTATTCTAAGGCTTGTCCACTATCTTTTGTTTTTAAATTAGTAAAAAGAAAAAAAGAATTTAGGGCATAAACTGGAGACTCATCAAGACATCTTAGTGTGAGAATGAGACATCTAAAGAGTTGAATGCTAAGAGTAGATAAAAAGAAACGGAGGATGTATATTATAGGGAGTAGGGGACCCTTACGGATTTTAATAAGCCCCAATTTGGTTATAGAAATCATCGTCCTTATATGAAGTCGTACACTTCGGGGTGGTAGAACCACCTCAATTTCTATTGGTTCAACAATGTAGGGACTAATTTAGGACATTAAAGGCTATCAAAATTTCAGCAAGATGAGTCAAGTTTATGGGATTCCAAATTGGGCAAAATTATGGATAAGCTAAAAGACATGGAAGAGAACCAGAAGAGAATAGAAGAGCAATTTAATTAAGTAACAAAAAATCATGATGCTTCTATTCACAACTTGGAGATTCAAGTAAGATAGGTTTCCTGTAAATTTTGTAAGAGAAGTGTGGAAGACTCTCTGAGAAATATGGAATTAAATCTACAAGACTAATATGAGGCTATTGATAGGTGTGCATTAGGATATGTTTTTATAGGTGGTTAGCACATGTTTTCTTGCATAATTGTTGTTTATTATTCTAGTTTACGATTCATTTTGTATGTTTTCATTAAGTTTAATTTCCATTGTTGTTTTTTTGTGTTTGATGCTAATTGAGGGTAAGGCTTGACTATTTTTGTGTAGGAAAGAAGAGGGAGCAACTTGGAGGTTGAACAAAAGATCAAAGAAGAGAAGACAAGAAGAGTTCATCTGGGACAAATTCCCACATTCGTAGGAATCATGCAAATTCCCACGGATGTGGGAAATCACAGTAGAAATGGTGTGCAATTCTCATGCTCGTAGGAATCATGCAGATTCCTACAGACGTTAGAATTGTAATCCGAGGCAATCTGTGAGGCTTCATTAAATCTAGGATTTTTGGGCTATAAAAACATCATTAAGCCTCCATCTTTAAGGGAGACGACACCCACCTATAGAAACATCATCTTTGAGTGGAGAACACATGTTCGGAGAATTGAGGAGGGATTGAAGACAAGGATCATCATCAAGATTGGGAAAAATAGCACATCAACACCAAAATTCTAGATTTTGGCAAAGAAGAGAAGGAGTATTTCTATTCTATTTTCTTTCATTTTAATCTCCTTAATTCTTTGTAATAATAGTTTATTTGATTGTTGACGACGTTATGGAGACCATGTTAGGCTGATTTTGTTTTAGGGATTGCTTTTGAATTATTTTGTCAAAACTCCTATTTTCTTGAATTGAATGAATTGTCTTTGATGATTATTATTTTAAATTATTGTCTTGCAACAAATCGAGAGAGTGAGTGAGATGAGATTTGTGTAGGATTGTACAATGAGAGTTGGCGACCTATAGACTAGCAATCATTATTTCAATTGGATAGTTAGAAGAGAGATCTCGATTAGTTAATTGATCACCCACAGGATAGTTTAATAACTAGTTGAATCTGTAGAGTCATTGGGTAGGTTAAGAGATCATTCAATGGATTCCCATTAATTCGATTGGGGCAAAATAGTTACACCTTGAGAGATGGTAATTAATACGTTTAGAAATCTAGGGTGAGACACAATTCAATCAATAAAAGAGAGGGGAGACAAAATAAGGAAAAAGTAATCTCTAGCATTTATATTCTTGAATTCAGATTTTTTGCAATTACGGTACTGTCCATTGTTTACATTATTCTTCTAATTTTAATTTAATTTTCTAGATTATTTGCATTTTACAATTTAGTTTCTTAAACAAAGTTGAGTCTAAATTAAGTGGTGCTAGGCATCAATCCCTGTGGGATCAATATCTACTCTTTTTATTACAAGTCACAACTCGTTCACTTACGATTTTTTAAACATAAAATAAGTAGATAGGTTTTACCATCAACAAGTTTTTGAGGCCGTTGCCAGGGATTGATTGTTGAGCATTGTATTTGTTTTAGATTACTTTGATTTAAGAGTTTTTAATACTTTTCCTTGTGTATTTGCAGGTGCATGAACATAAGGAGTACATGAAGAACGAAAGAATCTATAGAGGACAAATTTCTTGACATTAAGAAGCACGAAAGAGAAATAAGAAAGGAAAAGTGTATAAATTTCTCAAATCAAGATATGGCTGAAGAAGGAGAACAAGGTGGATCAGAAAGGACACTCATAGATTTCATGAGGTCAGGGTTGAGCCCTGAAGGAGTGGCGAGGCCAGTAGTTCAAGAAAATAATTTTGAGAAAAAGCTGGTGTTACTTAACATTCTTCAAAATAGTATGCAGTTCTACGGGCTATCCAATGAGGATTTGAATACTCACATCGCAAATTTCTTAGAGATTTATGACACATTTAGATTCAACAGAATGTATGACGATGCGGTGAAGCTGCGACTATTTTTATTCAAGTTGAAGGATCAGGCTAAAGCATGGTATAATTATTTGAATCTAGGCCAGATCACGACTTGGGAGCAGCTTGCCCAAGCATTCCTCGCCAAGTATTTCCGTTGACAAAAATGACGAGGATTATCAATGAGATAAAAATTTATAGAAAAATGACGGAGAATCTCTTTATGATGCTTGGGAGAGATTTAAGGAACTTCAAAGGAGCTATCCACATCACAACCTCCCGAGGGAATTTCTACTTTAAACGTTCTATAATGGAGTGAATCCTAGCATACAGGGCACAATTGATGCAGTAGTTGGAGGTTCACTGATGAGAAAAATGGTAGAATTAGCTCATTATTTGTTGGAAGAGTTGGCAAGCAACAGCTACATATGGTCGAGCGAAAGGAGTAGACAAGGATAGAAGGAGCAAAAAGGTATGATACCCATTAACTCAATTATTGCCTTACATGCTCATATCATAGCTTTGACAAAGTAGCTAAATAGCATGCAAAGAGCTTATACCTCAGTAGTTAAGGCATACAAGCACAATATGAGTTCTGTGGGGAGAACAACCACAACTTAGTAGAATATTTCTTATTGGGAGCTAGCGGGATTGAATAGGTAAGCTGTTCAGGCCAGCCACAGTGAGGAAATAACCCATATTCAAATACATATAATCTGGGTTAGAAAAATCACCCAAACTTTTCTTGGAGTAACAATAATGCATATGGCCAACAAAGACCATAAGGACTGCTAGGATTCCAGCAAGATCGAATTGGAGCATTGGAAAGAAAAATGGATAAGATGATGGAGGTTGGGGTCCAAATTGGTAGCACAAGAAGAGAATCATAAAAGGATGCATGCAAGCCAGGAGGAAAATCAAAAGATGATGGAAGCAAAATTCGATCATCTTTTGAAGAATCATGCATCATCCATCCACAATATAGAAGTTCAAGTAGGCCAACTAGCTAACACTTTATCTTCACAAAATGCAGGTAATCTACCAAGCAACACTGAGGTGAATCCGAAGGAAAGAATCATGGCTGTTACTCGAATAGAGAAAGAAGAAACCAAACATGGGGAGAAAGATGGAAACAAGTAAGAAGAACAAACAGTGTTGGAAGTCCTTCAGAGTGGACCAATAAATGAGCCGATTAAGGAACTTCAGCTTGGACTTCCACATCAAATTTTTGCTCAGTGGAAGTCATCTTCAAGTGAAGTAGCTTGGAATTCTAAGGAAGGGGAGTTAAGTGAGATGACAAATAAAACAAATCAACTCCAGAAAAGCTCATGTTAAAGAGATCGCTGAAAGAAGAGGTTATCAATTACATATCAGGAGAAAGTTCGCATGTAGCATAAAAGAAAGAAGACCCAAGAGACTTTTTCATTTCGTGTAGTATAAATGGAGTTAAGATAGATCGAGCATTTGTAGATTTGGGAGCAGGTATCAACATGATGCCATATTCATTTAGTCAAAAGTTAGGTCTAGAAGAGTCAGACCTGACTAAGACATTAGTGAAATGACTGACAAGAAGGTGCATTTACTGAAGGGGATCATCAAGAATGTGCAGCTACGCATTGATAAATTTCTCTTTCTCGTGAATTTTTACATATTGGATATTAGTAAAGACAAGGAAACCTCGATGGTTCTTAGGCGACCGTTTCTGGCTACTACTCGTGCGATTATTGACGTTAATGGGGGTGAGTTAATATTAAGAGTAGGGAAGGAGCAGTTAACGTTCAAGGTGTCAAAAAAGAATTATTGTCCTACTTTATCTCCGTCAGACATCAAGGAAGCTAAACTCTAAGGAGGATGGGAAAATATTGAGGACCCCGGAAATACGTTTGGGAAGAAATGAATGCATTGGAGAAGGTGAAAAAAGGAAAACAATAATGAAGGTGGAGCCCAAAATAAGGTAGCCTCTGTACAAAGTCTGAGATCAGTTTACGCACCGCTATCATTGACAGTAACAGAAGCGCTGCATGGGAGGCAACCCATAGGAGTCAACTAGCCTTTGTTTGTTTTTGTTCAATTAA
>JANIIA010000004.1:25879588-25900071 GCA_027478495.1 Erythroxylum alaternifolium
AAAGAAAGAATCTACACTATTTACAGGTTTTATCGGTTCTACTGACACTTCTCGTGAGTCTACATTGTTTATTCCTCAATTATTGCTTCAATTGATTTGCTATCTTCAGAGGGTTGAGCAGTTGATACTTGAGTAGTGCAGAGAAAACATTTGTGCAGAGGTTAATACTTCAATTGCTGACAAAGAGCCTATTTCCATGTTGAATTTAAAACATCAAAAATACCGTCAAGAGTGATAAACGGCTTGATGAATTGTTGAATAATCTGTTGTACATCAGGAGTGATTGCTGACTTGTATGTTGAAATCATGAGTGTATTGTTTCCTTTATAATTGAGCTTTACTATAGAGTCTGCCTGAATTCTGTTGGCTTGGATAAATATACCTTCTAAACATTGGAGATTGAAATGATTGATCAATTCCCAGTCAAATGGATGCTTGGGTGCTTCATCAATACTTGGATATAATCCATTACTGATGCTAATTTGAATAAATGCAATGCGTCCAAGGGTAATTTGTCCATCTTGTAAATCACCTGAAGTAAAAATAGGGTAGCTGCTCCATATTTTGAGAAATATTTCCCGATCTTTTGCAAATCTGTCCTTATAATTCTTGACTGCTTGAATAAATCCGGATGGAAATTCTGAAAGGAGAGTTATCTGCATTAGGTAAATGGTGTCAATGAGTCCACTCTGAAATAAAAGATATGTAGTAAGTGGGTTTGCTTCCGGAAGAACAATAGCTTTGGGTCCATATTTTCCTCGATTTTGTGGATAGTATTGATAAATCTTGGCTTCTTCAGTCCAATTGTTGAGTGCTTGAAAGGAATCATAAAACATTTCTGGAGTGAGCTTTCTTGCTTCAAGTTGTACTTCTTTGAGACGTATAGAATTGATACGATCCATATTAGGAGGTCGCCCCAATGACTGCATTTTGCTGGCTGATGCTGGAGATTTTTTGAGAACTTGTTTATATAATGGCTTCAAAGTTGGCTGCTTGTATTCTTCAAAGGCTTGTTCTGCTTCCTTGCGTGAGTTGAAACTTTTATGTATAATTCCTGGTCTTCCTGTAATGTGTATAGCTGCTTTATGCCATTCGTCATACAGTCCGGCCATAGGTCCATTGTAGATAACATAAGTTTTTCCTTCATAATGGTCTTGGGTTTTTTTAGAGGTAACTGGAGGATGTGTAGGTTGTTGAGTAATTTGTGATGGGTGATTAATTGAATAGGTTCGGTAGAGGTTAAAGCTATGGGTTGATTTGAAGAAGATGGTTGTTCATTGGTCTGGTTTTGTTTAAGTAGTTGAATGGTAGAACGAAGTTGATTAATTTCTTTGGTAGTGGTTCCAACTAGTTGTTGTAGGTTTAATAGTTCTAATTCCTTTTAAGTTAATGCTTCTTCGAGTTTGCCTATAGCTGCTTCCATTCCCGTGTAAGAATATCTGCAAGATAATTATCAGAGGTTTGAATATATTTAACAGTATAATTATATTGACTTAATTCGAGTTGCCATCGAATCAGTCTGCCTTGATTATAATTTGTCCTTATTGTATACTTGTTGAATCCACATAAATACTTTGAATCCGTTTGAACTTGAAATGCAACGGGTAATAGATCCATTCTCCACTTCTGTAATGTTTTGAGAAGGGCTAGTGTTTCCTTTTCATGAGTTGTATATTTGAGTTCAGCAGCACTGAAAGTGCCATTGATATATTTGCATAGTAGATGCTTCTTTGTGTTGGGTGGTTGTGCCAAAAGACACCCTGCCCATGTATCCATACTTGCATCCGTTTAGAGCAATAGTGTATCCATTGGAAGATAATTATATAAGAGAGGAAGATTCTTACAGAGTGCTTTTAATCTTTGTACAGCAACAGTATCTTGATAAGTCCAATCCCATTGATGTTTCGGACTGCACTTTAATTGTAAACACTTTCGTTCTTTTGCTAAATCTTTCATAAAACCTTGGTCAGAGATATAATCTAATAGACCTAAAAACTGTTGTACATGCTTGGAATTATGTAATTGGTCAGGAAAATCTTGTAATGAGTATATTTGGTTGTAATGTTAAATAACCATTATTAAATTCAATACCTAAATATTCAATATTCTGTCTAGCTATTTTTGCTTTCTTTTTACTGAGAATAATGCCTTTATCCTTACATCTTTGAAGAACAATTTTAACTTTTTTCAAATGGTCGAATTTATCTTGATTGGAATAAATAATTATATCATCAATATAAACAAAAGTAAAATCTTCTAAACCAGTTAAATTATTATCCATAAATCTTTGATAAATACTTGGTGCTTGTTTTAAACCAAAAGGTAATACATTCCATTGATAATGTTTTTGTGGGGGACATGAAAATGCTGTTAAGTCTTTTGTATTATCATGTAATCGAAGTTGCCAATATCCTGATTTTGCATCTAAAGTTGTAAACCATTTATGTCCTTTAAGCTTATTTATAATATAATCTTTTCGTGGTAATTTGTATGCATCGCCAATAGTTGCTTCATTTAACTTTTTGTAATTAATAACCATTCGTCTTTTTCCTCGTTTTTGTTCAGCTGAATTATTTACATAAAAAGCGGGGGCTGAATGTTTACTATAACTAGGTGAAATTAATCCTTTATTTAATAATTCGGTGCATTCAGTAAGAAATTCTTGTACATCAATTTGTGAATAGGGTATATTATTTTTTACATTGACTTCTTGATCTGGATTTTTGAGTTTAATTTCAATTAATTCGTGATTTGTATTTTTTGCTGGATCTAAAGGATTTTCACTACAAACTTGATCTAATAATGTCTCAATTTCTGTTTGTAAACTTGTATTATTGATTAAATAAAAACGTAATGATTCTAATTTTTCAGTTATTTGCACTAATTGTTTTAAATATGAAGTATGATAAATAGGAATTTTAAGAATAATGGATTTTTGATTAATTGATTTTATATATGGAGTTTTTAATGTTATATAATGTAAATATTGACAAAATGGATTATAAAGTTTTAAGAAATTGTTTCCAATAATAAATGGTAATCCTGATTCTTGTTGATAGATTGAAGGAACTGCAAAAGTATAATTTTCAATAATAATATTATTATAATAACTAACATACCATATATATTTAAAACTTCCATCTGCTATTCTTATTTGTAAAGGTTTATCCAATTTTTTCCATGTATTTAACAATGTTTTAGAAGCAATACAAATAGTTGCTCCTGTATCTATATATGCATTTACCTTTTTATTCTGAATTACTACTTGAATAAAAGTTGTATTGGGATTCAATTGATGATTCGGTCAATGTATGTATATATATATATAAATAAACTAAGAATAATGTAAAGTACTTACTTAAAATGTTATGATTCACATTATATAATAAATAGTAATTACGTCAAAACATCATATATAGTATAAATAATATTGGTTCATGACTTCATAAGTATGACAATAAGAGTTCGTGTTGAAAAACACAAGTAGAATAACTTTATATCAAAGATATAAAACACTAATTTGAACTATAGAATAGAGAATTTCTAATAGATCAATAAACCAATTATACGCATTGAAACTTATCATAAGTTTAAGATGTCTACGAATATCATTGTTAGTTCATTACTTACTTATAAGATTGACCATATAAAATATTTTAAAAATAAAATTCATATAACTAATGTATTAGAATTTGTAAATGTTATTACCATATTCATAATATATTATGAGTAATGATTATAACATGTCCAAATAAATTGTTTACTATTGTAAAGTAAACAATTTGAATGTGGACATGTAAAAGTCAAATGAATATTTATAAAAGATACATGAAAAAAGTTATCTATAAATACATTAAAAGCATACATCAATTTCACGTATCTCATATTTTTCTTTGGCAATGCATAATTGTAGATAAGTATAATTTATATGGAATCAAATCATGTATTAAATTTTAGTCCATAATCACATAATCAAATCTCAACTAATAATGTACTCTACAAATAAAATTATCTCAATTCTCAATCAATAATTTATTCTAAAATGATAAAACTATCGCAAACTTCAACCAATAATTTATTTTATAATCATAAAAATATTTCAAATTCAAAACCCAAATTACAATTTAAAACCTTATTTTTTGGCTATGACGAGGGATTACTAATTTAATTATGATGAGGAAGTCAACTAAAATAATTACTAAAAGTGTAGTTTAATACTAAGAGATAAAGTCAAAGACTAAATTAATTCTCCTTTTCCTAATGTCTAATACTCTAATTCCACTTAATGACTTAAACCAAACTATAATCACTAATTACACTAACGCTGCGTTTAGATCTACGGTGCGATGGGGATAAGTACTTATCTACCGTAGTTTTCAAATGCAGTCACTTGTTTAGATTTGTGGGTGAACAACCGGAGATTGGAGGAAAGTAAAGTGTTACCACAAAAATTGATAAGCAGAAAGAGGGTTGCAGTAGGAAAGTGCTTCTGTGATAAAAATTCTACTTTCCATTAATAACCTTCTGATAATTATTATTTTCCATTATACCCTCAATTAATAGAAAGCAAATCTAACATATTTATAATTTATATTTATATGACTAATAATATATTTTTATGAAATATTTTATGTACTAAATTTATTTTATTTATATTTTCTTATTTTCATTTAATATTTTATTATTTATAATTTTAAATTTATATGACCAATAATATATTTTTTAATTATTTATACAAAAATTAATAGTTTATTAAATCAATGGACTTTTTAGTCATTTTATCTCTTTCAGCAACTGCAACCGCACTTGCCAAATACCTATTTTCACGTTTCAGTAGTTACCAAAACAACAATCCAAAACACATAAGTACTTATTGAGAATAAGTACTTATCATTTCAGTAGGTTAATTTCAGCATATTATCAACCGCCACCGCTCTTCCAAACTAAGCCTAAATTTGTTCACATGCTTGTTAAATATCCCTAATTCCCTTCAGAGCCTTATCAAATCAAATGGAGGCATTGACTGGATGGCAAGCTGGGTGGTCGTGGGCTGGATGGAGAGTGAGAGCTGAGAGAGTTGGGAGGCAGCTTAATGGGAAGATGCACGAAGATGGTACGTTGAGTTATTGAGGTAAGTTAGGGTTAAATATTTGCTATTTTCAATTTTAGTCTTAAAGGTTGAAAAATTATAGATTTTATTGGTATTCAAGGTCAGTACTAGTCGATAAGGTCGGTACAATGAGCTAATGTGGTATTTGAGTAGGCAGTCATGAAAAAAGGAAAAAGCAGACTGGATCGAAAGCTTTTTCTCTTTGTACGTCTTAATGAATGATATAAAGAGATCTTTGTTATTGAGTTCTTTTAATCTCATTCAAATTCCTTCTAACTTTCCACTGTTCAGAATGGGGTTATTGTTCTACAACTAATAGGGTATTTATTAAAACATTATGATCTATCGACTCCACGAGGAGTCGTTTGTTTTTCTTCCACTCGTCGTTAATTTCTTTTCGAACAAAAAACTATCAGGAGCACAAGCCATCACAACCATTGCCACCGAGCCATTGCGAGGAAGAAAATACTAAACTTTTATAAATTAAAAGTCGGCCCACGTCAAAGATCACTTGTATGCTGGGTTTGTCCTATTAAATATTAATCGGGTACGTATATAACGACAAAATGGAGAAGTTACTGTGTCATCCTTATCTTAAGTTGCTGCTACTGTTTCAAATTACAACTTCCAACCGCGATCGCAATTTCAACCGATATATTAAGTTTGCAGTTCATATTAGTACAATTTGATAATACTATAGTTACATTCTCATTGTCTAATTATAAAATAATTAATTTAAAATAAGTAGAAAATAGAAATGCATTGTTCATCAATTTAACGTATGCTTTGCCAATCTCAACTTATTTTCAAGACCCCACAATATATTGCTAATAATCCTGATTTTGAGACTTCGAAATGATCACATTGCAAGAATAAATAAAAATTTCCCCCAAATAACCCTATCTATTCCTGCATTATTATAACATATCTTGGTGCTTCAATCTCAAAGTAGGCCATTATTCTGTCAGTCAAATGACTTAGTGAGACAAGATCAGAAGTTTTCCCTTATCTAAAACAAATTAAAAATATTTTTAAAATCTTAAAAATATTATAAAGTGGCATATATAGACACACACAAAAACGTCATAACCGATATTCTTCAGCAATACATTAGACAAATTATTAATTAAATACATGCAATAATCGAATCACTTATTTTAAATAAATTATTTGAGAAATTGATAATTCAAAATTAAATAACATATCCAATTTAGTTGATGTTAATAATATATTCAAAATCAAATGTATATTTGCCTCATATAGTTGGAAAGATTTGTTAGAACTATATTCTTTAAAGTAATCGCATAGAAAGACAATGTGGATTAGAATCGTATAACTCGGAAGTGAAATGATGAAGCTCGCTTGGTTTACAAAATCACATTAGGATAAATGGTCTAAATGCATTTAATAGCACATAAATCTAACTTAATTGCATTTCTCCAACGAATAAAGATTTCTTAGAACTTGCCTTAATAATTGATAGGAGAAACACCAGTAAAATGAGGACATTATCCTCACATGTTATTGAGCAAGTTTAAATCTTATATTCCTCATTTATACTGCCAGTGGTAGCTGACTCTCCATGGTCAAATGGTTACTCGAGCATAGGGATGCTGTAAAGACTTTGATTGGCTTTGGAGCTTCTAAATTTCTTATCTTAAAAAAAAAGTCATACATTCTTGAGGCTTTCGCCGTCAATTGAACTAGTCCCTTGATATAATGACTAATGAAAGCTACTCGATCCAACTTTTGGACCTCTAATCAAAACCACATCAATTTGTCTTCCTTCTTTATTCTTGAAATGTATGACGTAACAAATTACTACAGAGCAAGATTGTTGTGGCTAGGAATCAGAATTTGCATCATTAGGAATTATGATCTTCATTTATTGAAACAAAAGGAAAAGAAGATATAAGTGATTCAGTTAAACCAAGCCGCATCAAAGATCAACTGCAAAGTGTTTTTTTTTTTTTGTTTTTGAGAAAATTATGACAACAAAAAGGGCTAAAGTTCAACTGAAATGTTATTACGCAGTAATTGATGATTCTTTAGCTATTAGTTATCATTATGTTCAAAAATTTTTCGAGCATTTGATAGAGTCAACTGATAAATTTCTATCAATTAAGTATTATTATTAAAAATAACATAATAAATGAAAAAGTCAATATACAGTGTAAAATTTTTTAATATTATTTTTCTTCAATTTTTTTCAATATTACTGATATACTTGCTTGTTATACATGCATTTTTATTCATTAAATTAATGAATCTCATACATTTAGTTAAAGTGGTATAAGTTCACAAGTTTGAACATATATTTCGAAAGCAACTTAGAATTTCACAACTCTCATGACCACACGTTGCCGCGTACTGCACACTAGCTACTTTTGACGTCACCACAACGTAAAAAAAAATTTCAAAGCAAGAAATATTAATATTGATTGAGCTTGGAAACTCTTGTAACGCTTCTATAAAAGGAGAACCAAGTAGAGGCCGTGGTTGTATAAAAGAAAGCCCCACAGATTTATATATGTAGGTTTGTGACGTCCTTTGCATTCATATTACAACAAAGGCTTGATACTTGTGGTTTAACAATGGTGAAATTTGTAAGAGGAGGTTGCGAGAAAACAGTAATGACGATAGTGCTCATGTATTTTGTTCTTGGAACCAAACTAATTGTTGCTTCTAGGGGTTTGACAGGACAGAATCAGCCAGAGGCCGAAAATGGTGTAGCGTCATATTCGACAATCCAGAAAGGTCCTATCCAGTGTTCTGTTCCTAATCCTCCTACTTACATAGGCGGCGATCTTGGTGGCCAGCACTGCCACAAGTGACTTGCTACTCATTCATGCTTTGCCGCAAATCTCGTGTACGTGTTGAAACTCGATCAACTTAAGAATAAGACCGAGTTCTTTTAGTGTTTGGTGTGTTTCTTTTGGTTTTACAATTTGGGATATCCTGCTGGCTGCTCGATGTTCGGAATAAACAGAATTAAAAAGTTTGTGGTGCGAATGTACGTTGCTGTTATATGTTCGTGTGTTGGAAAAGAATGTTTACGTTAAAATTCTCGTTTCTTCAATGTTTGTCTTCGGGAATATCATAGGAAGCACTTTTTACTAAAATCTCTATGGCCCAATATAAATGTCATACTATGCCGTAAATTTTAGTATGAAACCATCCCAGAAATTTAAAAAAAAATTGAATGTATAATTTGCATGTGTATTATTAATTATTGGTTTAATATTTGTTACAATTAACTATCACGACTGCTCTTGTTATGCTTACGATCTATAGTGAATAAGCAAACCTCGTCACTATATGGAAACCCACTATTGGGTCTTATAAATTAATATGAAGGTTTGAAAGTTCGAAACCTCAAATCAATTTGCATCAATATTAACAACTTACGAAATTTATTTGATATGAAGTACTTACATATTTCAAAAAGGCGTAATTATTCCTATTACTCAAGGAATAAACATAGAAAGAGACATATTTGAAAATAATACAACTAAAATATGAATAATACAAATAAATCAAATAATTTATTATAACAAGATTTTAGAAGAAAATTGAGGTTAATTTCTAATACGTTCCTTGAAGTTGGAGCATGAAAATTTTGAATCCCAACTTGCCAACCAAGAAGTGAAATTGTTACCTACCTAAGGATTTAGTGAAAACATCATCAAGTTGATATTGAACGGTAATATATAAACTAACAAGGAAATCATGTTGAATAATCACGAATAAAATAACATTCGATCTCTCGATATATTATGTGCATTCATAATAGGCAAAATTATTAGTAATATGCATTGCAGCTTCCTTGTCTCAATAAAGTTGTACATGAGAAGGATGAGACATAGTTAAATTATAAAGTAATTTTGTAGTCTAATCAATTTACAAGCAATCGTAGCCATAGATCGACATTCAACCTCAATAGAAGAACAGGAGAATCTAATTTGTTTCTCACTTTTTAAGAAGTAAGGATGAGAATATCCAAGGAAAATGAACCACTGAGTGAACATCAAGGAATAGGACAAATAGCCTGGTGAGAATCGTAGTAATTTTTTTTTGGAACGGAGGAATTCGCAGCCGTTATCCTTTAGATGCGCACTAAGTAAACTTCTGGATTGACGCAATAGCCTGCAAATCATGCCAACCGGGTACTCCGCACTAGGCAAGCCCTGTACGACAGGCTCAATCGAGAGAGTGTAGGTAGGGGATTCGAACACAGGACCTTTTGACCTTATGCCCCCTCGGTCCACCAACTCGACCACCCTCTAAGGGGCAGAGAATCGTAGTATACTACAAGAGAAAAGTAACAAGTAAAAGATAGGAAAATTCTTTGACATGGGGCCAATTTAAGATGCTACAATACATTTACAGAACCTTGCCAATGTCTTTGAGAAGGATGATTCATAATCTAAGATAAGATATAAACTAAGTAGCAAATGTCAAGTTATTATCAAACATATCAATCACCCAATTGAGTGATAATATGAATTGGGATTATCAGCAACTATTATCGAAAGCAAGCATACTTACCTTATGTAATATATCTAGTGTATATTATTTTTGCTGAGATAACACAATATATTTAAGAGAACAAGCAAAATTTGATAAAGCTATAGATTGATTGCTTGAAAATAATAAAGACCATCACTGAGTTCACCAATGCCAATTAGCTTCATCTTATTTGAGTCTTATAAGGCAAAAAAAAAAGGGAGAAAAAGAGTTGCATAATTTAAAATGTTGGTTAATTTCCTTATAGAAATAAGATTATAGGAAAAGGAAGTATGTAAAGAACATGATTTAATGTGATTTTTGAATTGATGATGATATTTCCATAACACTTGACTTGAACAAAAGAACAATTTAAGGTTTAAATAAAAGAATTAAAATTACTATTTCTTCATCATGCAAGATGCAATCTTGATAAGTCATGTGATGGGTAGTATCATAATTAATCTATTCAGCCTTATCGTTGGATAGTGAAATTATCTTTATGATAGAATTAACTATTAGGTTAATGTTATATTCCTTCTCAAGAATTGATAGAGACATAAGTTGAATGTATTATTCCTTGAAAAGACCATTGATTTGTGATCTAGTGGATTGTTATACTTTTTTTTCATGATCTATGTTTGATTTGATGCCTTTTGCTTGTGTCAAATTATATATATTTTTCTTTTCCCCACCAATTGGGATGCCTATGCATTTCAAATCATGTATCCATTGTACACATAGTTTTCTTGCAATGATCATAATACAACTTTGAAGTATCATAATTTCTAGCTATTGTATGAGAACTTGTATAGTTTAGATTACCTCTAAACATACATTATAGCAGAAGGGACTATTGGCTACTATTAGGGACGATTTACAAATTCATCTTTATATGTATAACATTTTGCGATGTTTTTTCCAAATCGTCGCTAAAAGAAAATATTTTGTGACGATTATAGGGAATTGTCACGAATGGAACTGCATTTTGCGATGGCTTAGAAGTTTCTTCGCCAAATTGATAGGCTTTAGTGATGATTAACAAAATTTTCGCAAAAATTATGCTTTTGGCGAAGAATTGTGGGATCGTCACCAAAAGTTGATGTTAAATAATTGATTTTACTTGATAATTTCTTAGAAGAATTTTGATGAATTTTTTTATGTAATAATATTCTTAAAAAAATAATGTTTAGAAGATAATTTTTTAATCGTAAGTATACATAATAATCCTAATTAAGATTAATTATAATTGACATTAATATGATTTTTCATTTTCTTTGTTTATAAATTTGTTTAGATATATGAATTTATACAAAAATGATCCTTTAATAATGCGTATTGTACATAGTACTACAACTTCATTCATACAAAACTTTCATGAAGATAAAATGGCGCATCTAAAAATTGTAAAATGTTTTCAAAGTTTTGAACATATTGTTAGACAATACATGGTAGGTAATTTAAAATTTAAAAAGTAAAATTTTTCGGCATAAAAAGAAAATTATAACTAAAATTTTAATATTAATAAGATTAAAATATCACAAATTTAAGTTAACTACTGTTCTTAATAATTAATATTTATTAATAATAAAATAATAATTCATATAAATATTGAAATATGGTAAGCAATATAATATCTTGATATATGGTAAGTGCAAAAAGATGTTAATTAGAAGTTTAACAATTCTTACAAACAAAGTAATAAATAAAGCTTCACGCCTAATATTCCATTGAAAAGGAAAAGAAATAATTATTTGAATTCCAAGTGAGTTTAGACTCGATAGATTTGGTAAAGGGATTTACAATGTTTGGATTGCCAAGAAGCCTCCTTGCATGTTCCACATCATCAATTGAAATGGTTAATGACCTTCCCTTAGGCTTTGGTTTGTTGACATCCTCTTTAATAACTTTTTTGCTTTTACTAAGTTTGCAAAAGATATAGTGAACAATTTCTCATATGAAGTATGGAAGATGGTATTAGATGAATCATATGTACCATTCATTTAACCTAATGAGCAAATAGTATGAAACAATCAATGCTAAATCAAACGGTAATGGGAACCCAAATTCGAAATCATGCATACCCAATTAATAAACTCCATCATCATCACAATGAACAGACATAGTTTTTTCAATTGACTACTATTCTAAAACAATCGATTTCCCTAATCCTATACGATTCATTGGGACATCACCACCACCTCCATTTCCATTTATGTTCTCTTGAAGATTTGAGGAAGCTTTATACAACACATAGTATATATAATCAAACTTTCACTTGATGGCTTCCTAATAAAAAAAGATATAGATAATTAAGGAAGAGAGATAATTTGGATGATACTAAAAGCCTTGAAGAAAAAGATCAACCATGGAAGGCAAGGGGTGATTAGTGTTTGATGAGGAGATTTGATCTGCATCAATTTATTCCTGACTAGGGGGAGTTTTGTCACATTTATCCCAATGGAGCTCATTTCCTCCATCGGCAACTAGTCGTTGACATTCTGTGACGAATTAATGTGAAAAGTTTTATTCTAAAAAATTTAATAGAAGAATTCTTATTTGAATGTTCCAACTTTCAAGAAATGTTAGTTTTATGATCCATCAAGTGATACTACTTCATATGAAAAGGTTGAGAATGTTAAATGTGTATAGTATTATGTTTAAGGGATGCATAAACATCCCTTGCAGCTCTGAAATATGATTTCTTCAATGTGCATAAACATCCCTTGTAGAATCCTCTAATTTAAATGGTTGTGTAATTATGATTTAGCTTTAATTTATCTTAATAATTAGCTAGTTAATTTTAAGCTAGTCCATTATATATAATGTTTCATATAAAATATTTTCAAACAATTAAAATGTGTGTATGCTAAAAGATTTGGTCTTTTAAGAATAAGAGTAAAAATATATCAAATGGTTAAATTAGCTAGCATTATGAACTTTTATAAACTTTAATGATCAAATAATAAGGCATCATGCAAAGTTGAACTGATTTCAAATAAAATTTAATATTTTGAGGTGTAAAAGATTGAAACACTTAAATTAATATGTATTTTTGATATAAGTTTAAATGTTGATTCATTTGATATACTAAACTTAGTGATTAATGCCTTAGAAATGCCTAGGACACTCACTTTAGCTCTTATTTGATCTTAGGTACAATTTGCGAGTGAAGAAGCTTAAGTGACCCAAAAGCATGTCCATTGAATCCATCTTCTCAATTTCCATATTCTATTGATTCATGGAGCATAAAGAAGAAGAGGCAGGATAGAATGTCAAGTCAGGAACAAAGAAAGGAGAAGTATCATGACATATATTGGCTCACATGGGTGTGAGAAATTTCTCACGCTTATGTAGATCTCTCATGGCCACGCATCGCTATAAGAAGGCTTATCACGACATATATTGGATAGCATAGGTGTGAGAAATTTCTCAAACCTATGCAAATCTCTCACAGCCACGCACTGTCGTAAGAAGGCTTTGCATGGCTGTGCAAGGGCATGCATGACTGTGAGGTGTGTTCTTACACCTATGAGAATTAACTCACAGGTGGTTTTCATCTAATATCCTATTAATGCCAGGTGTCCTATTAACATCAAGTGTCCCTCGGTTTAAACCTAAATTTTACTTCATAAGGAAAAGTTTGTGACGGTAGAGGGAATATCGGGGATAAACCTAGCCGAAAACATTTTTCTCTTATTTTCTCTTCGTGTTTTCTTTATTCTTCAACACTGAGAGTGACGATGGAGAGGATGGCCGATGGTGATAGCTTGAAGATGGAGATGAAAGGCTATCTTTCCGACACCGATTCAACCAGGATATCAAAGCCAAGTCATGGTTAAGCTATTTCATTCTTTTAACTTTGTAATCTCTTTTTGGATTATTGTGTTGTTTGTGTTGATTGAGCTAGGTTTTGGATATATAATCTTAATATGTTATTTTAGTTTCGAACCTATCGCTATAATATTGAATGTAATCTGTAATTATTACATTTGATATTTTTTAGTAGCATCTAATGATCATGAATCGTTAAGAATAACATAAATTAGGTTAGATAACCTGAACGTGTGAGGTTACTGCCTATATTGATCATTTTCCACTTCGTAATGCTACCGCCAAATTGAATCTAGAGATCGTATCCTAGGTGATTCGGTAGTTAGGTTTAATTAACAATTGTATCTTAATTAAACACAACCTAAGGGAAAACCAAGATTATCAGAGCATTCTGTTAGTGTCAAATCAATAGTCCAAAGAGAGGTGTAGAGACGTTAAATTGAAGGAACATGCTTGATCGTGTTTAGGCCGAGATTAACCCCAGAGCCAGACCTTTCTTATATTCTACACTTTAATCATTTTCGATTGCTTGTTTTAATTTGTTTTCTATAGTTTATTTTTATTTTATTTTCTAAATTGCTCAGAATTCAAAACCCCGTTTTATATTTTCGTTACATCAATTAATTTCATTGCAGAAATTAACTAAACATTCCCTATGGATTCAATCCTAACTCACTATAACTACAAATTTTAGTGTGCAGAGTTAGGTAAATTTTACAATGCATTTAATAAGCCCTGTCAAATTTTGGCACTGTTGTTAGGGAGTGTAGTAGTTTAGTTCTTGTTTGTGATTTTATTTGGTGTTTTATGTATACATTTTTTTATAATTGTTTCTTTTTTCTATTTGTTAATTTTTAAACAGTTTAGTGTTGGTATGGTAGTGATCAGCTCTTCTCGTAAAGAACTTGAGAAACTTGATCCGAAGATTGAGGGTACATTACGAAGATTGCGTAGGGAAGCAAAATTAACTCTAGTAGAAGAATCTAAATCTGAATATGAAGATACGATGGCAAACCCAATAAACCTGTAGGAGTTGGCTGTGCTTAATTTAATTCAAAGACCATTATGCATAACATTTCCAAATTTTATTGAACATGTTACCTTTGAGTTAAAGTTTAGACTAATAAATTTATTGCTTAATTTTCATTATCTTGCAGGTGAGGATGCACATAAACATCTCAAGTAGTTTGATGTTATTTGTTTGAGTAGAAAGCCTCCTGGGGTGATGGATGAGCAGATCATATTGAGGGCCTTCCTTTTCTCACTTAAAGATGCAACTAAAGATTGGTTGTTTGATTTACTAACTTAAAGCATAAATACGTGGTTAGAGACAAAGAGGTCATTCTTGAAGACATATTTTTTGGGTTTAAAGACAATAAGTATTCGAAAGGAGATATATGGTATGAAGCAGCATAATAGAGAATCTCTTTATGAGTACTAGGAGTGGTTTAAGAAGTTATTTTCCAGTTGTCCACACCACAACATACTGGAGCAACTCATCATCTAGTATTTCTATGAAGGACTGTTACCAATGGTGAAGAGTTTAGTTGATGCAGCGAATGGTAGGGCACTTTACAAGAAGACTCCATTTGAAACCAAGATTTTACTCAAGCAGATGGTCGCCAACACACAACAATTTGACACTCATAATGATGCTCGATGAGTAAGCCAGGTAAGTAATTCATCTATCAAACATCATTTTAATAAAATAACATCTTTCGTGAGATAAATTACAGTTAGATAGGCATAAGTGAAAACATACAGAATATGTTAAAACATAAGCCATTCAATTGATGAGTGCCCAACATTATAGTAAGGAAGTATGGATTACGTAAATGCTGCAGGAGGGAACTTCCCAAATCAATACAACTTGTACTCGCAAAAATATAACCTAGGCTGGAGGGATCACCCCAACTTTAGTTACAGAGGGAACAAACAGTAGAACTACTTCTATAATCGGTCGTAAGGAGCACAAGAATTTCAACTAAAGCCACAAGGAGCTTCTTCTTCCAGTTCAGGTAATTCTCTAGATGAATTAATCAAGACTCTTAATGCTAACAATCTATAAATGCAACAAAGTATGCAGTAACAACTTCAATAAAGCATACAACATATTCAGTAGAAGATGAACGTGAGCGTATAGAATTTGGAAAACCAAATAGGTCAGATGGTAGTGAGACCAAACCGTATTAAATCACAAATTAGAGGAAAGGTGCCATCCCAAATTGAGGTGAACCTGAAGAACGTTAGTGCTATAACCCTAAGGAGCAGAAAGGAGATTAAGGGTCCTAAGAGAACTCCCCTCAAGATTTCTATTGAGGAAGAGATTGAGAATCAATTGAGAAAGGACGAAAATCCATCATCGAGTATAAAGGTAAATTTTGAATGTCATAATATTATTAAGACTAATCCTCCACATTTTCTGAGTAGTTTGACAAAACCGAACAAGGAGGAGAAGGACAAAGAGATATTGGAGACTTTCTAAAAAGTGGAATTCAACATACCTTTGCTCGAGGCAATTAAGCAAGTATCAAGGTATGTCAAATTCCTTAATGAGTTATGTACACACAAGAGGAAATTGTGGGGTGTTGAAAAATTAATGATGGGTGAGAATGTGTCTATGGTATTTAGAAAGAAGATGCCTCCAAAATGCTAAGATCCAACTATGTATACCATTCCTTGCAAAATTGGGAATAATGTGATTAATAAAGCAATGTTAGATTTAGGTGCTTAGATTAATATGATGCCTCGTTCGATTTATGCTCCTTTAAATTTGGGTTTTTTAAAAGAAATTAGTGTTATAATACAATTGGCTGACTGCACTAATGTTTATCCTGATGGTGTGGTTAAGAATGCTTTAGTGAAGGTGAATAAGTTAGTATTTCTTGCAGATTTCTATGTTGTTGATATGAATAATGACACTTCATGTAATCCAATACCTATCTTATTGGGGAGACCATTTCTTAATATGACTCAAACTAAGATAGATGTTTGTGAGGGCACCCTCATGATGGAATTTGATGGGGAAGTGATTCATTTCAATAATTTTGATGCCATGAAACATCCTCCTAATGATCATTGTGCTTTTTCTGTTGTTGTGATTTATCCTTTGGTATAGGGAAATGTTTAAATTAAGTTGCAAGGATCATCTGGAAATGATTTTAACTGAGGATATGGAAGTAGAAGCCAACACTGATGTTGAGATGGGAGAAGAGCTTATCAAAATGACAGGCACTTTGCAATCATTGAAAAACTCTCTAAAAATGTATTATTTAGGTTCTCTAAAACTATTTGAATCTCACTAGAAGTTGTTACCTTCTGATATGATATCACCAGAACTAGAACTAAAGTAACTCCATACATACCTAAAGTATGCTTATTTGGGAGATAAGCAAACTCTTGTGGACATCATTTCAGTGGAGTTGACTTTAAATCAAGAGGGTAGGCTGATTTGAATGCTGAGAGAGCATAAGAAGGCCAAAAGGTAGACTATTGCAAATATTTAAGGGATAAACCCTTCCATATGCATGCACCACATTTTGTTGGAGGAGGATGCAAAATCCACAAGGTAAGCTTACCATAGGTTGAATCCTCCAATGTTGGAAGTTGTGAAGAAGGAGGGGCTGAAGCTTCTCGATGCAGGGGTGATTTACGCGATCTCTGACAGTAAGTAGGTAAGTCCTGCTTAGGTGGTTCCAAAGAAGTTTGGAATTACCGTTGTGAAAAATTAGGAATGTGAATTGGTTCCCACCTGAGTGCAAACTAGTTGGTGAGTTTGTATTGATTATAGGAAGTTAAATTCTATAACTCGTAAAGACCATTTTTCCCTTCCCTTTATTGATCAGATGCTTGAGAGATTGGTTGGTTATGATTATTATTTCTTTCTAGATGGCTTTTAAGGTTATCTTTAGATTCCAATCATGTCAAAAGATCAGGAGAAGACCACATTCACATGCCCATTCGATGCGTTTGCTTACCAAAGGATGCCAATCAGATTATGTAACACACCACCACATTCCAAAGGGGTATGGTAAGTATTTTTTCTCAATATGTTAAAAAGATTATTGAAGTATTTAATAAGATTGAATCATCTTATATTTTCTTATGCATTTCAATGTCTTTTCAATATTATTGTTGTGTTTAAATACTCAATTTGTGTTCATCTTGTGTTTACTTGGAGATTAAAGGAGTGAACACAAATATACGTTAAAAGGAAGATGTTTGACAAAATTTAGAGAGCAATCCATGCAGAAGAATGATTAAGGACATTCAGAGGAGAATTAGAGAAGAAACGAGAAATAACCCAGGGCCACAATCATGGCAGAAGCTTGATCATATGGCCACGATCGTTACAGAGTAGATAAACTGACTACGATCATGCACTAAAGGCCACGATTGGGGCTTGCATATAGACAGATGCGGACGACCTTCCAAACTTAAATTTTTGAAGGGTTTTGGGGACTTTTAAGGCAAGGAAAAATCCTAGGTTTTACCCCAAAATGGAGCATACTACATAAAGAAAGAGAAGAGGACCTAGAGGGAGGCTATATAATCTGCCACTTTTGGAAAACTTCAAGAAGAGAGAGGAAGAAGAGAGAAGGAAGGAGCATAGCAATTTTTGCTATTTTCTTTATGCTTAGCTAGTTTATTTCATTTTTAATGCTTTATCTTCATATGTCTTAATCTATTCATTCCATTAGTTTAGAGCTTTCTTAGTGTTAATCACGTTTTTACATATGTTAGAATATTTAGAATAAATATTTGATGGATTTTATAGTTGAAACTCATGAATTTTGTGATGAACCTTTGTGATATATCAATGGATGTTCATTCCTACAATTTTCCAGTTTTAATCTTGGTCGTTTGAGTTTATTTATTTGTTTTTGTAGATCTGAATTTATTGGGTATTTGAAGGTTTAATGGTTTATGTTATGGGTTTGTTTATTTGTGATGCTTTTGATTAATTTATGCTCAATAGTTAGGATCTATGCATGTTCTTAGGTTTATGATCAATTAATTTACATTTGTATGCAAGTTATGTATGCTGGAATTTTCATTTTGATGCAATTAGTTCAGATTTTGTAATTTGGGTTATGATTAGTTATTTATTAACATAAAAAGTTTTGATTTCTATTAAGTTAGTGTTGAAGTGTGGTTTTTACTACTTCGCTTATAATTTCCAGCCTTGATTTTATTTGAATAAGTATGGGTTTTGTTTATTTAATGTCTATTTTGCTTAGTATGAACATATGTGGCTAGACTACTTAGGGGTTTGGAGATATTATAAGGGTGAAAGTATGGAAATTGTGAGAATGAAGTTCAACTTATTTTGAATTGGTACTTATAGATCTATGTTGGTTTAGGATTTAGGATAAATGTCATGAATAAGGAATTGCTTGTAGGCTTGATCACTCGTTAGGTAATTTTCTAATTTGAAGGCTAGGGTTGAGTGTGTGATATATAGTAGTCCATAGTGATTCCGAGAAGTAGCAATAGGTTAGTTGAATTTGTCATGATCCTTAATCAACTAATCTAGGATCCTATACCTTTAGGTTACACGGTCCTAGCTTATGAGTAGGTAGCCTAAGTTAGTTGTTTCTTAGTGCCTAATGCATCTTTGCTATTGAACTTGGAGAGCCTATTCTAGGCTATAGTAAAGATCGGGCGCAATTTTAGAGCTTATTAGTTTTGCCTATTTTAGAGAAATTAAGGGTTCAAGAGCTTAATCGAGTCCATAGGCTAACACCATGATAAGAGTACCTTTTATTTAGATTTAAGGATCAATGAACATCCCGAAATCCCAATGATATCTCTATCCCACTTCTTGACCATTGTTATTAGACTTTTCTAAAGTTGCTTTGTGCTTGTCTTTTTGATTGTGTTCATTTCATATTAGTTGTCTCGTCTTCATTAGTTCAGGGTGTTGTGTTTTCTTTTGTTACAACATTTGAAATAACATTAGTAGCCCAACTCTCTGTGGTTTGACCCTAGATCACCATTTAATGCATAGTTTGGTAGTTAACGAAAGGTTATCAACTTTTTGACGCCATTGTAGGATAGTTGGCATGTGATAATTGTTATTTCTTGTGTTGTTTTTAATTTTATTTTTCTTGATCTTTTTTATTCTTCCATCAGTTTGCGTATCCCACAGTTCCTTAAAACACATTCGTTTGCGTAAATTTGCTAAGGAAAATAAAAGTTTATTACTTTCTCGACTTAACCCTTTCTCTTTTTCTCTTATTGCAGGTTGCACCAGATTTTGTCAACGACAGTGAGGAATCCATACAAATCCTCCAGAGAGTGGTTGTTCCTTATCCTTTGAAGAGGAGGTCAATGAGAGTTCAGATAAAACAGAGGAGATTATGGAACCTTATCAGTGAACCTTAAAGGAGCTTATAGCTCTTTCTTTCAACCCTAATCTACTTTGTATCAATTATTTAGATAATGAGCCAAAACTTGAAATTAAACTTGGAGTGATACGTGCATCACCTACTTTTATAGGTTTTCATGACACCAGCTCACTGGGATCAGGCTACATCACTGATACCAACAAGTTCCTAAAGAAGTTCCACATTGTAGGATTAGGTATGAAGCTAGTGGGAGTCTTAGTAGAACAACTCAAGCTAAAGGCATTTTCGTTTGCTTTAGCAGATGCAGCCACGAAATGGTTGTGTGACTTGATCGCTAGCTCGGTCAAGACATGGGAGCAAATGTAGTAGGCATTTTTAGAGAAGTACTTCCTTGCCTCAAGGGCAACTAATGTTAGGAAGGAGATCTGTAGAATTCGACAAGACATCGAGGAGTCTTTGCATAGGTATTAGGAGTGTTTCAAGAAGCTCTACAACAAATGTCAAACCATCAGATAAATGACTAGTTATTAATTCAAACCATCAGACAAATGTCAATTATGAATTGTTGGAACTCTCCAGATAAGTACTCACCACCTTGACCGGATCGAAGTTGTTTTAATGGCTTGCCTAGCTACTTCTCAGCTTCAGCTTTGAATTCTTTGAACCTTTCAAAGGACTCACTC
>JANIIA010000004.1:25946513-25959707 GCA_027478495.1 Erythroxylum alaternifolium
TACCTAATCACAACAAATTAATCAAAAATAAACCTCAAAAAGAATTTAGCACAATCTTGTTAGTAAGAAAAGAATCGGGGTCCAACAAGTGGTGGAGAACTAAAAAGGTATGCAAAGTTGTGTAACGTTTTGATCATAAAAGGTGTTTAAGTGTACCTATCAGTTGATCTTTTTTTAAACATAACTTGTCAAAGTCTACTACTAAATTGCTAAGTTTTTAAAAGTAATGTTTGTTTATTAATTTAAGTAAAAATATTTAATGTTCAATTCTTACTATGGTTTTGAAAGTTATTATCTTTTCTTATAACTGTCTATTCTTAGGAAATATGGTTAAAGAAGAAGTGTTTTGATTTTGATTTTGATTTTGATCTTTAGTTTGTCCTGAGGACAACCAAAAGTTAAGTGTGGGGCAGCTTGATAAGTTATTGATTGATTATCTGTTTATTCCCTATTGCTTAGCGATTCATATTTATATAACATCCAAGATACTTCTTTTGGTTCATATTTTGGTTTAGGTATAATTTAGAGGGAAGAAAACCAAAGTGAGTTAAATTCACATCCTTGGTGCAATTCCACTGATCTTTTATCTTATTTGCCTTCGTAGAGCAAAAAGGAGATGAGTTAGGGTGAAAATAGGTTAAAGAATATATGAAATGGAGTCATTAGGACTTACACACATACGTAGAAGTGTGCAAACCCTTCTACATGAATTACATATTCTTATATCGGACCATGTAAGTTGCTGAAAATGTGTGCAAACTCAAAGAAACTATTTCAATCTGACTATGAATGTGTAACTTCACAATTTATGGAAAATTGATATACACAGTCACATACATGCCCATATAGCTGAACTTGTATAATCATGAGCCTAATTTTGAAGTATCAAAGGGTAATTAAGAGCCCAAACAAAACATATACAAAATATACAGATTAGTCACATAAAGGACACAGATTCCTAACCTTTTAAAGAGTTATGAGCACTAATCATCTTCCTTCTAACTCAAAGGGGATATTGAGGCTGGTTAACATGTTTGGAAATTGATCAGTCTTAATGATATTGTTCTTAACTTAATTTTGGAATTGTTTATATTATTATGTGATTAAAATTTGGGATTTATGTATGAATAATTTGGATAGGGCCTGCTAGATCATTCATATATGGATTTATTACTAGAATTATCATTATAAACTATAATTATTATAAATATGATTCATGCATGATAAAGCAATGATAATCAGTAGCGATAACATAACATAAATTAAAAAATACGATCTTATGTGATTATTTTTAAGATTTACTTGTTTTCCTAATCCTTAATGTTGTTATCACACTAGATCTAGAGAGCTTATTTTGGGTTGTCTGATAACTAGACATAATTGAAGAGCTTGTTCAATATTTTTTCTTTTGAAGATTAATTTTAGTAGGAAATTTGTATCGACATTTATGTTTTATGAGAGTTTATTTATGGATTTAAACATTGTTTCCCCTGACCCAATAAAATAGAGATATTCGTTATTGGATAGGAAAAGATGTTTCGAGTTGAATCTTCTTAATTATCACCATTTTTTCATAATATTCATGGTTGTTAGAGTATAGTGGTCTAAAATCCTAACTATTTTCACAAGTGCAACTACTATAGAAATTAATAATATATTATAAAGAGGACATTTATTAGTAGAAACAGGACTTTCATCGGTTAATCATTCAATTAACTGATATATAAAAAAGGATTAAAACTTAAGGATGAACTTCTAATAAGTTAGAAGGAGTATATATTAGTAAAATGGAAGTTGGGCCATATAATTGAGCAATACCTTAGAAAGTAGAAAATGTTGTAAAATTATTACTATGACTTGTTCGTTAAAGAAACTATATACGCTTATCCCTTATTCTCTGCCCTAATGATATTCGTTGCTCAAAAAAGTTTTTATCGATATATATAACAACTAAAAATCTAAATAATGTTAAAATTACTTGAAAATTCTTCAAATTATCTATTTTGTGTATTTATGTATTAATAATTTTCTCAAAAAAAATATTTTTCTTTCTATACCATAGAAAACAATATAAATATGTGTACGTATATTTATCCATCAATATGAAATATTAACTATTTGACAAGTTAAGATAAATTTTCATATGAATTAAGAACTTTTACATTATATTGGAAGAAACCTAAATGTTTCATATAATATCTAAAAATTCAAATACTAGAATCATATCTGTACATCTATGCAAGCATTAGGAAAGAGAGGATTATGCAAGAATGCCTCAATCTCGAAAAAGTCTTGAAGGACGCATGGTGTCACAAGCTTCAACGATCCACTCCTTGGGCAACTCAATAGTAGGAGAGCCCTAACCCCTTATTGGTGTCTTAAAAGCTAGAGGACTAGATCGGATAGACAAAGGAAGTGGGATGAGAGTTGATCTATCTCTCCTTCCTCAACACTTTGGTAACTCTTTACAAACAAGATAATAATGTGATCTGGAAATGCGATGAATTCTAACCTGTTGTGTATCTTTCTTATTAGGGGTTAAAAGGTAGTCTTAATTAGTTAGGGTACAGAGCCTGTTACAAAGAATTATTGTAATTTTGGCAAGTTGATCCTTATTATGGTTGTCTTATGGGTTCCTATGTTTTAGGTTGTTGTTATGATTGTGTAGTCACTGGTAACAATTATAGGGTTCCCCATGCTCACATGTTAGGTTTATTTTGTTATAGATAAGGGATTGGCATCTTCGCCAATCTCTCGATTGTACATACCTTTATTTATTTATAAATTCACTGATTTACCAAAAAAAAATTATAAGTCTTATTTTGTAGCTAAATATGAGAAAATTATCTTAAATTCCTCTAATAAATATTCTTAACTTATGGTATGTAACTCCTTATTCAATTCTATTCTAATTTATGATATGTTGAGAATATAATGAAAAAGAAATTTATTTACTTGTATAATCTGTCAAATGCTACTTTATATAAGCTATGAACTATGTTTTAAGATATTTAGTAATGGTTGAAATTCTTGATTCTTAATTGCTTTCAACTTCTACACCAAATTCAAAATTGCTAATAAAGTTTAGTTTAAGGAAATGGTCGACCTATATAGTAATTCTTTATTACTTTAATCTAATTCATACAGAAAATTTTACAAAAGTGACTATTATATCAATTGACCTTATAATATGATAATATTGAAATAAACTTAATTTTAATGCTTAAACCAAAATTTTAACAATTTACAAAAAAATTCACATTAATATAAAGTTTCTACTACAAATGGGATAATCCCTACCTTTACTCTTACACAACACAAACACACACCTCCTCACCAATCAAACCCAAATTAAACTATTTTTCTTATGTGTAATTCAACCTAATATCTTTTGCTTTACAAGCATTTCTAAGTGAATAGGTATATTTTATTAAGTAATAATCTTATAATATGAACTATAATATTGACATATAAACCTAACATAGTATCACATTATAAATGGTTTAATATATATTTTCATAACTATTCTGATTAATATTATGAATATCTAACTCAAGTATAAGTTATCGTGAAGAAGTAATATAGTGATGAAAAGAATATTATTTTATAAGGATTGTGCTTATTAATTAATGAAATTACTCTAACTCTTATTTTTATTTTAATAATGAAACGAAGTAAATAAAAAATATAATTTAAAGTAATGAAAAATAAAGAATTTTCAATGACTAATAGTTAATATTAAATAGATCTAGACTTATGATTTCACTAATATTTGCCTTGGTAGTTGTTAGAATGTGAAATTAAGCAACACTATTCACCCATTCTCTCCTACGCTTATTCATTGATGGGTATCATTTGTTTATAAAGATACATATGAAGCTTCACCTTATCAGATAAATTCTTATTGAAAGCACAACAATCCATCTATTGGTTTTTAAAGATTTTACCATTCCCTTCATTCCATATAGCAGTCACAAGGTAAGCCAAAGTGATTATGTAAATCTGTTTTTGTTCATTTTATTTGTGGTAGTAGTTATTAGACCATTTGATTAGATCTGTCCAAGTGTTAAGTCCATTGGAAATTCCACACCTCCAAGTCATTTCTATCAGTGTTCTATTTGAAAAAGGAAATTTAAAAAGGAGGTGTTTAATTGATTTATGATCAATTTTACAAAGGTAGCATATATTAGGTATCTATATGTATTTTTGGATGTTATCAAAGATTGGCAGCTTCATTTTCATGGCTAGTTATATATATATAGCATTTCTTGGTTGCATATGTTTTATCTATACCAAATTGTACCATATAATATTTGATTATTTCTCTGATACTAGTACCCTGATGTTTTGCTAGTAAACATGTCATTTCTAATGTGAGAACACAATATTTGATCCTACTTACCAAGTGTCAGATGTATATTTAATAGGTAACCCAACAGGATCTATTGGCTAAAGCCTCCTTAATAAACACTCATATGAATATTGTTCTTTAGGTAAGACAGAGCTGGTATGTGTTTCATTAATCTGTGTTGATTAATTGCATCCTTCACATGCCAATTTGGTACATTTTCTTACTAAAGTATATCATTCAATTTGTACAATGTGCCTGCTACCTTTTAATGGTCACTGTGAGCATATTTTCTAAATATATAGAGAAGATCATAAGGGTATTATGTAAGATTTTAGAGTATATTATTCCTTTTTTGATAATTGCTTAGAAAATCTTAACACTCATTTTGGAAAGACATATTGAAACTAATTATGTGCTTAATTGGAAAGGAATGACATTTGTGTTTTATCAAGATATAGTTTTAGGATATATTATGTCCTCTAAGGGTATAGAGGTTGACAAATCTAAGGTTGAACTTATTTCTACTTTGTCTTACCCTTCGAATGTGTGAGAATTTTATTCATTTTTTAGCTATGGAAGTTTTTACTATATATTCATTAAGGATTTTTTAAAGATAGCCTCTCCTCTATTTAAGTTGTTATAGAAAGATGTCCCTTTTGAGTTTGATAATGAGTTTAAAGAGGAATTTGACAAACTTGAGGAGCTTCTAAGAACCCTATAACAGCCCAGACCACCCACTCACAGATATTGTTTGCTTTGGGCCTTGGCCCAACCAAGCCCTCATGGTTTTACTCTTCCCACCATAGGAAAACGCGTTTATGAGGGAAATGTATCCATACTCTTCTAAGGCATCCTTCGTTCCCCTCTCCAACCGATATGGGATATCACAAACCCCACCAGTAATTCAACCTCTAAACTATGATCTTCCCTTTGAGATTATGTGTGATGTAAGTGATTATGAAATAAGGGCAGCTCTAAGATAAAAAGTGGGAAAGGTTGCACGTGCCATCTATTATGCTTTGAAAACATTGAATTCAATTCACTTGCATTATTCTACAAATGAAAGCGAGTTTCTATATGATCTATTTGCTTTAGAAAATTTTGGTCATACTTATTGAGTACTAAAGTTATTGGTTATTCTAATCATGAAAATTTGAAGTACTTGCTCACAAAGAAAGAAGCAAAACTAAAGTTAATTAGATAGATTCTCTCCTTAAGAAGTTTGATATAGACAAAACGTGAGCGGTGTGGCTGCTAATCACCTCAACTGTTTGGTCTAAGAATAAGATAATGTCCCTTTAAGAAAGACATTTTTAGATGAACAACTCTTTTTTACTAATTTGTTAACTTCATGATATACGGATATTATGAAATTTTCAGTTGTTAAATTTTACCTACATGTTTGTGAAGGGATCAAAGGGATAAATTAAAGTACTATGTGTGAGATGACCCCTATCTACGAAGGCATTGTGTGGACCAAGTAATAAGAAGGTGCGATCCTAATAGTAAGACTCTTTCTATTTTGACCTTCTGTCACTCTTACGTTTGTCGAGGGAATTTTAAGTAAAAAGTATTGTCTACAAGGTTTCGGAGAGTGGTTTTTATTACCTCTCATTATTTAAGGATGTATATTTCTTCAGAAGTCATGTAATAGGTGCCAACGAATAGGTAACTTATCCAGTAGAAATCAAATGCCACAAACTTTCTTTTTGAGAAATATTTGATGCTTGGGGCATTGATTTCATGGGACTATTTTCTCCATCTTTTGGTTTTCCATATATTTTACCTGCAGTTGATTTTGTTTCCAAGTAGATGGAAGCTAAAGCCACGATGACTAATAATGCTAAAGTTGTTGCAACTTTTCTCAAGTCTAATGTCTTTTCTAGGTTTGGGATGTCGAGAGCCATATAAGTGATAGGGGAACGCACTTTTTCAATAGGGTGATGTAAGCTTTATTTATAAAGTACCATAACATACATAAAGTTTTCAATTCCTACCATCCCCAAACAAGTGGCCAAAGTAAGGTGTCTAATAGAGAAATCAAGTGGATCCTAGAGAAAATAGTTCAACTTAATAGGAAAGATTGGAGCTTGACATTGGAAGATGCACTGTGGGCCTATAAGATGGCCTATAAAATGCTAATTGACATGTTGCTATATAGATTTGTGTTTAGGAAGTTATATCATATTCATGTGGAATTACATCACAAGGTATATTAGGCTATCAAACGGTGCAACATAAATCTTGATAATATAGGAATATATAGAAAGATGCAATTGTAAAAGGTCAAAGAGTTATGAAATTACTCTTATAAGAATACAATGATTTACAAGGAAAAGATCAAAGATTTCCACCACAAAATGGTCTCAAAGAAAAGCTTTATTATTGGTCAAGTGCTTCTTTATCATTTTAGACTTATATTTCTTCTAGATAAGTTGCATTCTTGTTGGGTTTGTCCTTTTTTGGTTTTTAATATTTTTCCTATAATGAAGTATAAATTTAGAGTTTGAAAATAGCAAAGACATTTAAGGTGAATGGTCATCTCCTAAAGATTTACTATGAAGATTTTAAGTGGAAAATGTAGAAGTAGTGATCCTTGAAGACATAAATCAAGATCACTTGATGAAGAAAGCATAAATTCAAGCTAAAAATAATTTTAAAAAATGATACTATTTGAGAGGCAACCCAAGAGGAGTTTTTTTCCTTTCCTTTTGCATTTTTGTTTATGCCAAATGCTCCGTCTCCTATATGTAATGTTACATTGGGAAGAATGTAAGTTTTAAGTGTGGGGAAGGAAAATTTGGTTCTTATATATGTTTTTAAATTCTTTTTGCATGCTTGAAACAAAAAACATTCTCTCTTTTTTTTTATATTCTAGGACTATACATAGAGAACCGAATTAACTGAAAAAATTCATGGCAACTTGGGCATGTTTTTTACTCTTGTGCTTGGTCTATGTATGTTTCGTTTAGAAGAGTAGTCACTAATGGATAGATATAAGCCAATGAGATTTTGAGCCTCTTACACTAACACATCCATATCAACCTCATTGCCTTGTGTTCATTTATGACTTTCATGACATGTACATCTTGACTTTACTTTGATTTTTTAGTCGAGACCATCTTTTTATCTCATGCATTAACGTGAAAATGATACGAGCATTCTTTGTTTTGCAAGCTACATTTGTTAAATCTTTTTTGCTTTATTAACCTTTCATTTTATATTAAGTACATTATAAGCCTTTAACATAACAATATGTCTTCCCTAAGTCTTAAAGCTATGAAGCATTTGTGATTGTTGATATTTGTGGATACATAAGAAAAAAAGTGTAGGAGTGCTTATATATGAGGGTTGATTATAATTGATGGAATGTAATTTTTATTTCCTATCAATGAATCCTATCACTAATATAGTCTTTTTGTATTTTATCTTTATATTTAAAAAAGATAATAAAAGAAAATTTTATTGAGGAGGAAAATCATTTATGTTAATATTTCCTTCTTAAGTCGTAAGGAATGGGTGACTTGATGTGATGTAAATAAGGGAGAAGTTATAGTGAAGGATCACCCCTTACAGTTATAATAGATTATTCATCATTATTCTTATAAGTGATTTCTTTTAATTCTTTGTGACTCATACGTTTTGTATTTTAAAGGTTTGAATCTAAAATTTTTAGCTTTATTAGCCTTTTCTTTTTATGTTAAGTACATTATAAGCCTTTAACATAACAATATATCTTTGCTAAGCCTTAAAGCTATAAAGCATTTGTGATTGTTGATATTTGTGGATACTTAAGAAATAAAGTGTAGGGGTACTTATATATGTAGGTTGATTATAATTGATGGAATGTGATTTTTATTTCCTATCAATGAATCCCATCACTAATATAGTCTTTTTGTATTCTGTCTTTATATTTAAAAAAGATAATAAAAGAAATTTTTATTGAGGAGGAAAATCATTTATTTTACAAGTAATTCATATTAATATTTCCTTCTTAAGTTGTAAGGAATGGGTGGCTTGATGTGATGTAAATAAGGGAGAAGTTATAGTGGAGGATCACTCCGGTGAAAGATCACTCTTTATAGTTATAATGGATTATTCATCATTATTCTTATAAGTGATTTATTTTAATTATTTATGATTCATATGGTTTGTATTTTAAAGGCTTGAATCTAAAAATCTTTTTAGCTTTATTAGCCTTTTCTTTTCATGTTAAGCACATTATAAGCCTTTAACATAATAATATGTCTTCCCTAAGCCTTAAACCTATGAAGCATTTGTGATTGTTGATACTTGTGGATACATAAGAGAAAAAGTGTAGGGGTGCTTATATATACGGGTTGATTACAATTGATGGAATGTGATTTTTATTTCTTATCAATGAATCCCATCACTAATATAGTCTTTTTGTATTCAGTCTTTATATTTAAAAAAGATAATAAAAGAAAATTTTATTGAAGGGGAAAATCATTTATTTTACAAGTAATTCATGTTAATATTTCCTTCTTAAGTTGCAAGGAATCGGTTACTTGATGTGATGTAAATAAGGGAGAAGTTATAGTGAAGGATCACTCCTTATAGTTATAATGGATTATTCATCATTATTCTTATAAATGATTTCTTTTAATTCTTTATTATTTGTATGGTTTGTATTTTAAAGGCTTCAATCTAAACTATGGAACAAAGTTTTTCCATTAATCATAGTTGATGGTATCTGGATTTGATTGCATGTTAATTTTTACATTCGATAATTAATTGAGTGCTTTTCCCTTTTCACTAGTTTTGATGGCTTTTAAACCATATGATCTAAATATGTCTCACCTTAACCCTTAGCCTCATTACAACCTTTAAAAGTCCTTTAATTCGTGTTATGCATGTGAATCTTAAGTGATGGAGAACTAAAAAGATATGCAAATTCTTGCAAATTTTTTGTCTTAAAAGGTGTTTGAGTATACTAATTAATTGATCTTATTTTTTAACATAATTTCTCAAAGTCTACCCTAAATTGCCCAGTTTTTAAAAGGAATGGATATTGATCAATCATGAGTAAATGCATTAATTATTCAATTATTGCTATGGTTTTGAAAATTATTCCTCTTTTCTTATGACTATCTATTCCTAGAAAATATGGTTAAAGAAGTGTTTTGATTTTGATCTCTAGTATTGCCTGAGGATGACCAAAAGCTAAATGTGTAGGAACTTGATGAGTGCTTGATTGATTATCTATTTATTCCCTAATGCTAATTGATTAATGATTATATAGCATCCAAGATACTTATTTTGGTTCATATTTCAGTTTAGGCACAAGTTAAAGGAAAAAAAACAAAACGAGCTAAATTCACATCCTCAAAGCAATTCTATTGATGTTTAGTCTTATTTTCCTTCACAGAGCAAAAAGGAGATAAGTTAGGTGAAAACAAGATAAAGAATAGAAAAATTAGGGCCATTAGGACTTGCATTTATAGAAGTATAGGCACTCATGTACGTTGTTTACACGGTCATCTATGGCACAGTGTAAGTCACTAAAAATGTGTAAGAACCCAAAGAAATTATTTTAATCCAACTGTGAATGTGTAACTTCACAATTTTTAAAAGATTTACATACATGGTCATTCACATACCTATATAGCTGACCTTATATAATCAGAACCCTAATTTTGAAGTATAAAAGGGTAATTAAGAAGCCAATCAAAGCATATTCAGAGTATAAAGATTAGAGACACCAAAGGACACATATTCCTCTCCTTTTAGAGCACTATAAGCAGCTAATCTTCTTCTTTCCAATTTAAAGGGGATATCAAGCTCGGTTAATATGTTTGGATGTTGATTATTCTGAGTGATGTTGTTCTTAACTCACTTTTGGATTTAATTATGTTATTCTGTGTTTAAAGTTTGGGATTTATGTATGAAGGATTTGGATAAGCCCTGTTAGATCATTCATATATGGATTTATTACCAAAATCATGATTATAATCCATAATTATTATAAATCTAATTCATGTGTGGTAGACTATTAATCATCCATCATTAGGGATAAAATAGAATAAGTTAAATAATTCAACTTGTGTGGTTATTGCTTATGTTTACTTGTTTTCCTAATCCTTAATATAGCTATCACACTAAATGTAGAGAGCTTATTCTAGGTTATATAATAGCTTGACCTAATTGAAGAGCTTGTTTTAACTAGTTATAAAAATGGAAAAATTGTGATTAAAAAAAACTTACTGTTAATCTGAGGTTAATAGTTTTAAAAAAAGGTGTGAGAACAAAGTTACAATTGATTGCATTAATTCATATAAAGGTTAAAATTGAACTGAGAATTAGATTAAAACTTTTTAATTAATCATCACAATTTTGTCTTGATTGATTTGATTTGTATTTTGTAGTTCACTTTTATTTAATTTTATCAATTGAATTTGTCCAAAACCCCCTTCTAATCTTATTACACTAAATTGTTTATTACAAAAGCTAGTTATGAACTCTCTATATAGGTGATCCTTTCTTACCACTACTACAAGTTTAGCTGTATAGAGTTAGATTTTATTTTCTTGTGTGTTCGACACGAATCAAACTTATATAAAACTAAGAATAAAGCATTGAATAAGAGGATTTATCGAAAATGAAGACCACATGACTATAATCATTATTAAATTAATTGAATAAATTGTTTTCATTTGAAGATTAATTTTAGCATGAAATTTGCGTCTAAATTTATGTTTTATGAGAGTTTATTTATGGATTCCAACATCATTTTCCATAACCCAATAAAATAAAAATATCCATTATTAGATAGGGGAAGATGTTTCAAGTTGTATCTTCTCAATTATCACCATTTTCTTAAAAAAAATTAAAGGAATGTATTAAAGGACGACAAAGAAGATTAGAAATAGTCTAATGGGAAATCAAATACACTAGTAAGGAGATTTGAGTGATCTTACTATTAAAATAACAAAAATACAATCAATCACGAAGCTAGCAACTTAAGCTTCCATAAAGCCAATTACCTTTCTTCTTAAGAAAAAGGTCTGCTTGATAGTTTGTGGAATCACAATTGTTGTCTCTTACACAGTAGCAACTTGTTTTTACATCTCCTATTATACCTTTCATTCCATATACTATGGATGCAAGTCCCAAAGCAATAAAATAAGTCTCCAAAGTGTCCATATGGATATCAAAGTGATACATCAACCATTAAATGGTTTTCAAGAATGAATTCCCCGTGAGGTCCCATTAACAATATCTTTTAATCTCTTTCCAAACAATGGAAGCAAAGTGGCACTCAAAAAATAAGTTCTCCTTAGATTCAACACATTCTTTGCATGAGGAACAACTCCTATCCACTGTCAAAAAATACAAAATATTCATTATGCTTAATCTATTTGTCATTATCATTAACATTAGAAATGAGTTTACAGGAATCAGGTACTTATTCCATACAATGTTATACCTATATATTTTGGTACCTAGTGATTGCATCAGTCTCCTACTTAGCTTGCTGTAAATATTAAAAATTAGCTTTCCTTTCCAAAAACATATTGTCATATCTAGAGATATCTAGTAAGTAGGCAAGTTTGTATCTCCACAATACTTGAGTTAGAGCTTAATTGTTGTTCTCTATGAGCTTAAAGACATTATCATCCAAAAACCCAAGTGATCTAGCTACTAGGATTCCAATCTATTAGATCAACTGTCCATAACCTGTCCAATTATCAAACCAATTAAAGGATTTTTCACCATTCCCCACTTTATAGAAAATATTAGCTTAAAGACCTCTATTTTATTTTTAGAATTTGACATAGGGGTACTGAAAATATCTTGATTTAAATGGCCGCCTTTTTTTTAATCTTGCTTTTTTTATTTATTTTATATGTTCATTTTTTCGGGGATTGCCAAAAACAGAAGTCCCTGCAAAGTCATAAGACCAAGTATAGGGGCTAACGCCTACCTAGTGCTGGAAGGTCAAGGAAATTGGTGACCTAATGACAGGGGAGCCGGCGATCGAAGCCCCGATGAACAACGGCTGTAAGTATAACAGTCCTAAGGTAGCGAAAGTCCTTGTCGAGTAAGTTCAGAGATAATGCATCAAGTTATTCATAAGGGCCAACTTGATCCTCTTCCCTAGGGATCCCAGATGAGGGAACCCTAGGAGAGCCGTCGACCCTAGCTATCGTTTGAACCCAGCTCACGTACCAGTTTAATGGGTGAACAGCCCAACCCTTGGAACATACTACAGCCCCAGGTGGCGAAGAGCCAACATCGAGGTGCCAAACTTTCCTGTCAATGTGAGCTACGATAATATAGAGGATGCAAGCGTTATCTAGAATGATTGGATGTGAAACATCTGTAAGTGTCTTTTTAAGTCCGCCATTAAATCCCAGGGCTCAACCCTAGACAGGTGGTCGAAACTGCCAAGCTGGAGTATAGTAGGGGCAGAGAAATTTTTGGTGGAGCGGTGAAATGCGTAGAGATCTGAAAGAATACCAACGGAGAAAGCACTCTGCCAGGCCGACACTGACACTAAGAGACGAAAGCTAGGGGAGCGAATGGGATTAGACACCCCAGTAGTCCTAGCCGTAAATGATGGATATTAGGCGTTGTGCGTATCGACCCGTGCAGTGTTGTAGCTAACGCGTTAAGTATCCCACCTAAGGAGTACGTCTTAGTAACCAGAGGAAAAGAAAGCAAAAGTGATTCCCGTAGTAGCTGCGAGCAAAGTGGGAGCAGCCTAAACCGTGAAAACGGGGTTGTGGGAGAGCAATATAAGTGTCATTGTAACATCCCGTTTCCAGAGAACGGGTCGGACCAAAGAAACGGGTCCAGATGTGGTAAATTACCACATCTCA
>JANIIA010000004.1:25981877-25994842 GCA_027478495.1 Erythroxylum alaternifolium
TTTATGTTTTCTTTTTTCTTCAATTTCTTAAACAATAGAGCATCCTTTATATCATTAATAGAAAAAATCCTTTTATCATATAATATAATATCAATAAAATTATCATATAAATTAGGTAATGAAACAAAATAATTATGGATTAATCCATTCTTAATTTTAACACATTGTAAATTTAAGATGATTTGATTAAAACTATCAATGTGATATTTTGCCTGTGTAATTTTTAACATCTTTAAGGTATATCATAGTTGCTTTTGATATAAATAATCCAAAGTGAGATATTTTGATACTTACTTTCAATTCATTTCTATAATGAAGGAACATTTATTTCATTAACCACCTCCTCCGTACCTTATCACTGAGACTCGATATTATTGCATTAGACACCTTCAACAAAATTTATTCCTTTTTTGATGCCTCTAGATTCTCTGATAGTTTTCTTTTTATTTGAACATTATTGTGTATCCATGTTAAATAAGAACTACTCTCATTTTTATCTTTTATAGAATGAATCATTCAATCCATTAGACATTTTAATATCGAATTTATATAAAGAGATCTTCAAAACAAATTAGATCTTTTCAAGGACAATCTAAGTTGTGATACGAATAATTATGATATCAATTGCTTTGATACCAATTATTATAATATTAATTTCTCTGATACTAAATTTTTATGAAAATAAAACCAGTATAGGAGGAAATAAAGAAGTTGGCATTTATTCACTTAAAAGATATCCTTAATCTTTAGTTCCACCAGTTATAATGCATAGGAACTTAACTGCTTTATTCAAGATTCCCTGGACCAATCTATAATAGAGTAGTTGGAAAAGCCTTTCTCTAGAATTGAAGTGGAGGAAGCTTTATTCAGTATGGACCCAAAGTAAGCTTTAAGACCAGATGGTTGACTTATTTTTCCATAACACTTATAATGAAGTAAGAGATATAGTCATAACAACCATTACTAAATTCTTTTTATGTAGAAGGATGTTAAAGGAATTGAACAAGACATGTAAGACTGGTTTCTAAAATTGCAAACCCCGCTTCTCTAGATGACTATAAATATGTTTCATATTGCATTGTCATTCATAAAATCATCTCTAATATGTTAATTAAGAGACTATAAATAACACTTATATAGTTGATAAACTCGAGTCAAGGTGCTGTCATCAAAGAAAAGATCACTAATGATAACTGATTGATCATTCAAGACATCCTTACAAACTACTAATGTAAGCATTCCATCAAACGTTATGCCTTCTAGATTGATGTTAATAAGGCTTTTGATTCATTAAAATGGGATTTTGTATTAACTAGTCTTGAAGTTTTATTTTTCTAAAAGATTTCTGAAAATGGATTAAGTAGTGTGTCTCCTCCACATCTTATGGAATTAAAATTAATAGGAATCCATTGTAATTTTCGATGGACCCAAGGATTACAAGTAAGGGGATTCCTAGTCCCCTTACCTCTTCACTCTAAGTTTTGAGGTCTTATCTAGGATGATCTCTCATAGCATAACTCAAAGTGGTAAGTTCAAATATCAAGATAACTACAATGAGATCAAACTCTTTAATTTGACTTTTGATGATGATTTACTCCTATTAAGCAGTGCTAGTTTGAATGAAATAAGATCATTATAGTCCTTCTAAAGAATGTCAAGATTGGGCTTAAATTTATAAAGAGTAACTTTTATGTTTCTATTAGCCTAACTTCCCTACCTAATAACTTATCAAGAATTTTATAATGTCAACTCCAATATGCTCCCTTTAAATACCTTGTTATACCTATTACCATCTAAAGGCCTACATTTAATGATTGCTTATCTCTCTTTGATTCAATTAATAATACAATTGGATATAACGGAAGAGTGTTACTTGTAAAACCAATCCCTAGTAATTTGTATAACCATTGGAGCTCTCATATTATGCTATCTAAAATCTTTGGCGAAGTAATAGAAAGGCTAATGGGAATCTTTTTATGGCCTGGCTATGCTAAGAAGGATAGGAATTCTAAAGTAAAATGGTTTGATATGTATGTTCCTCAATAAGAAGGTGGTTTGGGAATCATTAAGTTAATGACATGAATAAAATGTTCATTAAAAGAATTTGCAAAATCTTCAATGATAAAAAAATCTATTTAGGTGAGATGAATGCATTGTTAATACTTGTGGAACTTGAAGGAAAAACATGATCACTCCTGGTCTCCAAATAATATACTAAAAATTGAGGGACTCCATTAAGCATATGATTAAAGTGATTATAAGTAATATAATTATGTAAATTCCTCTTCTTTGTTGTAAGTTCATTGATATTAACTAATAGTGGAGTAGAGGTAGAGGTATATACATAAGTTCTCTTCATCTCTATCCTAAGAAGTAAATTTCAACATTAATTTTAACATGAAGGTGGACAAAAGATACAAATAGTATCACCATTAAATTCAGATAGTACTTTCATCCTTCAAGCAGACAGCTAGATTAGGAACAGTAAAATCCTACACTACCCTTACTCTATAGACCGTCTCCAAGCAATTTCATGCCTTAAAGACACCATCTTAGGACAAACCAAAGCTACAAGGAAGAGCTTAAGAGAGGAGGATTGTTTAGGATTCGACAGCTTAAGACTTAGGTATGTGGACCATAGACTCTCATAATAGAGGGCATTGTAGTAGCATGGCATGGTCCAATAGAATGCTTGGAAGCCTTAAAGAAGATTTCCTGAAAATGTTGTTTTTGTTGTTCATGTTTGACTTTTCGAACACTTCCTCCACCAATAAGTAATCTTATAGGTTTTTACGTTTGTCTTTATCTATTTAACCATGTAGGTTTCCTAAGGGTTATTTTCCTATTCCTAATGTACTTATCCTAGAGATTCTTATAAGAATATGATTGCAAAACAAACAGAACTTGCTAGGAGCCAAGTTACTTCATTTTTGACTTCTAATGTTATTAGAAACTTTAAAATCCTACACGTACATGTACTTGTGTACGAACTGAATAAGAAATATATTCAGGTGTCTATTTGGTTTATAAGTGATGGAGTTTGAATGTGAACACCAATGGTTGAGGAAATGTACTTAGACGAGATAAAAGAATAAGAAAAAATCAATCGTGATGAAGATAATCCAAGCAAATATACAAATAAGGAGTTAGGGCCTAATCACAGTCAATCAAAACATGCAAACGTCACAAAACATAATGCATCGCCTCCTGAATTTTCAAACTCCACCAATTCAAACATTTATACACAATCTGGTTTTTCATTCACTAGACCATCTGAAACAAAAATAATCACTCAAAGAATCCCCAAAAAGTCAAGGAGTAGTGAAACATTTCTTTCAGTTCACCCATTTCCTTTTTCGTATTTAATTTATGCTTCCTATGGACTATATGATAGCGTATATAAATGTAGTATTTTTAGTCATTGACATTTAGTAGTATATATTTTAGCACATCTATTAATGTATTTTTAAAAAATCTAATTCATTTCCTTATAAAGATTTAAACTATTGTTATATCCATTCAACATTGTTTCTATAGTTTAATGCTATTTTGTTGCCTTAGTCAAAATTTTAAGCAGCATGTTTCATTTTTTGCCTAATAATTTTTTTTGTCTTACACTTATAGTTGTGCCACTTTATTTAATGGTATGAATTATGTTTTCTTAATAGAAAGACAATAATAGTTATACTTTTAGTTACGCTTTTGTCAGTTGCCTAAAGATATTTTTTCTATAATGTGTATAGTTAACTCCAAGGTGGATGGATTTAACAACTATGTATACTAGTAATGACAAGAAAGACATAAAAGGTTTTTGTAAAAGAAGTTGAGTCCCGTTAAGTCTAGCAAGCAAGACACTTGACTTATTTCTAGTGATTTTGATGTTGTGGCATTAGCTAAGGATAAATTTGTCAAGAATAGGCTGGTCATAATAGTTAGCATTGAAATGAGAGAGTTCATGACAAAGTTGGAACTTCATGATCTTAAATATTAAGGAAAACAAATGACTTAGACATATGGCACACTTACTGTAAGTTAGATCGAGCACCAGTAAATGATGAATAGATGAAAGCTTATATGGATTCATATGCTTTCCTTGAAGCCTCTAACATCCCAAATCGTAGTCTAGATCTTGTTTCTATGAGAAATAACAGTAGGATAAGGAGAAACCCCTTTCGTTTTAAGAATATTTGCACAAAAGACCCAAGTTTTATTACTATGGTTAAAGAAGTATGGGACACAAATGTAACAAGTTATTTTATAGATATATTGGTCACAAAATAGAAGTTGTTAAAACTAAAACTAAAGAAGTTAAATCACAACAATTTTAAAATTTTAAGATAACAAAAGGCGGAGCTAGAAAACTAGTTAAAATAGGTACAAAGGTTACTAGATGGGGATAGATATAATGAAGGCTAAAAAACCAAAATGAAAAAGATCTGTAAGAACAATTCATTAGTAATACTAAATGGCTCAACACATAATTACAGCAATAGGATAAAATATATTGGATGCAAAAGGGCGATGAATACATTGGTTTTCATTTGATGTAGTTTCTTAGTGAAGGAAAGAAAACAAAATTCACCTATTTATAGATGCAAAATGTAATAAAATCATATCCCTTACTGAAATTAGAAAGCATATAGTGGAATTTTGGAAAGATTTACTAGAAAAAATAGACGAGAGGGAGAGCATTAATGAACAAATTTTGAAAAAAAATGATCCTATCATTTGAAGAGTAGATGCAAACAAGTTAATTTCTTTAATGATGTGGGTATAGGTGAGAAAAATTTTATAAAGGATAACATACACTAAAGCACTAGGCCCTGATGATTGTAGTTCTTATTTTTACATAAAATCATATCATGTGATGGGTTACTTGATATTTGATGTAATGGAGAAATTCTTTAAAAGCACGAGGCTTTTACAATAGGTGAGTTATTGCTCTTGTTCTTAAAAGGAACAAACCAAAAAAATTATGAAATTTCATTCTATAATATAATTTATAAAATTATCATTAAAATTTGTTCAGATAAGTTAAACATAATGCTACCTAAATTAATAAGTAATATGTAAGGAGCTTTTGTAAAAGGGAGAATAATGTTACATATCATTCTAGTTAGCCAAGAATTAATACACCACTATAGAAAAGACTATTCTTCTCTTTGTTGTTCCTATCAGACTTATCTCCTTAAGGCATATGATTTTTTAAAGTAGAATTTCCTTAAAGATGTGTTAGAAGTTTTAGAGCTTCTAGATCAAATTGTGAGGTGGGCCATAACCTGTATAACATCATCGAAATATTCTAACCTAATTAAGGGTGAATTAAAAGGCTACTTTGGAGGAAAAAAGGCTTGCAACACTACAAGAAAAATGTCAATTTGCAACGAAAATTACTGACAGAAAACATCAGCATTTCATCGGTTAGTCAGGTTAGCGACAGACTTTACCGACAGACAAAGGTGTCGTAGAAACAACCGTAGCTAATAATTCTTGATTAAAAATAGAATATTCATTGGTAAATTTACCGACGGATAATTTTATTCTGTTAGCAGATTTACTGATGGTTTGTTCTTTTCCGTCTATAAGCTTGTGAAAACATTATCGACGGATACATTTGTTTGTCAGTGAGTTTACTAATGGTAACTTTCCGTCGGTAAATTTAGTGATGGAATTGGTTATTCCGTCTGTGATTACCAGACAGTTAGTCATGTTTTGTGGATAAATAGAATTAATTTTACCGACAGATATTTGTTGGTTCGTTTGTAAATTAACCAGAAATTTTTTTAAAAAAATATACCGTCAATAAATTTTATTTAATGATGTTATGGTTGATGCTTATTAAACAATTACAAATTTAATAGTATAAATTTAATTTGTTTAAACAAAAATTTGATTGATGTTATAAAGTTAAAAAAATCTTAATTGATAATAAAAACATTACATTGTACAGAATAAGTATTTGTAATTCAAATGAAATGACCAAAAGTACACTATTGATCTGGTGATGGTAGATGCTCTGATTGGTGGGATGAGGTGCTACTCCTACCCTTCAACTCATCCACCTCTATCAATGTTTGCATTGTGCTCTGAAGCTCTTGGACTTGATTAGTTGTCGACCGCATACTAGATGCTGCTGTACTGGATGTGGAGGATTGCGAATAATATGTATTCGCAAATGAACTTAAGCCGAATATCCTTCCAAAACAATCCCTACCACCCACTGCATGAAGATAGGTTTCAGTCTCATCAACATCTTTAGACCGCTGAGACTGTTGTTGAAGGCTTTCTTCTATTTGGTATTATCAAAAGGCAATGTTTATATTAGTAAGTGAAAATTATTAAGCATTAATATTAAACCATAAATTTCACATACATTTAATTCTCTACAACGGCTGTTGACGAATGTCATACCGTCATGCTTCTTAGTGTGAGTGTGCAAAAAGAGTTGACGGAGTGTAGGCCTCATGCCCATAAACTTTTCCTGCATAAGAATAAAATGTTATAAGTTAACTAGAATTTATAAAAATTTTGGCAGAGATTCCTCTATTTTTATGATATCTACCCCCTGTTGAACAAAGAAAATAACTTAACAACATAGCCATATATCGCAGTAGACATTTATAACATTATCATTCTCAATAATACACATATTTTCATTCCAAAATTCATACATCAAATTTAGTTGAAATACAGCAAAGTAAAGAAATAAGAATATAAATGTAAAGTGCACATACTTACAAGTCTCTCTGCATGCTCGTGGTGGGTAATATATCCCCCGTATGTACAGGATGACTCTCTCCTCCCGGTCCTCCACGTCCGTTGGTCCAATTATGCTCTAAAATGGACATTGCCTTAGGTGATGTCCAATATTGCTACTAATGACTCCATATTTGTTCAGAAATATAAGGCAGTCGTACACTGGCCCCGTGTATCACAGCAACAAAGTACCGATAATGTGTGGTGCTTGTCTCTCCCATACTTTATAAATGATCATGTTAAATTTAGAATCCCAAAAAAATTCTTTCTAAAACCAAAGGAAAAACATTAGATAAATACTTATAATGTAATCATATTTATCTAATTAATGTATAAAAGTTAATTAAAAAGAAAATATTAATTTTTGTTGTACCTCAAACTCCTGAAAATAAAATTCCTTTATAGCCTGAGAGATATTCTTCCATACATAACCTTCAAGATCAATCTTCTCATTGAATTTAGATGTCATGTTTCTTGAGCACGATCCAGATGGAATCAACCTAATATAAAAATAAATAATTTTATATCATTTTTAAAATTGAAACCTATAACTTAATTATAAACATATAGTGTTTCATGTATTTTCACTTACATATTATTGACAATTATAATGTAAGTTCTTCCATTAGGTCCCTCAGCTCTAGGCTAGTGGCCGCCTCCTTCATCCTCATTATTTACCCTTGATATCTCTGTCGGTATAGGGGTAGTGAATGATTATGGGGTGGTGGATGCTGTAGCAGCAAGTATGGAAGGTGATGCCTCATCTACAAGTATAGTAACTAGAGGGGGAAGAGGTGATTCAGTTCCAGCTGCTACACTATGAGATGCTTCACCTGTACAGTAAGTACCTCCGAATCGTGGTCTGAATCTTGGTCACAACATATCCTGTCATTTCTTTGGTGACATATTTCAATCTAAAATTAATATTTGATTAAATTTTCCAGAAATATTACAATTTACATTCAATATTTTATTCAATATATTAAAAAGGAAATAATTCATTTGTTGAATATAATATTCAATTACAAACATAAATTAATCGCTGTCATCTCTTAATTGTAAATCAAAACCATCTTCTTTTTCTGAAGATTTTGAATCAAACTTAGACTCTTCTTTAGATCTCTAGCCCTCCTCATCCTCTCTAGATAAGATTTCAGTATATGCATTATATGGGTCGTTCAAAGGTTCATTATCCTTATATACAACATATGCATTTATTTTATAAGCATCTTCCTGAAACGCTTCACTTTTAATTCTCTGTTCTCCTTTTCTATATGATTTAAAAACACCTCTGGGTTTAACTTTGCAAACAGCCAACCAATCTGACTTATCTTGTTTAAGCTGGGAAAAGGGACATGCCAACACGAAAGGTTCAAATTGTCGAAATCTTCTTTGTTTATTGATTACAACTAGATTGTATCATCTATGCACCAACATTTGGAGTTGGATCAAACTAATCACACTTAAATATCACACTTCACTTTATTTGCAATATAGGGTACTCAATTTCAAGTATCTCAATAATTTTACCATAGTAATCCATCAATTCTCCCTATATGCAAACTCCACTATTTATTGTTCCCATACTATGACTATGAGATTCTGTATGATATTTGTATCCATTAACGAAATACACCAGATATGATTTAAAAATTTGCAAAGATCCCTTCACAAGATCACATATGAACTTGTTCTCCATTGGATTTTCTAAGGCGTATAGAAAAAAAAATCATATTAAATAGTATAATCTCATTTGAACACTTAAATCTTATGATTCAACCATTTCAATATTTGGAAGTGAAAACTTACATATTGCTCGAACCATCAAGGACAGTGTCTTCCAACTTCTTTATTAATATCATCCTGTGTTTTGTCAGGCATGAGCTCGAGTAACAATTCCTTGTAAAATCTAAAAAAATTATTATGAATTTCAGTTATGAATAAGAATAAATTTCAAAACCCAAATAATCAATTTCAACTTACTTCACGAAAGGTTGAACCTCTTGATAGTTCAATAAAATATAATCATGGGCAACCTCAATTTCTTCCTCTATTAACATTCTTCTTGTTGAACGTCCATATGTTTGTCCAAGATATATGAAATTAGATAAGTTACCATCAGCGTCACTAGTTCCTCCACCATCGTCATTATGAGGAACTTTCCTTTCTCTTGTGCAAACATGCGACCCAAAATAATATGAACAAGATGTACTAGCTTTCTCTACTAAATAAGCATTACATATCGAAACTTCAACTCTAGCCTTGTTTTTCACATTTTTCTTCAAATGATGCAAATACTTATATGAGCAAATAGGGTTATACCAATTTAATTATTAAAACATATTAATATTCAATTACAATCATTTTTGTTGAATTTCCTTTCAAATGGATACATCCAATGATATTGAAATAGACTGACTAGTTTAGATTTGTTTGCTAAATGGACAGGTAGATGCTCCATACAATCAAAGAAGTTTGAAGGAAATATCCCTTCTAACTTGCACAAAATTACTGGAATTTCCTTTTCTAGTTTTTCCATTTCAACTAACTTGATTTTAGATGATGTTAAGCTTTTGAAAAACAAACTTAATTCTGTTATTACTTCCCAAACCTTATTTGGTAGTAACTCCCAAAATGAAATTGGAATTAGCCTTTACATAATCATATGACAATCATGACTTTTCATCCCAAATAGTTTATACTTCCTCATGTCCACACACCTTGCCAAGTTTGAAACATAACCAATGGGAAAGTTTAGACTTTTCAAATCAACGGTTCCCCATGTCATGTCCACTCAAAATAATTTGGAAAAAACCTTTTTCTGAACAAATGCCAATTAATTTCATCAATAGAAAGGAAACGAATGTGTTTGCACTTTTTACACAGACATCTGATCTTTGGTCCATCCATATATGCAAGTTGAGAACATGCATAATGAATAAAAGCTTCAACTCCCTCAATAAACTCAGGATTAATGAAACCATTAGGTGTTAATCGTCTATCTATCCAAGATCTATCAACATTACTCATTTATGCAAAACTGTTAATTTCAAACAATGATTCTATAGTTGGTATCCTTCATGTTCCCTAAAATTTACATAACAACTAAACTTTACACAACATCCCCTAAGTATTAATCAATTGTGTAACATCCTGTTTTCCCACGTTAAGGGTATGAACCCTAAAATATTTAGCATGATAGGTGGTAATGAAAAAAATTAGGGAATTGCATTTCATGTTTATGCATAATATAGTATGCATACACGTGAATTTGATTATAGCACACATTACAGTGATTGTTCATATACTCATTTGACTTTTTCAGGTATAAATGATTGATGTAATGTGATTATGATGTGGATAGTGAATATTTTGTTCTAAAAAATGATTTGGTGAATTAAATTATTGATTTAGAATTTTTGCTAAAATTTGAGAATTTTATGAGATTTTGGGTATTTATAGACTAGGAAAAATGTCAAGTAGTAAGACAATTGATAAATAGTAGTAGAAATAAATGTCAAATGACATTAGAAATTATTGATAAGTGACATTAAGATTTAATGACAAGTGTCATAAAACATTGGGAGACAATTGGATTAGAAATTGGAGATAAATGAACTGATTACTAAGAAATATATAGTAGCATAAGCAAGAAGGCATAAGCATTTAATTTGGTTATTAAGTGGTGAGTGTCATGGCATGTGTCACGACACTCACCAAGCATTTTAACCTCCTTGCTTATAACCTACAACTTTTCCAATTAAATGGCCATTTCCTTTTTCTTTCACTTAAGCAAAATACTCTCATCTTCTTTTTTATTCTCTCAAGCTATGACACTCTCACTCTCACTCTCACTGTCACTTTCCTTAAGTTGACCTTGTGCTATCATCCTTTACCTCACTACTTCAACACTTTGTCCTCTTCTTCTCGTTGATGAAACCCACTTCTATTCCATCTTCTTCTTACATATATAAGATGATCGTGAAAAGCTTGGAAGCTAGGGTTTCATGGTGATTTGAAGAATATTATAGATAAATAAGTAAGTAATGTGTTAATCTCCATGGGTTGTTTAACTCGAAGCATATATGATGATAGTTGGTGATAAAATGAACATAAAGAAATGAATGTGTTTATGCCTTATTTTTGTATGATTGATGAACAATAATGTATGGTTTGTTTGATGGAAGTATTTAAGATAACATTGAAGCAATTTCGATGAGGAAATGAAGTAGAAATGGACTAAGCATAATATGGTTTGGTTGTAACATATGAAAGAGTTAAAAAATTAGAAAATTGGAAGAGAATGGCTGGAATATGTTAACTGTACATGCATCTGTATTATTGCCATATCTTGATCTGTGAATATCTAAATTGGATATATTTTGATCTAAATTAAACTATAGACTTACGGCTACAATTTTCGTGAAGGAATTGAATTTGAATTCAATCCTTAAGGGTCTTGAAATTTGGCTTGAAGTTGAGTTCTGGCATAGGCTGCAGCACTACCTTTGACAGAAATCATTTCCTATTTTTATCGAATAAACTGTGTTGATGTATGCTGAATAAGACCAAGTTGTCTTTGTAAAGGTTGTAGCCTATTCTCTTAGCTTTATATTGTTATAAAGTTTGTAATTTTTGGATATCGGAATTGAGAGATATGAGTTTTACAAGTTGGAATGCACATAGACAATCATGCACTAGCCACAATTTCCAACGTGCACAGTCTGTAGTATTTGGAGCATAACTCATGAATTATTGAACCAAATTGAAATATTTTTATTGTTTTTGAAACCTAAACTATAGAGGAACATTTGACTAAAAGAAATTATTGTCTAGAAACGTCAGTTTCTAGGTCAAAATGACCATACAATTCTGACCCAAAATTTGTTCTAAGAAAAACTAAAAAATTGTCTGTCATGATTGTAGCAAGGACCACGCGATTGTGGTTAGTGTTTTTGCATGTAAATGTTTTGATTTGTCCAATGGTTGAATTAATTAAGGATAAGGTGTTTAACTATGATGCATTTGGACTTAGTTAGGTTTTAATGAAGCTTGAATTGAACCTAGAATGATGCTTGGATTTAAGTGACTAAATGTGTGATATGTGTGAGGTGATAATTGAGGTTATAACTTAGTGAATGAATTGTTTATATCAAAGTACCAAAAGCATGAGTATAATGGGAATGAAGATATTTATATGATTGTAGTTGCTATTCAAAAGAGTTGAGAGTATTAAGGAAAGGTGAATGAGAATTGGATATTATGAGAGCATATAATGCTGGAAAAGAAATGGTGAGGGATGGATTTATGATATTAGAATAACCAAGTGCTCTTGAGGTGTAAACCTAAGAATAAGCTAGAAACATACATAATGATGTGGTTAATGATCAAGTGATGTGATTAAAGCAACATACCTGGAATATTTAATATGAGCATGCATTGTACACTACATATATACATATATGTATAATAGAATGTTTATGTGATTATGCAATTAATAATGTGTGTGCAATATGTGTATTGCATAATGTTGATATACAGGATGGAACGTCAGCATCCAGTCATTTCCGGATCATGGAAGCTAATGCTAATCTGGAGAGTACTGTAAGTCGACCTAGATGGTCTCACTTTCATTGTTTGTTTTGTTTTAAAATTTTGTATTAAATTATATGATGTGAATGTGTTGATTCTAGACAATAAATGTTCGAGGAATTTGATGCATGTATAAATCATTGGAAGTTCTCCTTGAATGTAAATTTGATCGAATATGTGATTCTCAACTTAAATGTTGAATGCCGGATCAAGGTCCGATAACAAATGTGAATGAGAATGTGAACGTGAATATGAAAGTGCAAATTGACACCATTAATTGGCTGAATACATGTGATGCATTTCATTACATGAATGCATGACAACATAAAGGCTATTGTGACCAGAGTAGCCACCCAAAAAGAACTGAAAGCTCAGAAAGTAAAAAAGAGTTTAAAGTTTAGAATGTGGTAAGAGCCTCTGGCTCACTATGTAAAATGAGCCCTGTATCCCCAACAGATAAGGGATAGTTATTAATGAGCCTGGTATTCATAATAAATACAGGACAATTACAGACACTCGGTCACAACAATAACAATTGCAAGTGCCTATGTGACACTTTTTAATTCACTTTATTGTTGTGACCGAGCGCCTAAAATACCACTCTGGGCTCAGAAGCC
>JANIIA010000004.1:26002705-26016645 GCA_027478495.1 Erythroxylum alaternifolium
TAATTTTTATACATTAATTAGATAAATATTATTACATTATAAGTATTTATCGAATGTTTTTCCTTTTGTTTCAGAAAGTATTTTTTGAGATTCTAAATTTGACGCGGTCATTTATAAAGTAGGGAGAGACGAGCACGTACATGTTATTGGGAGTTTATTGCTGCGATACACAAAACCAATGTACGACTGCCTTATATTTCTAAACAAATATGGAGTCATTGGCAGCAGTATTGGACATCACCTAAGGTAATGTCTATTTTAGAGCATAATTCTACCAACAAACGTAGAGCATCATAGGGAGAGAGTCTTCCTATACATAAGAGATGATCTATTACCCACCAGGAGCATGTAAAGAGACTTCTAAGCATCTACATTTTACATTTATATTATCATTGCTTTACTTTACCTGTATTTCAATTGAATTTGATGTATGAATTTTGAAATAAAAATATGTGTATTATGGAGAATGATAATGTTATAAATGTCTGGTGCCATATATAGCTGTGTTGTTGACTTGTTTTCTTTGTTCAATAAGGGTAAATATCATAAAAACAGAGAAAACTCTGCCGAAATTTTTATAAATTCTAGTTCACTTATAACATTTTATTGTTATGCAGGAAAAGTCTATGGGCATGAGACCTGCACCTCATCAGCTCTTTTTGCACACTCACACTGAGAAACATGACGGTGTAACATTCATCAACAACCGATGTAGAGAACTAAATGAATGTGAAATTTATGGTTTAATATTAATGCTTAATAATTATCACTTACTAATATAAAAATTGCCTTCTGATAGGACCAAATATAAGAAAACATTCAACGATAGTCTCAGCAGTCTGAAGATGTTGATGAGACTCAATCCTATCTTCATGCAGTGAGTGGTAGGGACCGTCGTGGAAGGATATTTGGCTTAGGCATTTGTGAACACATGTTATTCGCAATCCTCTATGTCCAGTACAACAGCATCTAGTAGGCGGTCCACAACCAATAAAGTCCAAGAGCTTCAGAACACAGTGCAAACATTGATGAACTATATAACTCAACTCTGAAATGAGGTGGATGAGTTGAAAGAAAGGGGTAGTACCTCATCACACCAATCAGATCATCCTCGCTCACCAAATCAATAATGTACTTGTAGCCATTTCATTTGAACTACAAATACTTATTATGTACAATTTAATGTTTTTATTACCAATTAAGATAATTTTAACTTTATATCATCAATCAACTTTCTGTTTAAACAAATTAAATGTATAAACAAATCAAATTATTATGCATAGATAGTTCATAACTGTTTTAATTATGTATCAACCATAATATCATCAAATAAAATTTATTGATGATATAATTTTTTTAAAAAATTTCTAGTTAATTTACCAACGGAACAAAAAATATTCGTCGGTAAAACTAATTCTATTTACCGACAGAAAACAACAAACTGTTAGTAATTACAGACGAAATAACCTATTCTTTCGCCAAATTTATCGACAGGATTTGCCGCAGAATAATCGTCGGAATACTTACTGACAGAACGAACATAATCATCGATAGTGTTGTAATAAACTTACCAACGGAGTGAATAATACCATTTGTAAATCTGCCGACGGAAAAATACTGACCATTGGCAATTTAACGACAGTTTACCGCACAAACAATCGTCGGTATATTTAGTAACAATACATTAATTGTCCGTCGGTAAATTTACCGATGGACATTCTATTATTCATAAGAAATTATTACCTACGACCATTTTTACGACACCTTTATCCGTTGGTAAATTCCGTCGCTAACCTGACTTCCGTTGGTAATGTCTGTCGCTAAGCGACATTTTTTTTATAGTGTTCACAGTACATAGAAAAATTCAAAAATGGTTTGAAAAATAAAATAAAATAAAAGTAAACATAAAATAAAGAAATATAAAATCAAGATAAAGATAAATAAATAAATAAACTTACAAAAAAGAATACAAATTAATAAATAAAATAGATAAACAATTGAAAGAAAAAAACCAAGGCACTGACTAGAAAAAAAGGATTCAAGTTAAATATAAGATACAAGAAACAAAGGAAAAGATTCAAAAGACCAAAAAAAAAAAGAAAAAGTGAAAGGTCTATCCTCTGTATACGATTCTTTAGTCGAATCTTAATTCGCCAATTTTTTTTTTCAAATCTTCAGTAAACTGTAATAAGACATATTATAATTGATCTCTTCCCTTCAATTCATGGTGGGATTTGCTTTTATTATTGGATAAGTTTGTGTGTCTCCAGGACGGGTCGATCAAGCTAGCTATATACAATCCGGTTACTTGGGAACTCTTCATCCTTCACCGAAAGTGAAAAAAAAGGAAAAAAAAAAAAGAGAAAAGAAAGTGATAAGCCGAGCAAAAACGATAAAATTTCTCTTCGGCCTAAACGTGATTTTCATTCCAACTAGGCGTGACTTGTATCGCTCTAACACAACTGTAGAGCTAGCAGTGGAAGCCGCTTTCATCTAATATTATTTTTGGTGAGTGCAAGCATGCTTGTGTTTGGAAATCATCTTTAATTAGTGATCGTGAACCGAAGGTCGCATCAGATCAGTTCCACTAACATTTCGGCTCATAATATTCAACAGGTTCTTTCATCTATATCTTCACCAATAGTACCCGATCTATAGGATTTAACGTCTGGTAATTTATGGAGAAGCTTATAGATACGGATTCTACTTTTAACTTAGGCATGAAACACTCAACACCTATACATTATTTCTGTCCTTCCTAAATATATATTTACGTCGTGTTTGTCCTTTCGACGTATGGAAATAATTCTTATATGTATGATTCTCTAGTGTAGCTAATATGAGATGGCTTACAGTACATGTCCATAGCCACCATAGATACAGAGTTTACGACTAACTTGTAACTAATGCCTTTAATCTTTCGGGCAAAATTCCGTTTTACCTATTAATAATTGGTATACTATGATCTTGATTAAAATTAAAACATCAATATAAGGGAAAGACAAGATTGAAATTTCTTGACAAACCACAATTCTCGACCATCATCAAGTGACCCTGCAACCGCCAGGACCTTGCAGTTCCACAGAATGATATATATGAGGGTAAAAGTTCTCGGAAATCAACTTTACAAGGAAAGTACTTATGTCAACAGAACATCATTGAAACCGCGAGATTTCAGTGTTTAAAGAGTTTCCAAGTGCTAACATTCAAGTACTGTTTGGTTGGTTAGTCTTCTTTAAGACAAAAAGACAAACACACAGGGTCATATTCTGTTGCTCCCATTGATTAATTAATAATGAAGATAAACATATTTAAAAGAACAGGTGCCGATTTTAGACGATGTGTTATGCTTCCCCAGATTTGAGGTTAATTTTCAAATGTCGCGTGTGGGCTATTTCTTTCTTATTTTAACTTTACTTTCTAATCTTGAACGTTAGGTACTTGTTACTTTTAATTCACAAGTGAAAGATATGATTACAAAATCATATCATAACTTGGACTTGCGCAGCTCCTAAAAACCCACTTATTTTGGTATGCTTCATCGGTAAAAAAATTGTAAATACGTTCGTGCACTGTCCTTATGAGCTTAACTTCTCTGCATGTTTCAGCTTTTATAACTAGTTTACAATCGTTTTGCCGTCTCATCTTATTTGTCTTGGTGTCATATTTCATTCTTTAATTTCCCTTATATTATTGTCTAAAACTTATTCATGCTTTAATTTTTTAATCTAAAACTTCTTGAACTTTCATATTATTTTAATTAACACTCTTTCACTTTTCTTCAATAAAGCCATTGATTTAGATGAAGTTTCTAAACTCTTAATAAAATCAAACAATGTTCACTGCTATTCATGGTAGAACACTTTTTTTTGGAAAAGGAAAATGAAATTAATAAATAAGTGGTAAGAGTTTTATGGAGAAGAGTGAAACCACAGGGGAGAACCCTTGATAGCCTTGGAATACAAGGTAGATGCTAAGAACAAAAAACTAGAATATTAAAGATGGGGATGTCTTGGTCATTAGAGGTGCAGAGATGCTAGTGTATTTGAGTTAACATTGTGAGTGAAGTTCTGCAGCAAAATGTGCTCCCTGATTTTATGGAAAATTGTGGATTTCAATGTTTCCATGGAAGAACTTGTGTTGGCAAATCGTTTGAGATTTCTTTCATACCATAAGCTACAGATAGAGGGCAAGAACATCGTGGTGGATTGATCGGTATGCTCCTACGGATGAATTCTGAGTTAATAGACGTAAAAGGATTTTAGGAAGAGCTTCACCTGAATTACGTCATTGACATTTTATGGTGTTATAGTTCCATCTATCCTTGATGATTTCTTGTTTTGTCATGTGCCCTGCACATTGGACAAGTTTTATTGAGTTGTAAGAAGATCACACGATCAGTGGTGCTCAATTTGTTTTCCAACGCTAGCTGTAGGATGGAGAGTCGTGGGGTTAAGGCCTTAGACTAGACAATCTTGAACCAATAGACTCTAGAGCTTCTACCCCGTAACAATTTTTTGACATCCTTGTTTTTGATGTTATGGACTGGTTTGTCTATCCAGAGAAATATGTCAGGCTCATCCAAGTTTGGGGGATTGCTAGGTTGGAGGTGTCTCAATCGTAACAGGAAATTTTAGGAGTTAACTTGTATCAAGTGGCTTAACTTGGTGTGTAGAGGGAGTATGTGGGTTCCCAGCTCTTGTATAGAGTTGATCAGCTGTCCCTGGCCTAACCAATTATCATACCAGAAGGTTATTTGTTTGTAATTTCCAATTTTGCATGTCGTCTCTAGCTGAACCATATCTCGTAGTTATAGGAGCTGATTAAAGAAGTGTGAATTTAAGGGATTTTTCTTGATGACTTAGATACTTTTACCTTCGAGGAAATAAGAGTACAACCATTTGAGTTAAAGTGATTTTTTGTCCATTAGAATCCACCATAAGCTCTTGATGAATAACGCGAGATTGGTAGTTTTAATAGAGCATATATTGAGACCACCCTCTTCCTTCAATAAACATAAATTAGGCCATTTGACCTTTACAGATCTTGGGTTGCCATTCTGATGACTTAATAAGAAGTTCTTGAGAATTCTTTCAATTGATTTGATGATGCTTTATGAGAGAAATATATGGGAGCTCCAATATATATGTACGGAATTGAGAACAAATTGAATGAGTTGCACTTTACCTGTATAGGATAAAGATTTGTTCACCTATGATTGAACTTGATTTTTTTTATCAGAGGAGACATTCCAGGTAATTAAGATGCTTTGTAGAGACTGGTAAGCCAAGGTATAAGATGGGAGGACATCTATTTTGCATACCCATTATAGCAGTAAACTGAAGTTCCAAGTTGCTAGCAATTTTGGAGAGGATGAAATGGCTTTTGTGTAAATTGATCTCCAACCCCGCATATTGTTTAAAAGTTTCAAGAACCCTCCTATATGTGAGAATGGAAACCATGTTTGCCCTACAGAATAAAAGCAAATCATCTGCAAAATAGACATTAGTGAGTTCTACCTTTTTGCACTTGGTATGGTAGCTGAAATTTGGGTTATTTTGCACTTTATATTTCATAATGGGGTTAAGTATCTCCATACATACTATAATAGGGGATCCCCCTCTCTGAAGCCGCGGGCTGCTTTAAAGTATTTAGTGGGATTGTCATTGATCAACACCGATAGGGATACATATGAGACGCACTCTCAAATCCACATGATGAACTTGATTGGAAAGTCATAAGCATTAAGCATGTGCCATAAGAAATCCCAGTTTATACTATTGAAAGCCTTGTGAAAATCTATCTTCATGGTGCAGTTAAGAGGCCCATTTGCTCTGGAGTATCCATTTAATAGTTCTTGTATAAGAAGGGTATTGTCCTTGATGTGTTTGTCCTTCAGAAAAGCACCTTAGTTGTCGTTTATCAAAGGAACAATAGTTTTCTTCAACTGGTTGGCTAGTATCTTGGAGATAATTTTATAGACAAAGTTAGTGCAAGAGATCGGTTTAAAATCCCTAAAAGTTAAAGGATTGGGGCCTTTGGGAATCAAACACAAGAAGGTGCAACCAATTTCGTTTAGTAGAACACCATTGGTGAGTAATTCATAGACTCCATTTTTGACAAAGCTATCGATGGGTTTTAAGAATTCTAGAAGAAAAAACCATTTAGGCCGTTTAGCCTTAGGGCTTTCTTAGAGTTCATACTAGAAACCGTCTTCTCAATCTCATCATCCTCTATAGGTTTAATTAGGATTGCAGATCTAGAGGGATTATTTGGGTTAAGTTCAGCTTTTGCAAATTGGCCAAAGATACAGAGGATATGCTAATTGTGCCAATTAGGGAAGTGAAATATTTAACAGCTTCCTATTGAATTTTCGAGGCTCATTGTAATAGGTTCCCATCTGTAGAGGTGACCGAGTGCATCTTCTTATGATTTTGTCTAGCTATGATTGTGTTGAAAAAGAAGTTTGTGCATCTATCCCCATCTTTGAGCCAGCTAATTCGAGTTCTCTATTGAAGAAGAGAGGAGTGGTTTTGTACTGCTTGAAAGTATTTAAAAAGAGCAAGTTTTTCCTTCTCCAGCAGAGTTTGATTAGAAGGTTGGGTGGCTAGCTTGCTTTGTATATTTTCGAGCTCACATTTTGTGGAGGTGATTGTTGAAGTTGTTAGCCCCTTCGTGTTGTTTAGCACCTTGAGCTTAGCTTTGATGATTTTTAACTCTTCCATGTAAGCAAATTGTCTTATCCCTGTAACAAATGATTCCGCCCTTTATCTACAAGCTTCATCGAAACCTGGTACATGAATAAGGAAGTTGTTGAGCCTGAATGGATGATGATATGTACATAGCTGCAACAAATGCTCTATAGTAATTAGGGTGTAGTCTGAAAATAGTGGATCTCTGAAGGTAACAATACTATGAGGAAATGTTACAGCCAGATGGCATTCACTAAAACTCGGTCGAGCTTGTTCTTGATTATCCAATTTGAAATTTGTTTGTTTGACCAAGTGTAGAAGTGTCCCACTTGTTTGAGATTTATCACCCCAATGTACTCCACACAGTCCTTTAAATCTGGTGTAAAATTCATAAGGTTTGAGTGACGTTAAGCTTTCGTTACATATAGTGTAGAGTTAAAGTCTCCATTGATTAGCCAAGGCTTAGTGATAGAGTTACTGATGTGTTTTAGATTATTCCATAAATCTTTTCATTGACATCCAAAATTACAAGTGTAAATGAAAGAGATATTCGTGTCAATATGTTCCTTCAAGAAGGTGGCTTTCAGATGCATGGCTTGTTCATTGGCTTTTAGAATATCTAGTTGGATTTCTACAAATCTATAGCAAACAATAATTCTTTCAAAGGCATGGTGGGAGTGATTTGTGAGTATCTTCCAATAAGACACTAAAATGCTTAGTTTGTTGAGGTTCTCCCCTCAGATTTTTGTTTCAAAGAGGGCAATTATGAGAGGTCTTTCTCTTGTGACAAAATCTCGCAAGGCTGCAAGCTTAGAGGGACAACTTATTCCTATAACATTTCATGTTATAATAAACATATTATAAAAAAGTAGTTTTGGAGCCTTTAGCCTTTCTCTGCTGAGATTTCCTTTAGGTTACACTGTGGAAGATTTAATTTGTATCAGTGTCTATTATGACTTCCTATTTTTTCACTTTTTCCACCAATGTTGTGATTTAGGGGGCACTAACTATCTGGTCAGATTCAGCTACAAGAGAGTGGGGATGCATGAGCTTTTTTGAGTTAGGGATATCAGTCTAAAACTCGTGTATACGTGTTGGTTCATCACTTATAGTGTTTTTTAAGGTTGGGACTATGGAAGAAGTTTCCATAGCAGGTATGGTGGAAGCTGCTTCATGCACGTGAGTTATAGGTGATGTTTGAGTAGATGGTACTTCCATATTTATTACTCCCACAGCAACTGTATCCTTCGGAACCTTGAGTTATGTATAAAGAGTTTATTCTTTGAGACCCATTAGGTCTCTGTAGGTTCCATTTTTAAAAATTTTTCCTGTGGCCTTCTATAGTTTGTCCTATAGTTTGGGGGGTCTCTAATGGTAGGAGATAACAATGGTATCTTCCTATAGTTGGTTATCATCACCTAAGCGTATGACAGGGATCTGATTAGGAAGCTCTTTTGAAGGGTGTGCTTACACAAATTCTCGCATATCCAATCCGCTTCTTTGTAGCTATATGTTCATCCATACATAATGGCTTGCCGATGTAGCTAGATAAAGACCTTAATCCTTGGGTAGTCAAACACTCGAGGGGAATGTTATGGAAATTTATCCAAAAAGGTAAGCTTTGAATCTTAATAGACTCTATGTAACACCCCATTCTCATGAGGTACCTACCTGAGCATCTCGACGACATTCAGGCACATGCCTCATGAAACGACATGTTAGAGTAGTCACATTCACTTATATGACATCATAATTAAAACACAAATAACACAATATCTAAAACTCAATTCTTCATTACATTGATAAAACACAATTTACACAGCAGCATTTCATACATAATCCATAAATATACAATATTGAAAGCTTATCAAAGTCTGCTGCTCTCTTTACAAATTATAGTTCATAAATGAGGAACTATACAAAAGCTCTATCTAAGCCCCACAGTCTCAGCTGACTGACCTTTAAGCCATTTCTTGATGTTCAAAAAGTAAGAACTAGACTTCTTCTAGAACGTCTTAGTAACTAAGTCTCCTCTCTTGTACTTGAAAGTCAACGTTGCAATTTTGATGAGTTTTGCGAACTCAGCAAGCAATCCATCATCGATGTGCTCACTTATACCAATCTTATGGCATATCTCATTAAAATTCACAGACAGTTCACATAATCAAATAGTGCATATAATTTCACATTTCGGTTTCAAAACAGATCAAACAATTCACTTCAATCAATTATATAACACACATATTAATTATAAATGCAATTTCTCATGAGACTCCACTTTCATTGTTAATTGTTGTGACTAAGTGCCCTTTTAACTGTCCTATATCGGGGGTGGATACCGGGCTCATTTATAATTGACCCTCGTATCTGTTGTGGATACCAGGCTCATTTTACTAGTGAGCCTATGATTTTTATACATATTATGAGCTTTAAGCTCTTTTTCCCTGGCTATTTTGGTCACAACTATCTTTATTTGATCATGTATATCATGTAATGATATGCATCATATCACATATATTCAATCAATCACATTCATTCAGTAAATACATTCACTTTTCACTTTTTTCATCAAACGTAAGTCTGGCATTCAACATATTAGTTGAGAACACTTATGTCTTTCAAATTCACATTCAATGGCACTTCCAATGCAAATCTCATTCGTTAGAGGCTTCAAACTATCAAAGTCCAGAATTAACACAATCACCTCAATAATAGTTCAATAATTGAAATTTTAAACAGATATTAGCAATTTTAGTGAGAACATCTAGGTTACTCACAATACGCTTCAGTTAGCTATTACCTTGACGTCCCAACAATGTCTGGTTGTTGTCTTTCTATTTGCTCTTCTATATCATACAACACACACATTTACACTACTCAATTTGCTTCACATAAGTATTCAATCAACATATATGTATATATGTTATGTATGATGCATGCTCAATTTGACTATTCTGGATATGTATCCTTAATTACGAATCTTAATCATTCAACCTTTATCACTTGGATATGCTAATTTGAACTTAGGTTTATACCTCAATTATAGATGATTATTCTAAGTTCCTTAATCAATCATTCACCAATGTTATTCTAGTATTATAAGATCACATAGTATCTAAATTCTCATTCATCTATACTTAATACACATTATTCATCTCCTTTGAGTCTCATTAGCTTTCTAAGATCACTTTCATTCCTATAACTTCTCTAAATTTTCCAAATTTTTGATATAGTTATATCAACCATCCATGCTTAAGTTATAACCTTAATTATCACCCTAAGCATATCAACATTTAATCACTTAATCAATCATTAAACTAGGTTCATTTGAAGCCTCATTCAAGCCTAAATGCATTATAGGAAGGTACCTAGCATTTGTTGCTTTGAACATCACATAAAAGAAGAAGGATTTATGTTAAAGGCCATTCCCACAATTGTGGATGGCTTCCCACTATGTCATCCATGATCGTGGGTTATATGAACAGAAATTTTCCACCCATTTCTTCATTTCCCACGATCATGGAAGCATTCCCACTATCGTGGGTTATCATATTTGAAAATTTTCCAGCCATTCTCATCCATATTTTCCAAATTTCTAACTCTTTGCCTAGTACATTTAACACCTTATACATAGTTCATCATTCCTAGTTTAATTCCTTATCATTTTCACCTCCATTTTAACAAAAAAACACCATCAAATAGATCATACATTATTTTTCATCAATCATACAAAACAAAACATCAATTTGTACATACATTCATCAATGTTTTAGTACACATTCAACTCCATTATCACCTTCACTTTATTTCAAAACAATCATCTTAGTTCTTCTCATTTCAAGACAGTACATTAGCCTTTTATTTAGCCTCAAAACTCACTCTAGTTCATCTTTATAATAACCAATAAATCCACATTTTTATACATCCAAAACAAAACATATTTATCCATTCATTTATCAAATTTTTGCACTCATCATCAATAACATTTTCATGATCATTTTATCTCAAAAACATCCCTAAAACAATTCATAAGTTATTACTCATCATATATTCAAAAATATGACATAAACATACTTATTTCCTTATCCATGTTACAACATATATTTAATTTTACTATCAATATCATTTCACCTTTAAACTATGATCACATATGTTTATATTTAACAAACTATGAAGAACAATATGGTACTTATTTGATTTACTCAAAGCTTCTTCAAATCATCACCTAACTTTAGTTCCAAGCACATATGATCATCAATCTTCTAAGTAAGGTAGGCTAGGTTTTGAGTAATAAGATGAAAAAGACAACATTTTGGAGTAGCTAGTGTTGAAAGATGATAACAAGGGTCAACGTGGTGAGGGTGAGAGTGAAATGGCCATGAGATGGAGAAGAGAGAAAATAAAGAAGATGGGAGCAAGTGATAAAAAGTAGAAGTGAAAGATTAGGATGATGGTCTTTCAATGAAAATTTTGTGGGTTTAATAAGCAAGATTGAAAAGCTTGTGTCATGACACTTACTACTTAATTAACAATGCTAACAATACTAATGTCTATAATTTTGTACTCAAAATTATTAAATCTCTAGTCCATTTGTCTCCTAATTTTCTATATCATTTGTCAATAAATCCTAAAGCCATGTGTCAATTATTTCTATTGCCAATCGTCAGTTATTTCTATTACCATAAATCAATTGTCTTACCACTTGGCTTTTTTCTAGTCCAAAAATATACATAATTTCCTAAATCTCTAAATTTTCACCAAAAATTTTGAATTAATAATTATACTCAGCAAATCAAAATTCAAGACATAATATTCACCATTCATATCATAATCACTTTAAAACAATTTATACCCCGGAATTTGTCAAATGAATGCATGTATAGTCTTTGTAATGTGTACAGAAAATCAATAATCACGTGTGTATGCTAATGTTATGCATGAGCATGAAATACATTCCCTAATTTCTTAATGCTATTTCTCATTTACAGTTTTATAAGGTTCTAACCTTTAGTATGGAAAAATGGGATATTACAATTCTCCCCCTGAAGAAATTTCATCCTCGAAATTCTTACCTGATTTATCAAATAGGAGGGGTTATTGTTTCCTCAAGTAGTCCTCCGTTTCCCATGTACTTTCTTTACTTAAGTGATTCTTCTAAAGGAATTTCACCAATGGAATTACTCGGTTTCTCAATTGCTTCATCTGATATCCCATTATATTTACTGGTTCCTCAATATAACTTAGATTACTTACAACTTCAACCTCATAAGCTGGCAATACATACGTCCGATTATACCGATATCTCCTGAGCATATTCACATGAAACACATTGTGAATCTAAGCCATTTTAGTAGTTAGTGCTAAGTTGTATGCCAATGGTTCAATTTTCTCATTAATCTCATATGGAATAATGTATCTAGGGCTGAGATTACCCCTTTTTCCAAACCTTGGCACTCCTTGCCAAGGCGATACTCTAAAAAAAAATTTATCTCCCACTCGATATTCCATATCTCTTCAGTGCTGATCCATATAGCTCTTTTATCTATCTTGAGTTGCTTTAATTCTATTTCGGATCAGTTTTACCTTATTCACAGTATCTTGGATTAGTTATAGGCCTTCTACAATCTTTAGACGCTCTTCATCACAATACAAAGACGGATGACACTTTTTGCCATATAATGCCTTATACGGTGCCATAACGGTGCTACTATGATAATGGTTATTATAAGCAAACTTTATCAGAGCTATATACTGATCCCATGCTCCTTGAAACTTTATTGCATAAGCTCTGAGCATATCCTTAACAGTTTTAATTGTCCTCTCACTCTGTCCGTCTATTTGAGGATGAAATGTAGTATTGAAGTTCAACTTCGTGCTTGTAGTTGTCTATAAGCTCCTCTAAAATCTCAAAGTAAACTTGGGATCTCTGTCCAACACAATAGACACTAGGATTCTATGTAATCTCATTACTTCATCCATATACCTCCGAGCTAACTGATCCAGTGTATTAGTCTCTCTTATTGGTAAGAAATGGGCTGACATAGTCAATCGATCCATAATAAACCATGTGGAATCATGTTTCCTCGGAGTTCTTAGTAATCTTGTAATAAAGTCCATAATGATTGACTCCCATTTCTACTCTAGAATAGGCAATGACTATAACTTAGCAACTAGAGCTCAATGCTCTACTTTAATCTGTTGGCAAGTTAAATAGTTAGCCACATAGTCAGCCACTTGTCTCTTCATCCCTGGTACTATTTTAGTATGTTATACATCTTTGTAGTACCGGGATGCATAACATAAGCTACTATATGTGCTTCCTCTAGAATCTCTTTCCTCAAATCCTCAATATTGGGTACACACAGGCTTTGCCTCAACTGCAGTATCTCATCTCTCAATTTAAACTTAGAATTTGGGTTCACTTTCAATTTCACAATAAGGCTCAAAATTTTCAAATTTTTATTTTGAACTTCTCTAATTCTATCATGCAACATTGATCTAAGCTTCAATGGAGCTGTCAATGCCTCATTTTGCTCTAAATTTAACTCAACATTCAATGCTCTCAATCAAACTAGCCATGGTAACCTCGATGTATGAATTTGAGCTATACCGATATTAGATTTTCTAATCAATGCATTAGCTACCACATTAGCTCTTCCCAAATGATACTCAATTGTGCAGTCGTAATCTTTAAGTAGTTCTATCCATCTTCTCTGTCTTATATTCAACTCTTTTTGACTCAATAGATATCTTAAACTCTGATGATCAGTATATATCTTAAATGTCTCTCCATACTAATATTGTCTCCATATCCTTAGGGCAAATACTACTGTAGTAAACTCTAGATCATGTACTGGATAATTGAACTCATGAGACCTCAACTGTCTCGATGCACATGCTATCACTCTGCCATGCCGCATCAGAACACACCCTAATCCTTGGTGTGTAGCATCACTATACACCATATAACCTCTAGTTCTAGATAGGATAGTTAACACCGATGCTGTAGTTAATCAATGCTTTAGCTCCTTAAAACTTCTTTGACATTCATCATTCCATAAGAAAGGCACATTATTCCTTAGAAGTTTTGTCAAAGGGGCTGAGGTTAGTGAAAACCCCTCGACAAATCTCCGGTAATATCCAGCTAATCCTACAAAACTACGGATCCCTGACACATTTCTAAAATCTTCCCACTTCATCACTACTTCTACTTTCTTTGGATCAACTTGTATGCCCTATCCAATCACT
>JANIIA010000004.1:26036876-26049918 GCA_027478495.1 Erythroxylum alaternifolium
CATTTGTTCTACTTTCTTTGGATCAACTTGTATGCCCTATCCAATCACTAAATGACCCAAGAATACTACTTGATCAAGCAAAAATTCACAATTACTGAACTTGGCATACAATTGCTTTTCCCTCAGATCTGTAGGACTAATCTCAAATGTTTAGCATGTTCCTCTCTGCCCTTTGAATAAACCAAGATGTCATCAATGAACAAAATCACAAAACGATCTAGGTAGGGTTAAAATACCTTACTCATCAAAGCCATAAATGCAGCTGAAACATTAATCAACCCAAACAACATCACTAAAAACTCGAAATGCCCATATATGGTTTTAAATGCACTCTTCGACACATTAGCCTCTGCTATCTTCAACTGAGAGTACCTTGATCTCAAGTCTAGCTTAGTGAATACTTGAGCTCCCTGTAACTGATCAAGTAAGTCATCAATTCTCAGCAACGAATATTTATTCTTTACTATCACCTGATTCAGTTGGCTATAGTCAATACACAATCTCAGAGTTCCATCTTTCTTCTTCACAAATAAGACTGGAGCTCCCCAAGGTGATACACTGGGTCTGTTGAAATCCTTATCCAATAACTCCTGTAACTGAGCCTTGAGTTTTTTAAGCTCCATAAGTGCCATCCTATATGGAGGAATAGATATGGGAGTAATACCTGGAACTAGGTTAATAACGAACTTTGTCTCCCTATCTTAGGGTAAACCAGATAACTCCGTGGGAAACACATCCAGGAATTTCCTAACAATAGGAATATCCTACGATATATACTCATTGCGGGTATCAACTATATGGGTCAAATAAGCCTTACATCTACCTCGGATCAGTCTCAAAGCATTTATGAATGAGATAAGTCTGGTTGGCACTACTTGACTATCACCTCGAAATATTGCTCTTAGCTGATTAGGAGATTTAAGTATTACCTCCTTAGTATAGTAGTTCATCAGAGCCTTATGAGTAATGAGCCAATCCAAGCCAAAAATAATATCTATCTCCTTTAACTGTAATATAATCAGATCAATTTCCAACTCTACCTGATTAACTTAAATTATACACCATTTATGAATTCACCAATTAATGTAGTATTACCTATCGGTGTACTCACCTTTAATCCAAATTTTAATATTTCTCTATCATAATGCAGTCTGGATGCTAGATGTGGTGCGATAGAAGAATACATAGATCCTGGATCTAACATTGCAAAAGCTTCAAAATTAAAGATATGCAACACACCTGTAATGACATCTGCGGAGTCTTAAACCTCCTATTTGGCCATCATATAGACTCTGGCCTGAGATTGCGGTTAGTTGCTTCTCACCTCAGTCCTGACAATAGGACTCCCTGAACTCACTCTACCTCTACCTATGCCTCTCGGTGTAGATCCATTAACTCGGCTCTGTTGGATAGTTGTTTTTGTTAATATTTCTCCTCTCATTCTAAACTGTGCCTCGAAAACTACTAGACAGTCTCTAATCTGATGCTCGAAGGAGCCACATCGAAGGTAAGCTCTTGTTAGCTTCCAGCATTCCCCACTATGCTTCCTTCCATAATGTTCACAGTTAGGTATCTGCCCAGATGTTGTACCTCTTCCACTACCAATCTGTACAAAACTACCTTTCTGTCAGAACCCTAACTGTCTCGATCCAGTCAGTCGTCGAAAAGATCAATTCTGATACTTTATGAACCTTCTGTTAGAATCAACTTGAGATTCACTATGTCTCGTCATTCTAAACTCTTACCTGCTTCCTCCTTGTCCATCTTTTCACAACTGTTTTATTCGAATCGAGTCAGCTCTCAACTTAGTGAAACTACTCAGATTCGTAATAATTAGCCTCATTCTTATCTCCATGTTCAACCAATCCTCAAACCTTCTACACTTGTCTTCGTTAGCAGGAATTAAGGCAGTAGCATACCCCATCAGCTCATTGAATCTTATCTCGTACTCAGTCAATGTGTGACTGCCTTGCTTTAGACCTAGAAACTCTTTCATCTTTCTTTCCAGATAAAGCTTTGGCATATAATTGTCCTTGAAGACTCTCAAGAAGTCATCCCACTTTAAATCACAAGGTCTAGTGGTACTGCCTAGGACAGTCTTCCACTATTGGTATACTGGACCTTGCAGTAGTGAGACTGCATAGTCTAGTAGTCTATCTGATTGAATATTCTCTTAGTTCTCTCTAACTATCCGTCAGCCTCTGCAGGGTCTACACTTTCGTTGAAGTCCATAGCCCCCCGCTTTCTCAGTTTATCATACCTCTTTTCCTTTCTCTTAGGAATTCTTGGAGGTATTTGATCAGGTCAAGGTACAAAGGACTCTCTACTAGCTCTTACAGACTCTAGGTGAACTGATTGTCCAACCTGATCACCTAAAGCGGATAACCTATAATAGAAAATAATAAAGATTACTATATGAGTTTCTCACTATATAACATGTCTAATGTTCCTATATATCCCCATGGATGCCATACCATGCTCTGATATCAAAACCTGTCACACCTCGTTTCCACGAGGTACGTACCTAAACATTTCGAGGACATTCGGGCATATGCCTCATGAACTGATGCGTTAGAGCAGTCACATTCACTTATATGGCATCATAATTAAAACATGAATCACATAATATCTAAAACTCAATTCCTCATTCCATTGATAAAAAACAATTTACATTGTAGCATTTCAAAGATAATCCATAATCTCAACTTACCGACCGTTAAGCCATTTCTTAATGTCCAAAAGGCAAGAACTAGACTTCTTCTAGAACGTCTTAGTAACTAAGTCTCCTCTCTCGTACTTGAAAGTCAATGTTGCAATTTTGATGAGTTTTTGTAAACTCAGCGAGCAAGCAATCGTTGATGTGCTCACTTATACCAATCATATAACAAATCACATTACAATTCACAGATAGTTTACATAATCAAATATTACATATAATTTTCACATTCTAGTTTCGGAACAGATCAAACAATTCACTTCAATCATTTATATAACACACATATCAATTATAAATGGAATTTCCCATGAGACTCCACTTCCATTGTTAATTGTTGTGACCGAGTGCTCTTTTAACTATCCCGTATCAGGGGTGGATATTGGGCACATTGATAACTGTCCCATATTTGTTGTGAATATCAGGCTCATTTTACTGTAAGCTTGTGGCTCTTATACAGATTCTGAGCTTTAAGCTATTTTTTACTAGCTGCTTTAGTCATAACTGCCTTTATTTGATCATGCATATCATTTAATGAAATGCTTCATATCACATATATTCAATCAATCACATTCATTCAGTAAACATATTCATTTTTCATTATTTTCATCAAACATAAGTCCATCATTCAACATATTAGTTGAGAACACTTATTTCTTTCAAATTTACATTCAATGAGCACTTCCAATGCAAATATCATTCATCAAATGCCTCGGATTATGATAGTCTGGAATTAAAACATTCACCTCAATAATAGTTCAATAATTGAAATTTTAAATAGATACAAGCAATCTTAGTGAGAACATCTAGGTTACTTATAATACGGTCCAGTTAGCTATTGCCTTGACATCCCCGCAATGTCTGGTTACTATTTTTCTATCTGTGCTTTTATATCATGCAACACACACATTTACACATTACTCAATTTACTCAATCACATAAGTATACTGATAGTTGCCATTTGCATTATGTTTTAGGGTTTAATTTGTTATGTATTTACTATGAATTTGAGTGTCGAGTGTGTATTCATGGTTTGATTGTGTTAATTTATATGTTTAAGTGTTTTTATGGGTTAGTATGAGTCTTTAAGCTTAATTGTTATATTTTTGAGGTACCTCGATGTGTTTATTAGTTTTTCAAGGTAAACGACAAAGAACAGAGAAGTCGTGAAGAGTTTCAAGCCAAAAAAATAGGCCATGATCGTGTCACAATAGGTCACGATCGTAACAGAGAAGGACGAGCCAAGGCAACCAGGCCACGATTGTGCACTTTGGGCACAGTTGTGATAGAGAGCTTAGATCCAAGCCATGATTGTGCATTCTGTGCCATGATGGTGATAGAAAGGTTTAGGCATTGGCCACGATCACGACAGGTAGGGCTACGATCATGGCCTGAATCAAGCTGAAGCAAAAACTCGAGTTTGACAATATTTTTTAGACTATTTTGACCCCGACTTTAACCTAGAGCGTCTAAAGTATAAATACATTATTATGAGAAAGATGTGACAGCTTTTGGAGAGTCTGAAAGGAGAGCCTTCACGTCATCCAATTCTAAAAATCTAGAAAAAAATCGAGAGATCGAGGAAGGAGACAAATGAAACGAAACATGGAGAAGAAGTTTGATGCGACGTACTTCCTGGAATAGGTGGTTTCCCACTGTCACTGCCTCCATAATTCCATTCCTGACTTATTTTCTGATTATTTCAATTTTATTCATGTTTAGAATTGAAATAGGTGTTGAGAATAAGTTGTGTTGAATGTTGAGTTTTTGTTTATACTCACCTTTGGGATTTTGATTTTTAAGATTAATAAAGTTTGATTTTAATGTTTTTATTGATTTAATTGTGATTTAATTCTGTTCTTAATAACTTGGCAATAGACTGAGAGGGTTAGTCGAGAGAAAATAATCAAATTGGGCTAACGAGAGTTAGGTGATTTAATAGGTAAAGAATTAAATCATATCGGTAGAATCGTGTGATGAGAGATTAAACATAAGTTCCTAGTAGGTTATTAGATAATTTAGAACTAATTTAGGTTTTAGGTTAATTGTGAATTGAGAGATCACAATTCCATAATTTAAATTAGGGATTATCAATTAGGGTTAAGAATTATAACTCAAGAGAGTGTAATTCACCCTAGGACCATCTAGACCCATTAATTCGATAATTTCACAATTGATTAGGTTTTTGTTAATTTTAGATTAAAACCTCTTTCTCTCACTTGATAGTTTCTAGGTTGGTTTGTGTGACTTGTTATCTTGTTTAGATTTCTGCAATTCAATTCTTGAAATTAATTATTTGATTGGTTTATTTTTTGCATTAGTTATTTATTTTGAATTATTGTAGTATAGAACAACCTTAGTTTTAGGACTAGCTTAGTCCTCCTTATGGGATTGATACCTTAGGTACTACGTGAACGACCCGTGAACTTGCAGAAATTACCAAGGTTAATAAATATTAAAACTTTGCGTGTGTAACCTTGTGATCAAGTTTTTGACAGTGTTGCCAGGGAGGCAATTTAGTTCTATAGTTTAAAGCATTATATTAGTTTTAATTTTTGATTTCGTTCCTTTTGTTTGGAATTTGTGATCTTGTATGAACATAAGAGTATGAGAGGTTCGATTCATGTAGCGGAGACGTTAAATTTGGACATCACACTATTAGAACGAACCCTTAGGAAAGCTTGGCGAGAGGAAGATGAAGAGTTAGGAAAATCAAATTGGCCAAGGAATTTTAGAGAAATATGGATCAAGAAGCTAATCAAGGACGACAACAGAGGACCCTTATGGACATTATAAGGATAGGGTTCAACCCATCGAACCAAGGAGTGACTAGGCCACCTATTTAAGCGGCCTCAGTCGAGATTAAACCATCCCTCCTAAACATGCTTCAGTAGAATGTCCAATTTTACGTATTGGCAAATAAGGACCCTAACTTGCATATCATGAACTTCCTCAAGATTTGTGATACATTTCAGTATCACCAGATGTTGGAGGACACTGTTAGGATTAGGCTGTTCCCTTTTGCACTTAGAGATAGAGTGAAGACTTGGTATCATTTACGGAGCCCCGCCAACATCATGACATAAGAGCAGCTTGTGCGTGTCCTTTTAGACAAATACTTCCTGCTAACAAAGACTATAAAGATAATAAAAGAAATAACTAATTTCTAATAAGGTGACGGGGAGTCAATTTGTGAAGAGTGGGAGAGATACAAGGACCTGCAAAGGAAGTGCCCACACCACAACCTACCGAAGGAGTTCCTTTTATAGACTTTCTATAATGGAGTGAACCCACTTACTAGAGGCAAGATCGATGCACCGTTAGGAGGATCTTTGATGTGGAAGATAGTTGATGAAGCAAAGGAGTTAATAAAAGAGATGGCCAGTAACAACTGCTTATGGACGAGTGAGAGAGGTAGGCAGCCTAATACTTTTCGAGAGAAAAAGGGAATTGTCGTGGTTAATCAGATGACAGAGATGCAAGCAAAGATTGAAAATTTGATGCGACAACTAAGCAACATGTAGGCATTGTCATTAGCCTAGATAAGGTTGTATAAATGAAGTGTGAGCTTTGTGGTTAGAAAGACCATGACACTATAGATAGTTAGTTGATAAGAGAGGATAATCAGGAGCAAGTGAATTATATAGGGGCATAATTTGGAGAGGAAACAATCACTACTCCAACACTTACAATCCCGAGTGGAAGAATCACCTGAACTTCTCCTGGTTAAATAACAATAAAAGATAGTTCTGGCCTCAGGGGCAATCGAGCTTTCCACAAGATAAAGCAAGCTCGATGGAGTCAAAGTTGGAAAGAATTTTAGATAAGATTGGAGGCATGGAGGAAGCACATAGGAAGCTCGAGAGCAAATTCCAGCAAGTAACAAAGAATCATGCCTCATTTATACATAATTTAGAAGTCCAAGTGGGCCAGTCGTCATAATAAGCCACGATCGTCACAAAGATGGACAAGCCAGGGCAACCAAGCCACGATGCACTTTGGGCACAGTAGTGACAAAGAGTTTAGATCCAGGCCAGCATCGTGCACTATATGCTACAATCGTGATAGAAAGGATTAGGTGTTAGCCACAATCGTGGAAGGTAGGGTCACGATTGTAGCCTGAATCGGAAAGAAGAAAAAACTTGAGTTTTGTAATATTTTTTAGACCGTTTTGACCCTGACTTGATCTTAGAGCGTCCAAAGTATAAATACATCATTATGAAACAGATGCAACAACTTTAGAGAGTCTGAAAGGAGAGCCTTCATATCAGCCAATTCTGGAAAAATCTAGAAAAAAATTAATAGATTGAGGAAGGAGACAAAGGAAGAGAAACATGAAGAAGAAGTTTGACGTGATGTATTACCTGAAATAGGTGGCTTCCAGCTGTCGCTGCCTTCGCAATTCCGTTCCTGACGTATTTTTCAATTATTTCAATTTTATTCATGCATAGATTTGAAATAGGTGTTGAGAATAGGTTGAATGTTGGGTTTTTATTTATGCTCACCTTTGGGATTTTGATTTTTGAGATTAATAAAGTTTGATTGATTGTGTTTTTTATTTATTTAATTGTGATTTAATTATGCTCTGAATAACTTGGCAACAAACTGAGAGGGTAAGTTGAGTAAAAATAGTCAAATTGGGCTAATGAGAGTTAGATGATTTGATAGGTAAAGAATTGAATGAAATCTATAAAATTGTGTAATGAGAGATCGAGCATAGGTTCCTAGTAGGTTATTAGACAATTTAGAACTAATTTAGGCTTTGAGTCAATTGTGAATCGAGAGATCACAATTCTGTAATTATAATTAGGGATTATCAATTAGGGTTAAAAATTATAACTCGAGAGAGAGTAATTCACCCTAGGATCGTCTAGACCCATTAATTCGATAATTGCACAATTGATTAGGTTTTTGTTAATTTCAAATTAAAACCCTCCTTCTCTCACTTGATAGTTTCTAGGTTGGTTTTGGGATTGGTTTGTGTGACTTGTTATCTTGTTTTGATTTCTGCAATTCAATTCTTGAAATTAATTATTTGATTGGTTTATTTTCTACATTAGTTAATTATTTTAAATTATTATTGTTTAGTATGACCTTAGATTTTGGAACTAGTTTAGCCCTCCTAGTGGGATCGATACCTTAGGTACTACACGAATGACCCGTGCACTTGTGATATTTACCAAGGTTAATAAATATTAAAAATTAGCGTGTGTAACCTTGCAATCATATTCAGTCATACACTTATGTATATTTGTTATGTATAATGCATGCTCAATTTGACTATTTCGGGTATGTACACTTAATTACAAATCTTAATCATTCATCCTTTAGCACTTAGATATGTCTAATTTGAACTTAGGTTTACACCTCAATTATACATGATTATTCTATGTTCCTTGACCAATCATTCACCAATGTCATTATAGTATTATAAGATCACATAATATCTAAATTCTTATTCATCTCTATTTAATACACATTATTCATCTCCTTTGATTCTCATTAGCATTCATAAGATCACTTTCATTCATATAACATCTCTAAATTTTCCATATTTTTGATAAATTTATATCAACCATCCATGCTTAAGTTATAACCTTAATTATCATCCTATGGATATCAAACATTTAATCACTTAATCCATTGTCAAAATAGATTCATTTCAAGCCTCATTCAAGCCTAAACTCACCATAGGAAGGTACCTAGCATTTGTTGTTTCAAACATCACAAAAAAAAAGAAGGATTCATGTTAAAGGTCATTCCAACGATCGTGGATGACTGCCCACGATTGTGGATTATACAAACAGAAACTTTCCATACATTTCTTCATTTCCCATGATTGTGGAAGCAATATGATGATCGTGGGTTATCATATTCGAAACTTTCCTAGCCATTCTCATCTATATTTTCTAGATTTGTAACTTTTTACTTACTACATTCAACACCTTATGCATAATTCATCATTCCTAGCTTAATTGCTCATCATTTTCAAATCCATTTTAACTCAAAAACACCTATCAAATAGATCATACATTATTATTCATCAATCATACAAAACAGAACATCAATGTATATATACATTCATCAATGTTTCAACACACATTCAACTCCATTATCACCTTCACTTTATTTCTAAACTATCATCCTTGTTCTTCTCATTTCATGACACTACATTATCCTTTTATTTAGCTTCAAAAGTCACTCTCATTCATCTCTATAACAACCAATAAATCCATATTTTTATGTATCCAAAACAAAACATATTTATCCAATCGTTTATTAAATTTCTGCACTCATCATCAACACCATTTTCATGATCATTCTATCTCAAAAACATCCCTATAATAATTCGTAAGTTATTACTCATCATATACTCAAAAATATGATCTAAACCTACTTATTTCCTCATTCATGTTACAACATATATTTAATTTCACTATCAAAATCATTTCACCTTTAAACTATCATCACATATGTTTATATTTAAACAACCCATGAAGAATAATATGCTACATAATTGATTTACTCAAAACTTTTTCAAATCATCACCTAACGCTAGGTCCAAGCATATATGATCATCAATCTTCCAAGTAGGATAGGCTAGGTTTTTAGTAACAAGATGAAAAAGACAAGATATTGGAGTAGCTAGTGTTGAAAGATGATAACAAGGCTCAACGTGGCTAAGGTGAGAGTGAAATGGTTATGAGATGGAGAAGAGAGAAAATTAAAAATATTAGAGTAAGTGATAAAAAGTAGAAGTGAAAGATAAGGATGATGGTCTTTTAATGAATATTTCTTGGGTTTAAAAGGCAAGGTTAAAAAGCTTGGTAAGTGTCATGATGATTGCCACTTATTTAACAACGCTAATAATGCTAATGGAATTTTCCCAGATGGTGAGTGTAAGGCGAATGGAATTTTCCCAAATGAAGAATCCTGCTAATACGCCAGATCTGGGGAGGTCGAAGGTAGTAAGATCTCAAAACAAAATCAAACTAACTAATTAAATATAAATGTGCTTATATATAGACAAAAATACTATTCTCAATTAACTATTTTTTAAAGTAATGAGTTAAAATTCATTATATATATATATATAATGAATTTTAACTCATTACTTTATATATATATATAAACCACTTTGTCATTTTATCTTTATTTGATCTTGAGTAACTTTATTTGTAAAATTATAATTGAGAGAAGAAACTCATTACAGTCTTTTAAGTCTCAAGCAATGATGGGGTCGACCAATAACAATGCATTAAAGAGGTGTTTATATAGTGAAAAGGCAAGGCTAGGGAGGAAACATTTTCTTAAATAAAATTTAGGAAATATTGGTGTAAATTTTACAGGAGTCAAATATACTGTAACCACTTTATATAGGTTGTTTAAGCAATTAAAGGATAAGGATGTTATAAGAATATAACTATGAAAGAAATGAATTCCTTGTATTATATTTTGCATTATAATTGCAGTTTTATTATTTATTAATATTGGTTTTACAAGCATTCAATATCACATGCACTCGACTGAGATTTCCCTGTCTATTTCTCTTGATAATAGAAATTGAATCTTTTAAAGTTCTTTCTTTTGTGGATTATATGATGGCAATCAGAGTGATATGGTTGCTTTAGAGAAGGAGTAAGGTGAAAGAGGAAAAGGAAAATGGGAAAATAGTTAAGAAAGAGAGGGAAAGTAAGAGAGGAAAAATAGTTAAGAAAGAGAGGGAGAGTAAGAGAGAAGGAGAAGAGGGAATGATTCAGGTAATAGTTATCTCTTTTCTTAATGGCTCACAATGGGATACATTTATGTTAATTCATATAACAAAATTTTCTAGTTAAAAACCTCCTAACAAACATATAACTAAATGTTTATAAGGAATCTCTATCTTTAGTTAGAGTATTGAATTATTGGGAACTTTTTCGAACTGCTTTAGAAATAGGCTATATTGTAACACCATTTTTTGGTCCTGCTGGGATAATTACTGCATCATTTGCCCTCATTTTCAAAATGTCCTTATACTCAAGGATGAAGTGAGGGAAATCCTTTTGAAATTAGGTCAAAGGTTCCCATGTTAGTTTGTCCCTCACATTGTATAAGCACTTGTTAGATAGGTCAGCCTTATCAGATCATTTATTTTCATCAAAGCACTTGATAGGGGGTAATAAGAGGTTAAGACCTGAAAATTTAATGAGGTAAGGGGCAATGTTGAGTGCAAGGTTCTTATCAACATAATTTCATCTTTGATATGTGAAAGACATTACAGATGCGAGTTGATGCATGTAAAGCTAGATAATAAGCAACAGTGTCGATAAAAGCAAGGATTTGAAAGGGCTAATAGAAGCACCAAGCTAATTTGTTTGACTAATGATATGTCAAAATAGACTATTAGTAAGGCTATAACTTGATAAAAACCTAGTCTCATTTGAAAAAATTTTTATCTCAAAAGCCTATATTAACTTGGTTTTCATACAGTTATGGGCCTAAAATAGTTAGTCACAAAGTCATTTAAGAATGACACTGCGATTTTACAGTATATTATTTATAACAACTACAGCTGACAAACTAACTCCATAATTAAGAGCAGAGGGTGGATTCCTGCCATATACAACTTCAAATGGAGTCATTGTTATAGTAGAATGTTACTAAGAATTTTAGTGCCATTCAACTAGATGGAGATAATTAAGCTACTATTTAGGATGGTTGAAGACAAAGCAATGTAGATAGTTTTTTAGACAGCTATTGAGCACCTTTATTTTGCCATTGGACTATAGATGGTAGGCACTACTAGAGCAAAGGTGGTGCCTAAAACTTTGAAAAGTTCTTGTAGGATTTGTTCATAAACAGGGGATCTCTATTTGACACACTATTAGAAGGCATTTTGTGAGAACATAAATCTGCTACCAAGGGCACTTTGAATTTGGAACTTAAAAGAAGGAAGTGGGCATATTTATTTAATCGGTCTACTCTAAAGGAAGGAAGTGGGCATGCTTATTTAATACGTCTACTACCATAAGAATTATGAATTTCCCATGTAAAAGAGAAAGTTGGATAATGAAATCCATTCCCAGAGAATTCCATACCTTACCTAGTGTAGCTACAAAATGTAAAAGGCCTTAAGAATGAGAATTAAATTGCTTGACCTCTTAATAGGTAGCACAATAAGCTATATAGTTATGAACTATTTACTTCATATAAGGTTAATAAAATGTGACAGTGACTCGTACTAAGGTTCGTTGCATGTCTGCATGGCCTCCAAGAGGTAAATTGTGATATTTCATTAAAATTAATAGGTGGAAGGTAGATTCAAGTAGCACCCATACTCATCCTTTGAAAAACAAAAGGCCATTTTTGATAATAAATTGTAGGTGATCTCCTGGATGGTTTTGAATGTTTTAAAGCAGTTAAGTCAAGGAAGCATGTGTTTGATAAAATTTGTGTATAACTTCTCATAATGCGACAATTGGTTTGGATGCCACCTGCACGGTATGAACAAAAATAAGAGGAACTTGCGTTATTGTATCAGCAGGGCCATTTTCTATCCCAGGCTTGTATGCAACATAAAAAAAAACTTAACAAATCTTTAATCAACATTGTTGTTCTAGAGTTTGAATGGTTTAATTGAGAAGGGATTTCAAACTTTGATGGTCCATTTGAATGATAAATCTTCTCCCTAGTAGGTAGTGCTAACATTTTTTGAGTGCCTCTCTGATTGTGTACATCTCCCAAGCATAAACTAAGTGTATTGATATGAGGTAGTAAATTATTTACTGAAATAGGCCAGAGGATGTCCTTATTATGTGAGGACAACATCAATCACAGTTCCTGATGGATCAGTTTGTAAGAGAAAATCAGAGTGTTCATCACAATAAAACAAAAAGTGTTTTAGGCAATGGAAAAAAGCATAGCTATAAGTATAATTATCATTGCCATTTTATTAAGGCAATAGAATTGATATCATTACAAAAAGTAGTGTCACTATAAGTACAAGGCAACATAAATTTTTAATTAGGTAAAAAATAAAAAATGTTGCTTTAAGTATTAACTAAGGCAACATATAAGTTTCAAACTATAGCAGTAATGTTAAATAAATATTACAACACTTTAAGTCTTTTTAGGAAAAAACGTTAAATAGGTAAGGCAACAAAGTGAATTTTTTTAGGTAACAATTTGTAACAATAAAAGAAAAAATTTATTCTTTTGTTACAAATAATATTTTACATAAAAACAAACTTTTATCAATATGTAGGCAACATCCATATATATATATATATATATACATATATATATATATATATTAGAAGCAATAAATTGATATTTTATTGATCAATA